>LS521511.1:0-15777 GCA_900490845.1 Pristionchus japonicus | reverse complement strand
CATGTTAGATTTTGAGCCATTTTGACCACTCCCCGGCGAAAAAACTTGAAAAAACACCCACATGGCCAAAAAGAGGGGGGTGAGCCCCCGGAGCGAAAAGGGGACATATGACGAAATCAAGTGGCTCATCGCGTAGAGGGTCCAAAATAACCCCTGGAGCCACTTTTTGGGACCTCTCAACTTTTTGCCTGTTCCAGACATTTGTTGATCCTTACGCAAACGGCCTCATATATTGGTAAGGCTATGCGTACCACGTTCCGTGATGAATTACATGTTTTTCAACGAGAACAGTGCTCTGTTTCTGTATTTATTCAATGCAGGGAGGTCTGCTCTATTGAAATTCAAACAGTAAAATATATAGGATCATCTAAATAGAGAGAAAACGCCGAACATGCGAAATGTTTACAACTTTCAATTTTTTTGGGCCCTGTAACATGCTTCCGGATCCGTCCTTGTGCTAGCTCTCTTTTGTTTCCTATTTTAGTAGATGTGAACACTGATAATATAAATGAAATTTTCTCAAGGACGGATCCGGAACAATAGAAAATCGACAATGAAAGTTTCGAAGTGGAATATCACGCTTCAAACACAAGTACTGATCGGTTTCTGGTATTTGGTCGATTGGTATTTCGATCATGTATTAATTAAAGGATAAAACAAATTTTTTAAAACCCGAAAAATAACGAAAATAAATTAATGAAAATCGTGGTGTGGTGTCTTTTCTGCGATATCCCACGTCACTTCACCACAACGGGCACTGTCCTCTCTAAATTAGGGCACCAAATATTTTGGGCCGCCAGTTTGTGCCAAGGTTTTGAGGGAAATTCTTTGTTTTACAGTTTCAGGCCACAATATTTAACCCTTTTTGAGGGGTTCCCAGTTTCAGACCACAATATTTCACCCTTTTTGAGGGGTTCCCAGGTTCACATCACAATATATTCCCTTATTTGGTGGTTCCCAGTTTCAGGCCACTATATATTTTCATTGCTTGGGGGGTTCCCAGTTTCAGACCACTATATATTTTTCGTTCCCGTAGGGTAGCGAAAACGTATGATGCATTTATGAGCACATCTTTAGAATATGATGCTCACTCCAGGAGCGCTGAAGATGATTGTACTGCGCTCCATGCAGTTCGAGTAATCACCCCCGTTCATCATTTTAAAAAATTCTAACCCGTCCAATGGTACCTGCTAATGTCCGTATATCCTTTAGCACTGTCAAACAGGAAAAAGAAATCAAGAGTTTCACAGAGAACAAAGATCGAAACTAATGTACGATAGCCACGGAGAACTACAGCGGCAGCGGCTTTCAGTAACTCTTCGATCAATGTAGATGCCACCACGGCGTTTCAAACATACACAAACTCACGACTACTCCCTTTTGTCGACAATCAGGATTTTTCAGGGGTTTCTCATGCAATCGATTATATATAGCGGGAAAGTTCAAATTTCGATAAATTGTAGCTGCTAAATACAGCAATCATTTCGTGTTTTCGTCGATACTCCACAATGGTTTTCAAGACTCATGGGCTCGTGCATTAAGGCTCATTGGCATCAGTATGAACAGATTTCCTTCATTCAGCTTGTCGGTTTGAATGCAGAACTGGCTGACGCACAGTTGTTACTCCAAACCAGCATGGGAAGACCCTCGCCCCGCCTCCCAAATCAGCAAAAATGAAAATCAATACCTAGATTTGTCTCAGAACAAATAAGTTTTTTTTTTAATTCGCGCAGTGGTGATTTACGGCATTTACCACGTCGCGTAACTATTGTGAGAACACCCGTCAAACTGAAATTATTTCTTTGAAATGCCATGACTATTGCATCAAGATCACTAGATCCCTGAGCTACAATAACCGCTCACGTTTACAGCAACCCTACTATTAATATGTGGAGACTACATCAACCCTTAACATCACGAGTAAGATGTCTCACAACAGACGAACGGATTGTGTCCCCTTCACCATTTACATTCCTCAACTACAACCCGTTGCCGTCAAAGGTCAACGTGCACGTCCCCTCGTAACGCCTGCCCGCGTGTTTCCCTTCTCTTCTCAATTCTCTCACCACGCACTGTCCCCGACAAGTCCCTCGCGAGCTCTTATAAGAGTCACGAGGGAGGAAATATACGAAATATGAAGACAGACAGAAACACAAGCAGATAGAATACAGTACACACTGTCAGGACGAGATAGAATGGGGTGGGGAAACACATAGGTGAGAGGGAGCAAGGGAGGGCCAGGGAAGAAAGCGACTGGAGAAGAGGGGACGAAGAGGGGGAGAGAGAGAAACGACGAGAGGAGACTCTCCAGGGCAACTGCAATTAATTATCTTCAGTCAAGTTTGTACGAAAAAAAAAGATTATATTGGAACACCTCTCTCTCTGCAGTCACCTTTCCAATTATACAACATTTTAGTTTCAAAAATGTCAAACGAGACCGATGAAACAAATGCATGCTGTACTTTCTTCTACAATGTGCAATCTATTCATTCAGAAATGTATTCAGAAATGCGTTTTAGATTCCTAATGACAGATGATTTCACCAAGCGCACAGGAAATCAGATTCAAACGTATTTTTTTGATATTTCGTCCTAGTAATTTAGGATTCCCGATAAATTCACAATGTTGGAAATTCACAATATTGGGTAAAATTGACCAGTTCCTGTTTTAGAAAAATATAGCCTTGATTGACGATATGAGTGAGAGAAAAATAGGGCATCCAGAAATTTGGCTCAATTCGTTTTCATTGGAAAGATAACTGCAGAGATCAGTGACGCCCCTTGATCATGAGGGTGATGGAACAGTTTGAAACCCTCGGAAGTACCATTCTCGAACATCTATGGTTCTCAGGAAACGTTAGAGCACGAGACCATTTCAAAATGAAACCTTCCCAGAGTTTTAAATAGTACCACTTTCCATGCAATCACCTTGGTCGTGTGCCCAATACCCACCTGTAGAACACAATAGTCGATGGCTCTTCAACTGCACCCATCGTCCTCCATTGGCAGAGAAGGGAAAGAGGAGGGGTCAGGAGAGGAGCAGAGACCTGGAATAGAGACTGATCAATTGAGCAACGAATAATGAAGATAATCCGAAAAATAGACTGACTAATTCAACTACACACAAAACCGAAACATTGTCACACAAACTCTCAATAATACGGAGAGTGCGTCTTTTTAGAAACTACCGTTTCGAAAACAGATAAAATATAACACCTCGCACACGATTTCGATACAATGGTTGCTCAGGCCAACTATCAATTGATGATCAGATGCTCTCAAACTTGTCATATCACGGGAGTAACTGGTGGTGGTACGATTTGTAACTCGGAAAACGAAACCTGCCTTATTGGAAATGTACACCTGAGAACTCTCACTTTGAAACATACGTTTTGAAACCTCCATCGTAAAACTCCTTTGTTTGTAATCCTATTCCTATAACCCTTCTATTGGAACTATGCTAATGGAATGATTGAATTGAGAACAGCGATCTTATAATCTGCGGTATGTAAATCGCGGAATGGAACATGCGTTTCAAAACCCACGTTTGGGAACCGACGTTTTGGAACCGTGAAACTCATGGATAAATGAGCAAAAATTGAACTTTTGTTGATCACCAACCCACTATAAACACATTACGATACAGTAACTGCTCTAATCTAACTTATAAACATTTTAAAACGACGAATCACATCACTTCAGACAGTTCTATATCCTTGGTTCCGAAACGTCGGTTCCCAAACGTGGGTTTCGAAACGCACGTTCCAATCAAAAGGTTGTATGTAAATTGGTTCTCAGACGTGATTTCCAGACAGTGGGTTTTGCATACATTGTTCTCATCTCGAGTTTTCAAAGATCAACTTCCAGAATCGATTGTTCCATTACCATAGTTCCAAACGACCGGTTCTCAGAATAGGATTCCCATCAAATAAGTTTCATTCTCGGAGTTACAAAACGTACCATCACCGAGTAACTAATCTGTGATGTCAATCCATCTATTCATATTTTTTAACGCTTCCAAAGATTCCATTAGCGGAATTGCAGCTCTAATGCTTACCTTGTACTGGCCACCGCGAGAGGCGGGGACGAAAAGAGGAAAGGGCAAATAGAGGGCACTACTCCTCGGCCCATCTCATTGGAAGAGAGGGAGAGAAGGAACCTGCAATCGGGACCACTTAGCATTCAGCCAATGATCAACAATTCTGCACACATCGTGATTGTTCACAGACAATAACGGTCAACGAACTGATGTCCACGACTTCTGGGGCTCTTTTACGGCCACTCTCCATTTTTAATATGCACAATTTCAGTTTCATTCCACTCCAAGTACGGACCATAGATTATCCTCTTCCATTGACATCCACTGAGTGGAATAGAGGAGAGGCAGGAGAGAGGAGCCACCTCCCATGACGAGAGAACGTCGTAGCCAACTGCAAGTGGCAGGATCAATAACTTCACTCGTGCATCTCTAATCAATGACATCTCACCAACCTAATAAAGACCTCCCACCAACCTCACGTCGACACCAGCTTGTCCTTCTTCCAAGTCGAAGAGGCGGGACTTCGGTCCTTGCAGCAGCTACAGCCAGCACGACGCATGAGAAGACGAGACGGACTGCAATACAGTAATATACAAGACGTAGACTACGGTGGATCGATACCTCGCCCCTCTACCGTAGTCGGCTGTCGATCCCTCACTGAGACACGGCCAGTGAGTGGTAGGAGCTGACGAGACAAACTGCAATCCAACGATTAGGTATCGATACAGCAATGATACTGTACCTCGAAGTGCTACCGTATCCCTCTGTCGATCGATCGATCGATCGATAGCCTGCCCATCCGAGAGCGACGAGAGGTCAGCAGCGAGTCTGCAATCAATCAAGAAGTGACGTCATCATCGATCGATATTCCGTCTTCGTTTTCACTCAACCGACCTCCCGCCCTCCTCTCTGATCGACGCATCGCTAGCGAGCGGACCGAGCAGTGTCTGAAATCGATCGATTGATTGCGTCATCCTAGTCGTGGGCGTTCAATCCGACCTTGGTCCTCTCAGTCCACATCTTCTTCCTCTTCCCTTCTTCCCCTCTTCAATCGATTCTTGTCCTCAAGCCTTCCTCGTCTCCTCACTACGATGCGACTGCTTCGCTGCAACAGAGAAAACATCATTATTCATCCTGCTTGAAACTCATTTTCACATGTTCATTGATCTCAATTGCTCTCTATCACACTCTTTCGCCCTCTCTCTTCGAACATCTTCCCAACACCATCTCTTCACACGCAACCGCGGCAGCACTGTACATACTCGCCAAGGCAAGTTAGTGCTGCGCAACATCATGCAACCTCATGATGCCCAGCGCAGTAAGCCCGAAGAGCACCCAAATTAGTTCGGTGCCAGGAGCCATGCCTATCGGCTGCCCATCCATGAAGACGTCCAACTGATGACTTTAGTTGTGGACGGAAGGGTAGGGCTTTTCTGCTTCTACGCTGAGTTGAGTGGTTCCTATCGCGGACAAATGCATTCACTCTCACCCCACGCACTCTTGCCTACTCTGATTTTAGAGAACCAGAGAGAGATTCAACCGACTGTAAGGGTGAGGCTACCCATGTAGGAACAGTCGGCCGCCCCACCAATAGGCCCGGCATTGCAAGGACTCGACGATGGCGAACCACCACAGTACGCGAAGTACCCTCAAGCCACATTAACCTTGCGTGTGAGTGAAACACTCTGTAGGGTGCCGGGTTCTAGTGGTGGGGGTCTCAGACAGTCAGGTCCCGTCCACTATCTCTGGTTCTCTTTTCCGAATGGGTGCCTCACTACATTGCATAGAGTAAACTCAATGCAAAAGTGGAACCCTGAACGCTTCCATTCGGGGCGCTCCGCGAGCACGCCTTTCCTACGAGACCGAAGTCTCCCACCCACCCCTTACTTACGAGTTAGGTTCTCTCTCTCTATCCAGTGAAGCAAAGGCGCGAAACTTATCTTTAATAGTAGGAGAGGCGCCCCGGGCTGTTCGTGACGAGAGAAGAAGGTCATCCAGAAAGCCAGAAATGGAGCCAAAACTTCCGTCGTCGACTGAAATTGAGTTCATCGATACAATGATTGGGATAAACGGGAACGGGGAAGCAAGAATCATCAACGAGTCGTAGAGAAAGTAATGAAAGAGAAGTAATAAGAATATCATAGCAATACTAGTATAGAACTAAACATCAACATAAATGGAAGGATGAGCGCTGATGACGTGGATCAACAAGATTTCGAAAATACGACTAAACGCGGGAAAACGCACCTAAAAGGTAAAAAAAGACATTCACCACGTCGAAAGGGAGCAACGGGTGATAGAGTGAAGAAGTGTCCGACTGAAGGGGGCGATACCAGAGAGAGGGAGAGGGTAGATCAAAACGAATTGTTCTTTCTAATGATCTTTTGAACTTGAAAAGGTGTGATTCGACGAATTCGATTACGGTAAGATTGTGTGAAACTTACATTCCCCGGTTACGGTCATCGTGCGGCGGGTAATCAAACGTCGTCGGGAAATTTAATCGATTTTGTTTGCTTGTAGTTGATCTTGCTCACGTTTTATCGACGTTTTTGTGCCACCTAGTCTTTCACAACCTTGCTAATCGTTCAGGTAATGGATTCGCCTCTATCGAATGACGAAGGGTACGCGTCCAGGAAGAGTATGTCAAAGAAGAAGAGACGCAAGGAGGAGCAGGAGGAAAAGGTTTACTGCATCTGCAGGTCAGTGTTCCTCCTTGATTGACGATGATTCTGAACGAAATCCTGCTTAGAAAGCCCGAGGACGGAAGCTTTATGATTGGATGTGATGGATGCGATGAATGGTTTCACGGCGACTGCGTCGGGGTATGTTATCGTTATATCGGCATTGCTATTGTTGTAGTGACACGAATTATGACATTGTGAAATCGAATTATGAAATGTAAATAAAAAATCAAAAGTCTGATGTAAAAAGGTGTCCTTCGTAGGTTGCTGGCTGTTTATATTTATATGACATTCGCCACTTACAGATCACTGAAGAAGTTGGCAACGAAATGGACACATATATCTGCGAGAGGTGCAGGTCCAAGGCCGCCAGACGGGCTTTGAGGAAGGCGCAAGACAGAAGAGACGAGGGAAGTTCAAGCCAGACGAATGACAAGAAGGACGAACGAGTTTCGAGCAAGATTCAAGACGAGAGGAAGGAGCGAGTTGTTAACAAGACGGACGAGCGAAATGTGAGAAAGACGTTAGATAAGACGGACGAGCGAGTTTTGAACAAGACGCAAGACAATAGGGAGGAGCGAGTTGTTAACAAGACGGACGAGCGAAATGTGAGAAAGACGGTAGATAAGACGGAGGAGCGAGTTTTGAACAAGACGCAAGACAAGAGGGAGGAGCGAGTTTCGAGCAAGATTCGGGATGAGACGGAGGAACGAGTTTCGGGCAAGACGAAAGACAAGAGAGACGAGCGAGCTTTGTACAAGACACAAGATAAGTGGGACGAGCAAGTTTCAAGCAAGACGAGAGACAATAGAGAAGAGCGAGTTTCGGACAAGATTCGAGACAAGAGGGAGGAACGAGTTATTAGCAAGAGGAACGAGCGAGTTTCAAGCAAGACTCGAGACGAGAGGGAGGAACGAGTTGTTAACAAGAGGGACGAGCGAGTTTCGAACAAGACTCGCGACGAGAGGGAAGGGCGAGTGTCGAGCAAGATTCGGGACGAGAGGGAGAAGCGAGTCTCGAGCCAGACGAAAGACAAGGGAGAGGAACGAGTTATTAGCAAGAGGGACGAGGGAGTTTCGAGCAAGACTCATGACGAGAGGGAGGAGCCAGTTTCGAGCAAGACTAAAGACAAAAGGGAGGAGCGAGTGTCGAGCAAGACTCGAGATGAGAGGGATGAGCGAGTTTCTAGCAAGACTCGAGACGATAGGGATGAGCGAGTTTCGAGGAAGACTCGTGACGAGAGGGAGGAGCGAGTTTCGAGCAAGACTCGAGACGAAAGGGAGGAGCGAGTTTCGAGCAAGACTCGTGACGAGAGGGAGGAGCGAGTTTCGAGGAAGACTCGTGACGAGGGAGTTTCTAGCAAGACTCGAGACGAAAGGGAGGAGCGAGTTTCGAGCAAGACTCGAGATGAGAGGGATGAGCGAGTTTCGAGGAAGACTCGTGACGAGGGAGTTTCTAGCAAGACTCGAGACGAAAGGGAGGAGCGAGTTTCGAGCAAGACTCGAGATGAGAGGGATGAGCGAGTTTCGAGGAAGACTCGTGACGAAAGGGAGGAGCGAGTTTCGAGCAAGTCTCCAGAGAAAAAGATCGAGCCGGTTTTGAGCAAGCCTCCAGACAAGACGGATGATTTAGATGGTTAGTTTTCCCATTTCTTCTTCTCAAATCATCCTTTTCTTTTTCAGAAGTAAGTGAGCGCTGCGATATCTGCATTAACTGTGTGAAGAGGACCGATTGTGGCGAGGCAAGTAGTTTATTTTGTTTTTTAATTAATCTGAAATAATTATATTATTAGCTATTTCACCGATATTTTCAGTGCAAAGCGTGTAAAACGAAGAGTGGTCGTTGTCTCAAAGTGATTTGCTTCTATGAATTGACAACGGATGAAAATGTGAAGAGAGAAGCAGCTCAAGCACTTGAGAGGTGGAGAATGAGAGAGATTAATAAGAAGAATGAGATCGAGGAGACGATGAACGAGAGTATGCTTTTTTTACTAAAGATTTCTTAAAAGACTTTTTTTTAAGTTAACTCTCGTAAGCGCAAACATGTTGCGAATGACGACGAGCCTGATAATAAAGGTAAATGGGAAACTGGTTATTCTGAGTTCTCCACTAGTGAATCATTCAACATCCTTTATTCCTTTTCGAGCGACTTCCACTAAACCTTGCAGTGTCTATGTTTCATTCTAACTGTAGTACTGTCATTTAGATGAGTGCCATCCGCTGCCGGAGCAGAGTATCGACAGTCCCGAGACGAGAAAGAAGAAGGCAAGAGAGAATCCTATGTCTACTCCAATCTGAGACCACAGAAGACCAATGAGTTATTCATTCCCAGAAGATCTTTCAATTTTTTTTTACTAATAATCTTGAAACGTTCTCTTCTTCTTTATATTTCTCGTTATCCAGAAGATTCATGCCCTTTTCCATTGCTTTAAATTTGTTTACTTTTTGTTACTCTTCGCCAGTAGGTTCATATTTATTTTTGAATCTGCTAATTAACAAGCTAATTAATTAAAGAGAAGCGTTTCGCTAATTTAGTGCGTTATGTATCATTTTTCCACTGTTACTGCCAGAATAAATCTGGTTCTTTAATAGCTCAATATATTGCTATGGAGTTAACAGTTCTCAGATATTTATATCAAGCTCTCAAACATGGCAAGGATGATCCTGATTGATTATTGAGTTATATATATTGCCAGTTAATGGTTGGCTAATTTGACGGATTTCTCGAAGACCTTTCTAGTGATAGTAAAGTGCTGTCGTTTCAATGATAAGAGCTCTCAAGTCAAGGGCCACAAAATACAGCATCTGATAGATTGGCGAGGAATGACCTTAAGCTGTATGCCTTTCATTGCCCTTGCCTACCCTTGCCTAGGCCTACGAATAAACGCAAGGTGACATTTGAAGAAGTTTCCAGGGAGATCCCCTCCCTCTTCCTCTCTCTCTCTACGTCTGAATCATCTTACACAGGGGAAAAGATTGAACCTTTAGTCCACGTGTATCTAGTACAGCATCTAGAGAGATTGTCTAAACAGTGATTTTTTACCCTCTAAACAAGAGGTTCCTGAAAAGTCCTGTTCCGACAAAGATAATCAGCGATCGAACGTGTTATGACATGTCTGCCCCCAGCGTTTCTACTTGTTGTTAGTTTTTGTCGTGCTTATTTTCTTGCTTGTTGTAAATATTTAGCGTTGATCATTGTCTTATGTTTGTGCCACGCTATGATTATATATTTTTCAGTGAGATTCGCTGTTTATTCAGTAAGTAATGGAGACGCAGATGAGCTCACCAATGAGCAAGTTATCCGTCAGTGGATCTAATGTTCGTTTCCCTTCCTTACTGTGTTATTCAATACAGTAAATCCATTCATTATGCTATACTTTCCAGCCCAAGAGATTGGAGAGTAATGTATATCCGTTCCGAATCGAGGAATCTGCTATGTGTCACAAGTGAGAAGACTTGAAATAAAGCTAAGCGCTTTTCTAGTTTCGTACTAGGCAGTCGCCCTTGATCCCCCTCCACTCACGTCCTGTTTTGTCTGTTGCTGAAAAAAATGCGCCATGCAGGAGAGGGGGAGGTGTGTGCATTAATACGAAGCTAGAAACGTCCCTTTAGCTATTCTAATATTGCTCACTTCGTTTCTTTTAAATCCTTCTCTTAGGTACCTGATCAACGTTGAGAAGATAGTAAAGGGGAAGAATGGAATCGATGCCAAGCATCCAATCAAAACTAGTGGAGCTGAGTAAGTTAACAATCTCGCGATAGGCACGGGAATATGCTAAACGTAAGTTCATTATTCAGGGTAGATTCATAATTTCAGAGCACTGCGTCTGATTCGTAGTCGTGTGTGCAGAGCAGCGGTAAAAGTGATCAGCAGGTGTGATTTGGTTCATCATAAGAGATAAACGGTTTAAACCTTCTAGATTCGACCGATTTGTCAACTTCGTCGTTATGTACGAGGGATTCGATGTCGTTTATTCAAACTTTGCCCTCTACGAAGCATCTCGGACTGAAATCGTTGGTTATTTGTTGTTTCTAGTGCATTTTTGCGATTTTTAACGTAACGCGTAGACTGATGCCAGTGAGCATACTGCTCCATATTGATGGACATTAATTTCATATTTAGATTCCCGTCTCTTCCTTGGAGATTTCTGATGAAGATCGAAGAATCGTCCTGAGAGATGCTACTTCTGTGCATGTTACTGTCAGCGGTTTTTTTTTACAATATTTACTAATTTTCAAATTTCAGATAAAACCCGATGGTGGTCTCAATATTCAGTCTTCAGTTCAACTATGGTTAGTGGAAAGGAGATTTTCATTGAGATTATTATTGAAATTTTGATTTTTTATCGAGCATTAACTATTTCAGTGATCGGGAAGACCCTAATATCGTCAACTTCTTCTCTGCTTTGGTGAAAGCAGCTGCTCCTGAGTTGGTCATTCATGCCGTTAACGAGTGTTGTAAGAATATATTTATATGATAAAATCGATTCAGGGATCGGTTCATATGCTTCAAGGGAGGAAAGCTTATCGATCTTCGTTCACTCAAGTCAATTGAATGCGTATGTTCTCCTTGCGTTTTTGTGATTGAGGGGTATTGCAGTTATTCTTATTGTTTTCAGGGCATGGAGAGGGCGAAAGGCGTCAAGATTGGTACGAAATTAATCGGAAAGGAAAGTCTCTCTGTTGCGATCGATATCGATTGTGAGTTGTATGGAAGTGGCATCATAAATCTTGGATAATTTCAGCAAAAACGGGGACATTCTTCAAGCCTCAGAAGCTGACAGACGCTGCCCTCGAATACTTCAAGTGCCGCACAGAACAAAATCTCGCCAGATTCTTCAATGAGCCCCATAACATGAAGAGGCTGGAACGATTTGTAAGAGGTAAGGGCCAATGGTGACAACCAATGGTGGGCTGATAATATTCTATCAGATTGCGGGACCCCGCAATAAGAAAACTGGCTATTTGCAATATTTACAAAATTATTTAATATGTGCAATATAGAATTGATAAAGATAATATTTATATAGAAATAATATTATTTGCAGATATCACGGTGCGAGTGGAAGATACTGATAAAGCTATCACCCTTGGAGGATTGAAGTGGGAAGACGATGGGAATGAAGACCGGAGATTGTCCAAGAATGAGCACGGAATGGTCCTTGCTATCGAGGACTACACAACCCAGAATGTGAGTACGGTAGAGGAGAGAGTACGGTAGTGTATCGATCGATGCACTGAGAAGTGGGTGTGAAAGACTCGTAACAGGGGAGGATCGATCACAACTGCTATCCTCTCGATAAACTGTACATTCTTCCGCACACCAGAGTGTCGCAGCCGAAGCAGGATGGAGCAGGAGTGCAGAAAGTGGGTGGCGAATAGAGTTTGAAATACGGTCGCCGTCTCTTCGTTTCACACGCTCCCAAAGAGACGCGAGTGGGCGTGAGATGAGTAGACAATTACCCCGTATTTCGAACTCTAGTGGCGAAGGGCGTCATGTAGCATCCGTCGAACTGTCCTTTGATAATAAGGAGGGTGAATAGACAATTCTCCAAACCCTAAAGTACTTTATGGTTGCAATATTTAAAGTTTGCTTCAAATATTGCAAACCTCTCGATTTCACACACTCTCTCGATGGTTTGCAATAGTTGAAACTCCTTAAACTGTTAAAGTACTTTAGGGTTTGGAGAACTGTCCATTCACCCTCCTTATATCCATATCTTGTTCAGCCGCCGATTCTCAAACCCGATAATCGCTACAGACTCATCAACGAGGCCAGAAGGGATATCCGGATCGACCATCAGAACGAGTACCTGAAGGGGTGAGCGCAGCAATGCCATGGTGATGGGACGTGTAGGAACTCGCGGTTAGGAACCCTCGAAAAACATTGGGTACTTGTCTAGTTCTGCGGAAGAGTGTCTATCCTCCATCAACCCCGACCACCAACCCTGCGCTTGAAAATATCTTATTAGGAATGAGTGAAACTCAACCATTCTTCCGTGGAACTTGACAAGTGCCAAACATTGTTGTGGTCATGCTAGGGCCACGAGTTTCTAAACGTCAAATCACCAATGCCATGTAGCCATAAATATTCCAATTCCATTGCAGATTCCGTATTGAAATCGCCCCTAAGCCCATCTATCCCGTGTATGAGATTCTCCCTCCACCAGTCATCGCAGCCAGGGCGAATAACCAGAGAAAAAACCTGGTGGTTGATCCGATCAAGGTGAGGGAGGGAAGATGTCGGAACTTGTTCGGTTTCTGGCCGACCCTTGACTACGGCTACGAATGAAAGGCTAGGCGGGAAACGAGAAAGACAGGGGAATAGTACTCTAGGAATGAAAGTTGGCCAGAATCCGAAGAGGTTTCGAAAAGTCTAGGCGGCAAAGGCTAACCGTGTTGCCTTTCAGAGAGATTACAACTCGAATCCGCATCAATTCGTGAATTCCGCGCAAATCAATCGCTTCGTTGTGTACTTCGATAAGAGGGAGCATTTTCTGAATGACGAAAAGACGGTAAGTGATCGTCGATATTAGAGTTCGAAATACTGGTAATCGTCTCTTTGTTTTGCACTCCCCGCCCTTCTGACCAATGAAAGAGTGTGTGAAATCAAGAGACGATAACTCTAGTCGATGCGTCGTAAAGGGCGTATATTGTAAAAATATGAGTAGAATAAGATTAATGGTTTTGACAGGCTATAAGAATCTGCATTGCGATCAAGGAAGTATGCATGGTGAAGGGGATGAATCTCGGAAGGGAACAATTCTTCGGGTAAGCTGCGTTTCCGAGACATGCATCGGGTTGTGCGTTGTCAAAAGCATCTATAAAGTCGATCACTACAAAAAAAGCATTTGAGGCGGCGTGTCCACTTGTTGTTTAGATAATCAATAATTAATTGAATGAGCTAATGGCGCCTTTGTAGAGTGGATCCTGGTGGAGAGAGATTGGAGGGACTGGAGCCGATACTGGCTGAGCTCGATAAGGAGAGGAGAGGAAATGCACAGAATGGAGTTGTTCCCAACGTATTCGTCGTCTGCGTTGGATTTGAGAAGGATCTCGACCACGGTCAGTGAAATTCGAAGACTCGATGTTCAAGACTAGGGATGTCAGAATTAAGTATGACGCTCCTCATTTTCCACACTCTCTAACCGATCAGGCAGGCGAGAGAGTGTGTGAAATGAGTAGAGCCATTCTTAATTCTGACATCTCTATTCAAGACGTGGTACAAACAGTGATGTTAAACGTAATTATGAATCGCGAACTTTGCTTTTGTTGTGAGTATATAGATTGATTATTAGATTGCTTGCAGATGCACTCAAGTATCTCGAATACAAGTACAAGATTCTCACTCAGCATGTGATGGGAAGGACGATGGCGAGGGTTCTGAAGTGAGTCGAGAGGGGTTTATTATTTTCGTTTTTCGTTTTTCGTTTTTCATGTTATTATTTGTTATTGTTTATTGTTGTATATTTTGCTAGTTCACAAATAACTCCTGCCAGAGACAGCCCGGGTCGATTCAAAACGGATAAGACTCTGAACAATATCGTCAAGAAGATAAATGAGAAGTGCGGAGGCACGAATCTGTTCGTGCAAGGACCGGAGCAGTGGTGAGTCCGAGAGAAAAGAGAGGAGGGGGGGGGGGGCTAATCGATATTCTACCGTATTCAGTGCCGCACTTTTCCCGACGGGAAATGCCGAGCGCAACAAGGAGCCCGGTCCCGGTAAGGAATAGAGTTCGAAACATGGGTCGTCGTCTCTCTATTTCGCACAGTCTCTCACCGGTCAGAGAGACGAGAGAGTGTGGAAACGAGGAGACGGCGACACGTATTTCGCACTCTTCTGCCTTCCCTTATTGGCCAATCCGAGCTTGTTCAGCGTCGCTGATCATCGGAATGGACGTGTGCCATGGAGAGCCACTCACCAAGTACCAAGAGCTGAGGGGATTCAATCCCGACCCGTCCATCATCGGAGTAAGTCATTGATCTATTGGATTTTGACGAGGAAGTTTGACTGAAATTACTGATTAATGGTAATATTATTCGTTTAAGATCGCTTCGAATGCACAAACAAGGAATGATCAGATGTACAGCGGAGACTACATTGCGACTCAGGGACGGAAGGAGGCGGTAAGTAGGGCAGTTTGGCACTTCTTCGGTTTCTGGACGACCTTCATTCCTGGAATGTTATATCCCAACCATTCTCATTTCCCGCTTGGCTATGCATGCAGAGAGTTCCAGGGACGGCCAGAAACCGAACAAGTTCCGGCAATGTTTGCCGTTATTTGGGGCGAGATTGGGCATAATACCTGTTTCTACCGCATGAATAAAATAATTTAACAAACAAAGCGAACGTCGTGATATCTATAGATTTTCCTGATATTGACTGCAATCTGAGCCCACGTATGATTGGAGTGCAATGCATCTCTCGCAGGTTCCGGTTGCAGTGATGAGGGACCACGGCGCATTCCTCGTCAAGGAGTTCCAGAAGGTAAGACAGTTGGAAACTGAGTTGTACCTCTCTGACCTTCCCAAAGTGTACAACAAGTAGGGGATACGAAACTGGGCAGGGGGGGGGGGGAACTAAATAACAAGGGAACCGCAAACGTTGTCCTCGTTCCCTTCAACATCCGTTATCACAGGTCGATAACCCCTCACAATCAGGGGATCCCAAAGCAGGAGATAAGTATTATATTTGAGAACCACGGTCGTCTGCCCGAGAACATCGTGCTCGTGAGGGACGGAGTCAGCCGCAGCCAGTATGACATGGTGAGTGGAGTACGAAATAGGGGTCGCCGTCTCTCCATTTCGCATACGCTCTCGTATTTCTGACCGGTAAGAGCGTGCATGAAATGAGGATGGTGAGGTATACCTTCAGTGGATGAATACCAAACAAACTTCCTAGCCTTATTCCCATTATTGGGGTCGGCTGCCCTATTTTGTACGTACTGATGCGACGGGGCCTAGCCTGTTTCCAGTCAGTGGATGAATATCGCGTAAAAATATAAAATGTTCGCCCTATTTTGATCGATTTTGAAGTGAAGTTTGATGCGAATTAGACCC
>LS521499.1:39520-65874 GCA_900490845.1 Pristionchus japonicus | reverse complement strand
ATAGAGAGTGATCTACCTCTCTCCCCGCCTCTCTCGCCCTATCGATTAGCATGGGCCGATTTGCATGAAGAGAGCGTGCTCTCTCGCCCCTCTCTTCCTCCCCCTCGTCCTTCTCGTTGTACGCGCTCGTCTGGGCTGGTTGCTTGATAAAGCTCTCTCCTCTTATGCTCGTTGAGTAAGGACAGACCACTTCACAACACATATATGGGGATTGAGAAGGTATCCTATTCAGGGTTGGGTACGGTCTCTCATTTTTCTCTCACTATCTCTCTCTCTCTCACTTTTCTCTAACTCTATCTCTCGCTCTGTCTGACCGAGAGAGCATTGCGATATGAGAGACCTTACAGTTAAATAAAAGCGAAACAAGAGAACACTGGTCCTAATGATAGCTTACCCTTCCAGCACAGATGATAGTCCGCATGCTTGACGATGGAGAATACTTGAGCAAGGACTGCTTCAATGAGCTGATCCTCGCTGACGGTCGGAGCGAATCTACAAAAGCACTACTTCCATCTATCTCGTTAGGTGGACTAAAGTAAATTTATTAACATCAGATCTGGGCCATTGGGTATTTATACGTTAGTAAGACAGGGTAAGGAAACATTATGTGCAATAGGCGAGGGGATAGGGAGGGAGGGCTTACCGATAAACCTTTCCGTTGTAGGCAAGTTTGAAGTGGATCGATGCCATGATTCTGAAAGGGGAATGAAGTAAGAAAGAAAGAAAATAATATAAGAGAGTAGAGGCAATCGGCCTCCCAATCATAATGATCGGGAGCGAATGAGTAGACTGGGAAGAGTCGCTTCAGTTCAATAGTGGGCGGAGCATTAAATGCGATTTTCGAAAATACAATCGCAAATAGCGTCGTGACAAAAGTGGGCCGTTTTTTCGAATAACCAAGCTGTCTTTGGGGTGAGGTAATGGGTGACGAGAACATGCGGGAGCTCTTCCAGGGGGCACTAGGTCGGATGAGAACTATTTCGCAATACCGTCTCTGACGTAACAGTTGTCTCTCGCCTCCCAAAGTTCTCATCCGACCTAGTACCCTTCCAGGGGGATGGTGGAACTATGTTGGATAGTACATATTTTGTGAAGTAAGAACTCACCCACGGGCCCCGATCTCAACTCAATTTCACAAACGCAATTATTGCTATTTCACATTTCCGTGAAGAACACACCCGCAGGCAAAGCTCGGTTCGTGCGATTGTGGACCACCGAGGGTTACCCAAACGCGATAACTGTGTAATGGCAGCCTTTCATAATCACAAACACGTTTATCGACAGTTTAGAATACCGGCATAAAAAACCGTTTCAGCAATAAAAATTCACGATCATTGGATTGGAGCTCGGAAGAAAATAAAATCAGATTTCTCAGAGGAACTCGATATCATATTCGTCGAGCGATGCTGAAGAGCCGTTGTTCATCTTGAAAGATTTTTTATTAGATCGTTCCCCAGTATATGCTCATTGTAATAGTCATTTCCTGTGGTTTCCTTGTTACTCAAGTTCCTTGTTAGTTCCTTACCGAATTAGTCTTCGTGAGCTTATACGCTCGACGGTGCTCATGTCTCTCCGCATGGCGAGCGAACATCTGCTGATTGATCGTCACATACTCGCAGTCAGCACAGAAGAACTTCTCACCCTGGAAGATCAAAGATCAAACCAATTCAGAACTGATTCTAGAGTCAGGAAAATCGATATTTGATACTTACCGTCCTCCCTTCGACTCTCAGCACTCTGTCCACCATCTCGTCCAATCTTCCTCTGAGATTTCTAGTCCTTCCAGTCCTTTGGATACGGTCCACGATGCGATAATGCTTGGCCATCTTCTTTTCCATCTGCTCCATCTTCAGTTCCATCTCGGCTGCATATCGACCGAAAGCTTCCTCTTTCAACTGCAGTTCCTTCTCGCGGATCTTGAGTTTGCGTTCTCTGGCTGCTTGATCCGAAGGTATCGCAGTGGGCTTTGTGAGAGGCTGCTGCTGTTGCTGCACGGGCTGATCTTTAGCTGGCAGTGCCGGAGATTGAGGAGTAAGCAAGGCTTTGTACTCGGCAATTAGCTTCTGCTCGAGCTCCTTCATGTCAGTTGGATACTGCCCTGCTTCTTCTTGCTGCAATGGCTGCTCCTGCAGCTCGAGCTGCACACTCAGATTGGGCACGCGCTCAATCACTTGAAGTGAAGGGTCCTGGTACTTCTCTGCTTCAGGGACAATGAAGGGAAGGAACTCAAGCACCGGAGCAAGTTTCTTCTGACCGCTCTTGAGAATAGAGGCCGAGATCCGATCGACCCACGCCACCAAATTAGCCGGGCTCATCCCCGACGAGTCAGCTGGAACTGAGCGGTTCTTCACAGTGGCACGAAGCTCGGCGAAAGCTCTTGCTTCCGCGGTGATCCCCAGTTCAGTCGACTTCAGAATCTTGCACTTCTTCAGATCCGTAAGTATCTGAAAATATGGTGGATTTGAGTTTAAAAATATCGATATCGTAAGGGTTTTTTGTGAAACTCACTTCATTCGGATAAATACGACCAACAGCACCCACGTACAGCATAGCCGCAAGCTCGATTGGAGCACACATTATGGCCACTGAATCCTGAACAAGAGGAGTTACATCTTAAAGTTTGGTGAAACCCTTGAACTGACCTTCTTATTCTCGGGATCCTTCGTCTGTGGGTTTTCCGCGGTTCTCAGTAGCTCTTCTACACGGGCCATCCAAGCATCGTACAATTCTTCAGCCACATCGCACAGACCTCTCTTTTCCAGTTTCTTCAGCCGCTTCGCGGTGTATTCTCGCTCCAAATTGTACAGTTGGGCGGCGATTTCGTCGTGAACGGACGTGCGCTGAGTCGAGTAGAGCCTCATCTCTTCTTTCATTTTGAGTCCATCGATGAGCTTGGCCCATCTCGCCCGCTGAGGCAGTGGCTTGACTCTGGACTGAATTTTCTCTTCCTCTTGCGGATTACATTCGGGAGTCTTCGATCCTGCAACTGCTGCAGCAGCTGCAGCTTCCTCATCTGCTGCAGGCTGCACTTGCAGTAGATCCTCCATCTCTGCGGCTGCTGCCGTCTCGATCACCGTGAGACACACGCAGGGAGTGTGGGAGGGTCTGCAATTTGATAATTGGATTGCCTATCACATTAGCAGTCCCTTATGAAGGGCATAAGATTCGCAGTAAAGTAAACATACTTCTTCCTTGCAGCCCTCGTACATTCGACGGCAGCTTCGAGGTCGGACTGCGTCTCCACTGGTTTGTAGGCGTGCGTTCGAACTGAGATTAACCACTGATTATCTTTACGCATTTTAGATTGTTTCTAGACTAGGTTCTATGATAAGCAAGTGTAGGTTGAGATGACTTAAAGTGACTCACATTGCCAGAGCAGTTCGTAGGAATCGCCGACATCGAAGGACGCAATCTCCTTCAGAACTTCGTTGAAAAGTTGCTCGCCTTGGAGCTTGGAAGTAAAGAAGCGAGGGGATCCCTTGTAGGTAAGTTCGAAGGCGACAAGGTCGGCCATGACTCTGGAATATGATTTAGGTAAACGAGATAGATGGAGAAACAAGAATGAATGCGAACAGGATGGATGCTTACTTCATTAGAATAGTGGGCGGAGCTTGAAGTGCGAGATTCGAAAATTTTCTCGGAGGTAGGTGCAATAATTGAACTCGTTTGCGCGGCGCATCCAGTGGGTAATTTTCTCGGCCCTCCATATTCTAGCCCTAGGCGTTCTTTTGATTCGAAAGTCGGAACTCCGTCTATCGATATCACTGGTTCAATATTCGTGCTGATCCGCTCTTTTTCTTGGCACAATACACTTCAAGCTTGCATAATATACTTATTGGTTTCGCAAATACAATCAGTAAACAGTAATCGTCCTGCTTGCGCTTTGTTCAGTGCATCATGTTTCCTTTGACATTCATTGTCAATGTCTTCTTGTCATTTCAAATGTTTGCAGAACTCCATGGCTGACAAAGTATCCGATGCAGCTGTTGCAGCGCATGCATTCGACCCGATTCCTCAGATCAAAGAGGTGAGAATTGATTGTTTTCGATAGATACAATGGATCATAGATTATAGAGATTGAATACCTATTTCGAACATGCATATTCGCAGAGTCTACAACAACTACTCCACTCGGCAACGGAAGAACCGTGGACAACTGAACTTCAAATCGCAGTGGCTCCCCTCCTCTGCCCCGGGACTCAACAGCTGCAGAAACCCTCCGACATTTGTGCTGCAGAAATCGCCGTGCAGCTTCAGAGACTGGAGGACAAGATTCCGGAGGAGTTGAAGCAGCAGCTGCTGCAGCTGACGTGCATCCAGCGATGGAATCTGCTTCAAACAGAGCTTTGCCTGACCGAACCGGAATCATCTGAGGTTAGTTATCACGTTTGAGCTTTTGCATGAGATTCGCAACATCCAATTCCAGGAATCTACAGATAAACTGCAAACGGCGAAAAGAGATGTCAAACTTGCACTCGAACTAGTGCTGGATCTCGGGGATTATGATGAGGAGGAGGATCAGTTTGAGGATGAGAAGGATGAAGTTGAGAATGAGGCGGATTGGATCACCCGACAGGCCAATGCGATGTATATACTGGGAAATAAGAATCTGGACTGTGCTTATTCTAATCCGGTCTACCTCTCGCCCGTCGATGTTCTGAAGCAAGACTATGAAGATCGCATCAAGTCTACTCCTCCTGCAACTGTCACACCGCTACGCGATGTCACTAGTATCAAACAGGTTAGCGTCTTCGTATCCTAGTTGCGTAAATGCGTGAGTATATAATAGCAATGTTTAAGAATATCATATTGCAGCACCTACTCCAGCTGCCAGAGTCCGTGGCCAATTGGCAGCAAACGACGCTTCCATTCGAGATTCGTCAGCACTCTTCAAGTCTGAATAGTTTCGACACTATGGAGAGGATGGAACGCGAGGAGCCGTTTAACGACGCGAGAGTTGTCATCGCAAAGATGATCGAACGTTCCATCATGACTTGCCCTGTAGAGCTGCATCAAGAACTTGAGTCTCTGGGAACAGTAGAGTTAGCCATAGTGGTGGCGCAAGACTGGGTTGATCGTTTGGTCGAGGAGAGAAGAGCCATTGCAAATGTGCTGATCGACGATCTCACTGGAACAGACCAGGTAAACTCAACTAAAATATTTAATATTGAAAATAACATCTTAAATTCTAGACCACTCGATGCCCTGCATCGATACTTGAGGCGTTACTGTTCATGTGCTCTGCGGCTTCTTTTTATCCAGATGAGGTATTGCGCTGATGATTTCATGAGACTAAGTTTAGAGACCGCAAGCTCCGCCCACTTGGAGGGGACAGGGGCGCGCGCAAAATCTGCCGCGAGGGGAGACTATTCTTGTACTAGACCAAATTGAATGATCAAAAGCGTTTTCGGCTGCTATCACCAGCCCGCACAAAGAACCTGAGGCGCATCATGATCGGAAAACTTTAGGATGGTAAAAATCGATAATCAAACCGAGAAATTCGCGATTGAGGGGTTTATAGTGCTCAGACTTTTCTGCGCCTCTCGGAATAGACTAATTCGAATATTTTAGGAATTTAGGAATCAAAATTAGATTTTTAGCGCTTTCCGCCCAATAGTCTGAGAAGAGCGGGGAGAGAGAGCGAGAGGGCGAGAGGAGGGAGAGAGACACACGAGAGAGAGGCTCCGCCCCTTTTCTCTCTCTCCCCTTCCCTTCCCTCTCGCTCAGTGCTTGCGCGCGCTTGGTTTTAGAGGCATAACTTTTCACAGAGAAAAGATAATCACAAACGGTAAAAAGTATGATGTTACTGGGACCATGAGGGACGCATTGAGCCCAGATTTGTCACCATTGCAACAAATCGGCGATCTGCGTTGGGGTCTCTAACTAAGTCGTCCTTTTTCAGCTCCGACCAATAATCAAGTCCGTCCTCCAGAGAGAGATACAGAAGGAAGAGAGGGAGAGGGCTGCTAAGTTGAAGTACAAGTCATCGGAAGAGAAGGTATGATCCATACTGTTGGGATAAATTGGTACTAGGTCGGACGAGAACATTCGATTGATAACCTATCGTACATGCTGCAGAAATCGGAACGGTTACCGAGCGTTACCGTTCAATATCCGCTTTTGGAGAACTTTGCGAATACACCTTTTTGAGAGTCGTGTTTGGGTTCATTCGATAGCCAATAATCGATTTGCGGGAAACTACCCCGATGTGCCGCGTGAAATATTTGTGAAAAACGTGAAATTTGCATTCAAAATTTTGTTTACAAAGCGCGCGCGTCACAATTTACAAATACGGTCGCGAATGACGAAACCGTGAATTGTAAACAAAGATTAAAATGCAAATTTCACGATTTATACAAATATTTCACGCGGCACATCGGGGTAGTTTCCCGCAAATCCACTATTGGCTATCGAATGAACCCAAACGCGACTCTCAAATAGGTGTGTTCGCAAAGTTCTCCAAAAGCGGTTATTGAGCGGTAACGCCCGGTAACCGTTCTCATTTCTCCAGCATGTACGATACTGGATTAGCACATCATTAGGGCGTGAGTACAATTGTTTTGTAATGGGCGGAACGTGCAAAAACATCCAGTAAGTTATCATCCGAATGTTCTCATCCGACCTAGTGCGAATAAACTATATCTGAACAACCATTTGTTTTCAGTTAGCTGCTCAAGAGGCGAGGGCCAAGAGCGCTCTCAAGGATTCCTTGGAGGATTACATGTCACGCTCGAAAATCGCCACCTTCGAGAAATACATGTTTACCTCTCCTTCAGAACCTCCCGTTGAGCGTTTTCTGGACCACGAAAGAAGGAAATGGACCGATGTCTTTGCATCGATCGATATGACAGAGGATATGAAAACTTACTCAAATAAGGAAGACGAAATAAAGGCTGAAATTGCCTCAATTCTGTCTGGATATGTTCAACACTCGGAAAAGCGGCTTCACGACATGTTAAAGATGTCGGTCGGTGAAATGTCGGACAAACTGTTCGACCACTTCACTGATCGACTCGTGAAAGCAGCAAAGGCCACCCCAAAGGAGGCGAGAGATGTTGAGGTTAGTGGTAGAGTTCGAAATGCCGGTCACTGTCTCTTGATTTCACATACTCTCTCGCCACCCTGAACGAGAGAATGTGCGAAATTACGTGACTATTTTTCGAAAGTGTAAACTTTAATAAGTCCGAATGTGGGAGAATCAGTTGTTAGATTTAACGTAGAACCTGAACCAATTTTGTAGAACTTCTTATCTCCAGGTTTCCGAAAAGATTGGATGCTCTTCACAGACACTCACTACGATTTTGTGCCTGGGAGCTGCATCGAAATACTATTATAATTACAGAGTGAGACTGTTTCGATCATTTCTTTACTATTTCATTAATATTCATTTCAGGTTGAGAAGTTCATCAAATCGGACAAGACTGTAGAACTCTCGACGCTCAGCGTTGCGACCAATTCTCTGGACAATGATCTCCTTGATTGGATCGCTAAACAGACAGCGGCGATTTGGCAGAAGGCCCGGGACACATTCGATCCTGTTTTCGCCCAACCTCAACCTCCACTGTATCCACACATGACGCCACGCATGCAGTCACCTCTCCATGTCAATAATGTTCCCATGCAAGCTATGCAACCGCTGCCCAGCTACTCTGAGCAGCAAGCACTGGACATCATCAACATAGAGAGTGATCTCTTCGCTATGAACAACGGCATCGAAGCGTTGGAGGGAGTTTCGCAGAAGGAAGATGTGGTCACGAAGAGAATGAATGCATTCGAGAACAAGTTTGTTGATCTTGCTCGACGAGTGGACAGAATCGAAGAGAACCAAGACAGTGATCTCAATTCGAGAATGGATGAGATGGAGGAGAGACTGAAGAAAATGGTGGAGAACGATTTTGAGATGCTCTAAAGCTGCCACTAATCCAGTAATTGCCCCACATGAGACGTTGTGAACAATTCATCGTCTGATGCGTAAACTTCTTTTGCTATCGTTATTGTGATAAATCATGTTTGCCGTTTGGATTTTTAAATTTCACATAACAGTTGGCTCCCCTAAAAATGAATGTTCTCAACATTTTCATACGATTTGAATTATTTACAGATCATTGAGTCTTTTTAAGGGAATTTGGTTAGATATTTGAAAAAGTGAGAAAAAAACCGATTATTTGTGAAGAATAAGCCCTCTGGACGTCCTCTTTCAGCAGCGAATTAGTTTTCTCAGATCACAATTCTGCTAATGATCAGCCATTATTTCGTTAGACCTTTACACCACTGCGACCCACTGGCCTCGCTGAGATATGATTGTGTTTACACTATACAACAACGCTTTTGTATTGAATACATGTTATAGTCCCAAGACAGACGCATTGGGATTGTCGTTCCTCCATCAAAAATTGGCCAATACGCGTCTCTTTTCAAACCTCAGCTTCGCTCACAAATATTCATTTCCGTTCTAACTACTTAGATTATCGCTCTTCTTTTTCCTTTATTATGATATTCAATGCCCGACTCTGACAGAATTTATTCAAGTACTATCTTCTTTTTCCAGTACACGATGGCTGATCCAGCTCGGGTTCACTTCAAGCTTGACTACAACGGGACAATGCATCGACTCGCTTCATCTCAACGAGGCGAGCAACTCTTCGACGTTCTCTCTGCTAAGGTCTCTTCTGTCGTCAGCGACTACGCGTATGAGCTCTTCTGGAACGGTAAGTACTCATAAACTTCAATATGATTAATTTTAATAATTAATACTCACTAATTAAGACGGCGAAGAGGATATCATCCTGCAATCTGCTGCTGATCTTGTCACAGCTATCGACTATGCCGAGGCTACGAAGAAGGAGTATGCTGATCATCCATTATCATGAGCTAGTTAAGATGATGATTCATTCAGCCCATCCGACATCCCGTGCCTCCATCTGTCTGTGACTGAGGTCAAGCCGGACTGTGGAGAGGATGAATATTCCGTCACAACGGGCAAGGATGCAGCAACTGCAGCCGCAGTGGATTCAACCAGCGACCGCCTGGCTGCAGTTGGGATCAGTGATGCGACTCTTGAACCAGCTGCAACAGTTCATCCGCTCGAACTACTTGCCAAGATAGAAAATGTGAGCTCAGTAGTGAATAGATAAAGAGTTACCCACAATTGCATGTATTCTCACCGGTATGAGAGTCAGAGGAGAGAATTTCACTTGTCAACTCTAGTTAGAAGCATAATCACGAATTTGCAGGGTATGCGCGCACTGTTCGATCTCGCCCTCACAGAGAAGTGGGCTGCGGGACTACTCAAGGCAGCCGCACCTCTCTCGTGCCCTCTGACCAATCAGCTTCGTAAACCGTCCGTAATCTGTGCTGCTGAGATCGCTGTGCAGTTGGCCGAACTCGAAAAGAAAGTGCCTGAAGAGTTGAAGAAGCAGCTGTTGAAGTTGGATATCAACTTACAGAGAAATCTCCTGAACACCGATTGGCTGGCAAAACTGCGGCAGCATGATGAGGTGATTTCTGACTGGCCAGAAGTAATGGCGCTCCTGCACCTGGGTCGAAAATGAATTGTGTTTCAGTGATTCCCTAAATTAAATGGTTTTTCGCAGGGTTGGTGATCGGGGATGGATGGCGGTTGTGGTGGTATTGGAAAATGTCCGGAGATGTGCAGGAGTGCCGAAGTAATTTATAAACGAGCAAGCTGTTTAGGGAGCCTACCGGACGGACGAGGTACTCATAGCCTCCAGAGCAGTGCGACTTGCTGTGCTACTAGCAAAGAATGAGTGCTGGGTGAGAACTTCAATTTGTAGGAACATTCGCATTCCTTTGGAGCCAAAGAAATCCCCACCATGTGCACAAAACACGGGCGGTATAGCCTCACGCATTGGTCGCTGATTACTCAGGATATACTGAACGCTTAATTGGCTTGAGGGTGGCACAGCTCGCCCTTGCTTGGAAAAGCCAAACACCTTTACCTTTTACCTTTTTAATTATTAGCGGAATTACGTTAAAATAAGGTAACATTCCAGATGGATAGCGAGGACTTCCCTGAGGACGAGCACTACTTTCCTGAAGGGGAAGACAATGAGGAGGAGGAAGAAGATAATCCGGAGCACTGGACCTCTCTCAGATCCCAATCTCTTCATCAACTGGCAATGGCCGTGTTCGCTGATGGACGAGAGCGTCCGGTGTATCCTTGTCCAGTGGAGTTCCTGCAGCAGGCTAGGGCTGCAGCCGGCGAAGCCAAGGTTGATGATGCTGCAGGCGCTCCTCTGAATCGGATTGATCGTCTAAAAGAGGTGAGCGCTACCTTTTTCCGATTCTGAAGAAAAAATTACGCTAATGCTACACTGTTGCAGTATCTCATGCATCTTCCCGACTCAGAGGACAATACCCAGAGTCCCTCGTTTCCCCAAGAGATGGCATACGCATCTACTCGTCTCTTGCCAGCAGAGTTGTGGGAGCGCGACCAACGAGACGGCATGATCCAAGCGGGACACACAGTGATTGCCGCGATGCTGCGTCGCACGATCGAAGGAGTATCAGAGGAGATGCTGCAGCAGCTGCAGCAACTGCAGCCTGTGCAGCTAGCAAGAGTGCTGCTGCAGGATTGGCTGCATCGTCTTGAGGAGGAGAACAGGGCTGTGACGAGATTGCAAATGAATGGAAGCAAGGTATGTGTACTCCAACATGCATTGAAAATAATAATTGACCTCCGCCCATCTACTTTTTCGAGCTTCTTTTTCTTCTATTCGTAACTTTCATTCACAGGATGTGTTGCCTTCTCGATGTTCGGCGACCACTCTTCAGGCGCTGCTCGCTGTTGCTGCTGCAGCTGGTGGGTACCCGGCTGAGGTGAGGCAAAGCATAAACGAACTGTTTTCGGCTCTTTAGTTCGATTCGGCTCTTTAGTCTTATGGAGCCCTCTAATTCTGAAGGGACACTCCTCACCTGAACAAAACCGTTCATTTTATCCGAGACTGAAATTTAGGAACCAAAACACTCAAACACAATTAAAGTTTCTCTTTCAGCTGAGGCAAGTCGTCGAGCGTACAATCAAGAAGCATGATGAGATGTTGAAGAAGAAGAAAGCTGAGAAGGATAAGGAAATGCATGCCGACGATTTGAAGGTAAGTTGCTGCTAAAAAATGGCATTTCAAAATAATAAACTAATTTGCAGATCCGACACTACTGGGCCACCCGTGATGAAATCATTCGAGCTCTCGAGAAGTTCATGCCTGAGGTCAAAGCCTGCAACTTTGTCAAGATTATACTCGCTCCTCCTCCCCGCTACGTTTACCATCGACCTGATATGATTGTGGAGAATAAGAAGTGGTCTAAACTCATCGAGCGAAAGGGAATGACTGAGGAACTGAAGCAGTTCTTTAACGGGCAGCAGTCGCTGCAGCTGTTGCAAGAGGAGATCGTAGAGAGGCTGCGCATCTTGACCGCTAAGGTTTCCGAGCGTCAAGTAGAGATACTGACGTGGAATGCGCCGGAAGAGTTGGCTGCCAAGTTGGTGGAGGATTGGATAAGGAGCGTGAGAAAGGAGAGGCGATTGGAGAAGAGAGTGCTGCGGAAGAATGGAATTATTGATGAGGTATTCTACAACTATTCGAAATGGAAAGTTTACAGTTTTAATGAGACCCTTCTCAGGATTTGAAATGGATCGAGTATTCTCCAGCGACTTTCGCAGCTCTCTTGTGGCTTGGAGCTTCTGCAAGCTCCTTTAGTTGTAAACCGCGCCAGGTGAGCAATTACATAAAAATGAAGGCAATGTCCATCCGATGAATTGTCCATTTTCAGTTCGAGAACGACCTGATTGAGCTCAGAATCCGGAAATCAACGGTCAATTGTGAATCAAGATCGAGAAGTGATCATGAATCAAGCGATGATTGGATGAAGAAACAGGCCGGCAGAATACTGGAATATGGAAGGAAGGTGCTCAGTGACGTGTTGGGGCTGCCGTACATGCAGCAACCGCAGCTGCTGCAGCCCAACTATTCGCACTCTGATAGCCTCGCCGAGCAATCTTCAATGCAGTCTGTGTATCCTCAATACGGATTTGTTCCTATTTACCCCAATCAGGCTCCAACTTTCGCGAATCAGCAACCACACATGTACTATCCTGCGCCGCAGCAGCAGCTGATGCAGCATTATCAGCAGCAGTACAACCATGAGCAACTGTTGCCGCTCTACTCATCGCAGGGGATTCCGGCCATGCAACCCATGCAGCAGCTGCAGCCACTCTTCAACACACCTCAGTATCAGTATCCGCAGCTAGCACAACCAGTGCAGCATTACCCGCCACAATATGGTACTTATCAACCCACACCGAGTCAATATCCTTCGTTCTCTGCTGCGGTGCAGAATCCATCGATGCAGCCCATTCAGAACACTATGAATCCTTACATGCAGACTGCCGCGAATAATTGTTCCTGTATGTATCCCCAACCTGTTCAGTACATTCAGCCAACTCGATATCAGCCCGACATTACTTTCAATCAGCCCCCTATTCCGACTTATGTGTATGCAAACGACCAGATTTCGTACTCTTGAAATGCAATATCCCATCTTGTAATGATTGTTAATGGTCCGATAAATAACTGTTGCTTGTATATGAGTCACTTTCAATCGTGGACTGAACAATATTGTGCATCAATACCCAGAAGGTAGACGCCTTATCGAATACTGTGTTGTCCCAATAACATTTTCTTGCCACGAACGCAGTGCACCCAAAGGGTATGTCTCTGCGGCGTAAAAATCTGCTAATTCCATAATTGGCCGCACAGGACTACACCAGTTTATTCAATCGCTATCTATCTGACTGAACTTTGTCTTTGGTCGATATGACTGATCGAAAGATCAAGTTCACGATCTTCTATTGTGGGTGGAAGCGTAACATTTATTCGACACTTCGTGGGGAGAATTTGTTCAATGAGATATTGAATACGATTGCTTCGTTTGATATTGTCTCCTTCGCCGATTGCGACCTCTTCTGGAATGGTATGTACTTACTCTTTTTGATAAAGAAAATTTATGTAAGCCTTCTCATAATCATCGCATTCATGGACTTTTCAGATGGCGAAACGGACAATGCTCTGGAGAACGTTTCTGACCTTGAGACTGCGCTCAACTTCACACTGGGCACATTCGGGAAGTAAGAACATTCACATAGTTTTTATACACAGTCAGAAAAATGATATTTTGTTTATAAAGGTTTTAAACTTCAGTGAGAGCGAAGTTCCCAACATCAATATTATTACGAGAAAAAAGGCGACTGAAGAAATAAGAGAAATGCGAGTGACAGAAATTATCAAATGTGAGAATGAAAATGAGGTAAGCACATGTGTTAACGGATACTGAGTTTTACAATTCGACAAAATCAGATGTATTTCGTGTGGTAAATTTTAATATGCTAATTAATTTGTTATCCATTGTTTACAAAGCTCATCAATGGAGAAGTTATACTCGCAAAAAAAATGTTTCAGGATCAAATGAAAGCGAGCAATATGGATGATGTGAAGCAAGAGGATGCCGATCCTGCTTGCAGCTTCAAGCAGGAGGTATTAGGACATTTCTCAACATTATTGGTGAGAGAAAACCGTTTCAGGATTTCCTCGCGAATGTTCTGATTGATGAAAATTTGGAAAGTCAGCTTGGACATCCACTCCACGCAAGTACTCCTGTGAGTCTACATTATGATAAAGAAATTAATAAATCAGTTTAGATGATATTTATCCAGACTTGCTCTTTCCAGATTCGCCAGATCATTGCTACGACACCAATGTCCTCCGCATCTCACCCCTGTCTCTTCATGCAACAAATAACTGGAACTAACGATCAAGAAACTTCAGTGGCTCTCACCACACCACTTGATACAACAACGAACGCGGAAAGTCCTTCCAACTCTTCAGTTGCAGCAATCGAGAGCACGGTATGATGTCGATTCCAAAAATGGCATAATTTAAAATTCATAATTTCACTTCAAGTCTGCCAAAG
The DNA here is from genome assembly GCA_900490845.1 of Pristionchus japonicus. Taxonomy (NCBI): domain Eukaryota; kingdom Metazoa; phylum Nematoda; class Chromadorea; order Rhabditida; family Neodiplogasteridae; genus Pristionchus; species Pristionchus japonicus. Next base: position 51,888 of record LS521499.1, on the reverse strand, counting down.
AAGCTCTCGAATCACAATCGATCCTTGTCAATCAGCAAATTACTGATCTGAGAATCGAAGAGGCAAACAAACATCTTCCTTGCGAGCACAACAGGTCAAAAGCAGAGAAGAAGCTGAGCAAATTGGAGATGAGAAGGGTAGGGAATATTCGACATCTAATATTGGTCATGAATATGCTTCAGATGGGCAAACGCAGGCTGCTGTGGTCAGCTCCCGAAGTCACTGAAGTTCATGATAATGTCGTTGATTCCCATTCTGTCAAGGATGCAGAGGTGGATGGACGAACAGATAAGGTAAACTACTAAGTACTGCGAAATTCTATTGAGAATTTTGCGACTTCAATGCGGCTTCTCAGAACGTTTCATCAGCAATTGTGAATAGTAATAACGAACAAGAAAATGACGGACCTCAACAGAAGAAAGTAAAGGAAGAACAGGCTGAGATAGAACCAGTTGTGAGTATTCCCATGTTTCGATGTGCTAGCATTTTGGCCGCATATAATGACCGAAATAAATCAACAATGGACATTCCTAGGTTCCTCCCGTGCCAATATGGCCGATCGCACAACAGCCTGTGACTTCTGCAGCAAACTCCTCAGTAGCAGATACCCTGCTTGCATCTTCATCGGCAGCAATATTGAACAACAAGTATGTACAAGACGCAGAGCTTGCTGAACGAGTAGAAGAGGTAAACATCGAACTAGCGAGTGCTTTTTCTCAAATGATTTTTTCAGGGATGTTCTTCAACTGAATATAAAAGTCACTCGAATGAAGTGGATGATGGACATCAGAGCGATTTTAGTAGAGTGAAGACTGAACCGGCTCATGATGATGTGCAAACGGTAAGAAACTATTCACTATTCCCTCACAGTTTGCCTTGAATTTTTCCGGCATTCATCGTGTATGCACTACCCCGTTTCAGAGCGTTAGTCCGGCGTTTGTTCGCAATGACAATCAAGTGAATGATGAGTCTAAATACGACTTGAAGGAAGTAGAGACGGAGGCTGTGGAAACTGAGAAATTCGTGAGTAATATATTTGATCTGTTGGTATTTCTCATCAGTGAAGGTCGTACTTCCAGGTTGTGCCCGAAGAACATGAAGCCAACAACAGGTCGAGGGCGCCTGATTTTTCGACTTCTGCAGCAAACACTCCTGCTGCAGCAGCTGCATCTCAGACTCACGAGCAACCTCATCCTAATCATCTGCACACAACCAGTCGTATGGGGAGTCCTCATCCACCGCAAGAGAGGCAGCCTCAGTCGGTTGTTGCAGAGGCCCAAATGCTGTCCTCAAATCAACGTTATCAGCGACCTACAGCCTACCTTCAAGATCAGCAGAAGCCGCAAGGAGTAGAGGAGAGGGCTGCAAGTGTAGCCACACATTCTCAGGCTCAGCAGCAATCGCAAGTTGATGCACCTGCTGCAACCACTCCTGCAGCAGCTGCAGCATCGACTGAGCAACGACCTCAGCGACCTCAGCAGCAATCGCAGGATGTATCCCTACCAGCCACTGATCGCCAACCTCGTCCTCATCCAACACAAGAGCGAGTACCACCGCATATCGCTGCAGTGGTGAAGATGCTGAATCTGCAACACAAAAAGATGGAGGAAGCTGAAGCCGCGAGGGCTTATCACCGCGATCGATTGATGCAGCAACCTCGAATACTACGCCATCCTGCAGCACCCGCACAGACCTATCAGATGCAGCTGCAACCCCGTCCCGTCAGTTCGGACGACGTTGAAGCGTTCCTTGAGAAGCAGCCATGGCGAGCTGCGGCTGAAGCGGGCGCCCTAGAGCATTGCCAGCGTCGGCAGCTGCAGATGGAAAAGGAGAGGAAAGCCGCAGCAGATGCGAACGCTCTCCGGTACAACCGATTCCAGCCTTCGACAACTGCTTCTGATCGCTTTCGGGGTCGACACTACTACAGAAGCGATTCGACGGCTCCCGCATTGAGTTCGGAAGCGAGGCGACCGGTCTCTGCATTAATAAGTACTGAAGCGGATGCAGGTTCAGCACATCCCAATTCGGTAAGTGAGCAACCTAATTGTCCTTCAGTTTTTCATCTTTCTAAGGAAGGAAATGGATAATGATTCAGTCAATTTCAGGCAACGCAAGCGCAGCATCCTTATTCGCCTGCGTACCTGTCTGCAGTAGCGACGGTGGGCCATCACCACTCGTCCGTGCGTGCGGCCCTCACGAGCTCGCCCGCTGTAGAGGCAATCACTCGTCGCTCGCGCGAGCGAGCCCCGAGACAGTCGCAGAAATTTTTAGTCTTTCGAGAGAACAATCCGCTGCAGCGAGGTGCACAAGTAGGGTCTGAGATGTGTCGTACGCAGCAAGAAAGAGGGGCTGCAGCTGCTGCGAGTGACAAGCTCGTGCAGCATAGGCAGCAACCTTCCCGCCGTCCAGCAATCACTCTTCTAGAAGGTCCCATAATGCGTACGGAAGAGCGTCGACCTATCGATGCACATGCACTCACTTCGGTAAATCAAACTAAAAACAATGCCGTTAATTTATTATATTTTCAGGCAGCGCCCGCGCATCTGCCTTCCGTGTCTGCAGCAAGAGCCATTCCCTGTCGTGCGGCATTTTCGGGCCGTCCTGCTGAAGTGGACAGGATTTATCACTTGAGCGAGCAAGACCTACGGCAACAAAACCCCCACAACGAGAGTTATCCACAGCAGCGCGTAGCTGAAAACGCGAGATGCTCCCAAATGCCTCGGGTCACACTCACTGGTCCACCTGCTGCAATATCTACTGCTGCAGCTGCTGCAGCTGCACCGACTCCCTTGCAGCCCTTGCAGCAACCGACGATTGTTCGCCTAATCCCATCCGGTCCTCAGCGACCTCTGCAGCGGCAGTACTCATTTGTTCCGAATGCAACCGCTCCTCAAACTAGTCGGTCTCAGGAGCAGATGGTGCAGTATCGATTCAAAGCAACGCAAGGCTCAACAGATCTCAAAATTCGGGCCCCATCGAGGAGACCTATTCGACTAATTGTCGATGCTCACGCTGTTGCTGGTTCAACAAACGTTAATCCGGTAAGTGAACGATAACATTATGAAGAGTAATCATTTCTAAGGAGTGGAAAGAGTGCATACTTTCAGGTTTCGACTGTGGAGTCTACGCGCAACCTGCCTTCAGTCGATCCCTTCTCATCAGCGACGCCTATTGAGGCAACAGTGTCGAGCTCAACTTCTTCTAACCGCTCGGCCGAGCGAGCTCCACAGCAATCAACCTCTCCTCCCGAACGTTATCTGCAGCAGCGACAACTTCTGCGTCTGCAACACGCAGCCGCAGAAGTGAGAGAGAAGCAGCAGATGCGTCGGATGCTGCAAGAAGGAGCTGCAGCATCCGCAGCGAACGCCCAGCGCATCCAGCTGCTGCAGCAGTCGCAACCCTCTTTCCTGGGTGGAGCCTATGCTCAAACTCATCCGACTAGGACGCCGATGGCGCAGCCTCAAAACAACGAAAGTTGTACAGTCCCCAGAGTGCGAGCCGAATCGAGTCGACCGATTATCCCGAGAGATCAAGTGCTGCGAGTGAAGGCACATTATGATATTGCACGGTGAGTCAACGTCCGTACATATTTTCTTATTTTGCACTAGCTTAATTTTGATAAACCATCACTGTTGATGCAGGCTTGCCTTATCATTACACATTTTCTCATTCCGTATTTTTGTTCTACAATTATTCGAATTTGGTTGATAATTCTACTTTCAGATACCCATCCGAGCCTAAGAACACTGTGGAGACTGTCTTCACAGAAGAAACAGCGACAAGCAATCAATTGTCTGACGCTAGCTCCTCTTGTACGTGATAATCAAGTCAATTTTCATAATAAATTTAAAAATTCATTATCAGGTTCTCTCCAAGTGAGTGAGACAGCGCTCTCAAGAGAGGCAGAATTGACTGCAGGTACGAATCTCTTCAATAACTAAAATTGATTCTTTTGTTTTCAGAAATCAAGAGACTTCTAGCCAACAACAGACCAGCGGATAAAGTGCGGGCAAAGGAATTGGAAGATGAGAAAACTCAGATATTGCTGGACGGACTTTCACGTCGGCCTCCAAATCGTCGAGTGTCATCTATTCATTCAGACTCGATGAACTTCCTTCCATCAATTCGTCAATTTTGAATCGAATCATATTATTGCCCAATTGAACTTATAAATAAATAATATCCTTAGTGGAAAACAGCTTCAATCGATATGACACTGATGAAGAAATGCGATCGACAATAGCCAGAAGGAAATAGAGATTACTGTATTCCCTCTGGGTCACGCGGCGATAGGACGCTTCGCAAGACTCATGCTCAATATCCTCGGACTACCGAACACCCATTCTAAAAAATTGGCGTTTCTTAGAAAGAACGCCATCACTCAGTTATTTAGTTACTCTTGTCTAAATGTTATTTATTTTGTAACTTACTAATTTCCTTCGTCCTTTATTCACAGTTGATTGCTTCAGATACATGGATCCAACGCGGCCAAGCAACGGCCTCACAAAGGCTCAAGCATTGTCGCCTGGCGTGAACTCCTCGTGTGAGTGGAAATTATCTTTATTACTCGAATATTTAAATTTTTTGAATGAAAAAAATCGTTTAGGCTCGCTGCAACTATCTCCGGAAGAGCTTGAGAGAACCGCGACTTTGACTGCCGGTAGGTGTTTATGTTTCGATTGTTTAAAATGCTGTGTTTTACAGATATCGAGAGGCTTTCATCCAGCCCTAGTTATGTGGAAAAAGCGCGTGCTCAGGAATGCGAGAACGAGAGAGCTCAGATCTTCCTGGCCGCTCTTGCTCGTCAGTCGAATACCAATCAATCTTGATCACTTGCAATCCCTTCTTCATCATTGTTAATGCTCTATCTGAACAACCCTGTAAACCTGGCCTATTTCAATCAGTTTTCTAAGATTCAGTTTTTCCTGTATTCTGTTCTTTAATAATCTTTGTCCACCATTTACTTATTGTGATGCTGATAAACACGTTTTGAAGCTTTAGAAGTTCTCGATAATTTGGGCGAAGTGAGCTCAGTGAATCAAACTTTAACATTACGATCTGTGGTTTTCGAACGTTGTTTCGAAAGTCTGGCTATGACCTTGGGTGAGATCATTTAGGGATCACTGTTTCATTATCATCTCCTATCTTGTTTGTTCGAATGTTAGCGCCACTTCACAGTTAGAGGATATTCTCGCTCTAAAACAGGGCACTTTCTCTCACTTTATCTGTCACCTTAGCGAGTGAAAGTGGGATAACCATCGTTTCTTCGCTTTCGTGAGAAGTTTTCGCTGCGCGAATGAACTCATTGGGTACATTCTCAGTTAGCCACACCTCTCTTCTCTCAATAGGCCTGCCTTTATATTTGAATAGACGCGCCCATCTCTGGATCTATGCACGGTCCCCAGATTTACCTTTTTCAAAGTTTTTGCATCGTCGTTCCATTTCAGAGCGATGGACTCCGCGAAGGACAATGCTGCGCCTGCTCTCAATACTAGTACGTGGTTGTATTTTGCTTCAATTGCATTTCCTCTAAATCATTTTTGACAAATAAGAAGTGGAATTCTCAGGAGGACTGCAGCTCGGTCCCGGCGAAATGGACAGAGTAGCCAGTTTGAATATCGGTACGTTCCTCGGCTCTTCTGTTTCTTTCGGCCCGTCCCTGCCCAATAGACAATTCTCTTGTTACCAATCACATTTCCAACCACACTCTTTACTCATAAAGGGTTTATAGAGCCATTAGGAGAGGGTCCAGGGCGAAATTGTACAGATTCCTTTTTTCTAATTCTAATTTTTGAACTTTGCAGAGATCGAGAGACTGCAGGCCAGCAACACTCCGGCTGCAACTGCTCGCGCTCAAGAATTGATCGATCAGAGAGCTCAGATCTTTGCCACTGCGATTGCTCGTCGACAGAATGCGAATAACTGATCTCATTCGTTACTAATTCGGTTTGATGTCCAATCTGAATATTTTCTGTACTGTATTGTTTTCTGCAATAAACGATGAATATTTTGAATTGAAAAGTTTTCTTTCTGAACATGAAATGAGATTTAAAAAAATATGTATGCGTTTCCCTCTGGCGATCGTCGCTCAGGAAAACGCCTTGTTTCATCATCTTCTTATGTGTCGGCTCATAAGCGTTTGCAAGCACGCATGCTCGAATTTAGGAGTGCAACTCCGTATAGAATTGCATAGGCGTGGCTTGCCTTGCTTTCATTCACATTTCATGATGATCTGTGATCGCTCACTTTTTAATTTGTTATTTATGATTGTTATTTATGAAATTTTTAAAGGGTTCTCCAAATTTGTGCCCTGTTTTCAGGATTCGCGTCATGGGAACAAATTCATCGACTACTGATGTCTCGAAAGGTAATCAGTTTTAAAATTTATTAATTTATATTAACTAAAATATTTGAAATTTAAAAACATTAGATTCCGCGATTACTGGTTCCGCCCGAGGGGATTTCGACAAGGATTCGATCACAGTCAATAATAGTTTCTTCAATTTTGAGAGAGCTGGAATCAATTGGTGAGAGCTCTTCGACTGTACAGAGTGAAAATTCAGTTTATAAACCGACTCCTACCACTTCAGGGCAATTTGTGCTCGGAAAAACCCGGAGCTCGACCATCTCGGCATTTTTCTTCATATGATAGACGGTGATTACGAATTAAGGAGTGTTGATGTCGCATGTACGGTCAAGCTAATTAACCATTCGGAGGATGCGAAAACAGAATCTAAGCTGGTGCCTTTAAAAACTTTTACAGATTTCTTTAACATTTTTTAAGCTTGAACATACGTTTGTCAAGGACTCGCCGAGTTGGGGTTATATGAAATTTCTGACCTGGACCCGTGTAATCGATGAGCAGGAGGTTCGAAACACTAAACATTTGTTTGCAAACCAACAATGTCAGGGTTTCGTCAAGGATAACAAGCTAACTGTTGAAATCGAACACAAGATATCGAATATTGTTGCATTCAGGTATTTAATCTAGTATTCTCTGCTTCTAATTCTGTAAATTTTCAGAAAACTTCGTCGTGTCGATGTAACCGATCAGGAAGAACCAACTCAAGATGTTACTTTGACGGTCGAAGGAAAAGAGTTTTATGTGAGCAAGCAGGTGTGGTAACAAAAAAAACTCAATCATGGAACCTGCTTGAAAAAAATATTTTGCAGTTTCTTTCCGTCCTCTCACCGGTGTTTCACTCGATGTTCTACGGAAATTTCGCAGAAAGAAACAAGAAGAATATCGAACTGAAGGAGATTGCACAGAAGGTACTCTTAATGATTTGATGCTGACTTACTTTTCCAGGATTTTACTGAGCTGATCAACGTGATCTATCCACCACACAAGGACATCACTGGTGAGACAAAGTTGATTGTCAAACACAGAAATTCCTTTCAGAATCGAACGTTGATTGTCTTCTGAAACTCGCGGATCGCTTTCAAATCGATGTCAGTTAGTAATCAATTAGAACAGCTAATTTATACCGTTTTCCAGTCTCTGATCAAGCAATGCGAGATGTTTCTCATCATTTCGACCAAATTGTCCATCGTCGCGAAACTTACTCACACCGCAGGACGCTGCCGACTCTTCAGACTACAAGTATTGAGGGTGTTTGAACAGTTTTCCATCTGTAGGGGATAGAGACGGCATATGAAATATATTGTGGGGGTCTTCTTATTGTAGCATTAAAAAGCGCGAGAGAAGGAAAAAAGTGATGAAAGGTTTTTATCATCATTTATCGACACGTTTCGTTTTCCATTTGTGAAATTTTGAATCCATTACATTCACTGTCTGAAACCGACTCTAAAAAGCAAAGTGTTATAACAAACTGCAGGACCACTGCATCGCCCAACTGAAAACTACGAAGGAAGTGCGCGAGTTGAAGGTACGAAGGTCCTTCCTGCTCATGATGTGCTCAACCCGTTTTCAGAACTCGACCGAATTCAAGAATTTGCCTGACACGGTCCGACTCGCTCTCTTCGACAAACTCATGAACCTCACTGACTGATTCACATCAACAAAATTTCTTTCATCTGCATCTAAAATTGCCTGAAACGTTCTGCCAATAAAATTTTGATAACAATTTTCGTTGTGTATTGCCGAATACATGGTAATATTTCTTGCAAAATGCGTGAACTCTCCTTCTCAATGTCTCGGATACAATACATTAGAAAATTAAATATGTGTTCTTATATCTCTTCATTTATCACATACAAAGAACCATAGATTTCAGTTTTTTTCTGTCAGTGAAAACTGCAGAAGTAATGATCATTCAAATGGGAGTTACACGACAAAAACGACAGAGAATAGTTGCTCGTTCATTCATCATCATCATCCACAAAATCGACGTGACTAATGTCTACGCGTTCGCCAAGCAAAGTACGCGTGGAGACAATATATTGCCCAATTCGAGTGGCAGCCACAGCAGTGTTAATTGCCATCTGTATACACACTTTCTTATCGAGTCGATGGATGAACTGAAAGAAATTATTTCGATCAGAAACATTCTATTTGAGCATGCAACGCCTAATAGTGCTCTATGAGAACAATTGTGCGAATTGTATTGATCACCTTTACAAGTTCTTCTAGAGTAGCTACGGATAGTTCATTCTTTCTATCTGGTATTTGAACCCAGTTGCACTTTCTTCGCAACATTTCTTTCACCACCGACAGTGGAATAGGTGGCGAATCGCTTGATTCTTCAGACTTACTTATTGAAATAAGTTCAGTAATGTTAGCTAATTCAAGCAGAAAATGATTAATCTCTGAAAAAAGGCAATTATTATAATCTTATAAAAAAAATTGGTTCAGCACTCAATAGGCCGGCGAAAACGGATTATGGATATTTGTTTACCCTTTCATGCGGATGACCCGCGCGAGACTCGTTCAGCCTCACTCTCTGCGGGTCATCTGCTTTATGGCTTTTGACCCGAAAAGTCGATCTTAACTTTCTATCGCAAGTTCATATCATATCGATTACACTAATCGAGCTGAATGCAATGGTATATCTATTATCTCTTTGGTCCACTGAGCTGAGAAAATTGACCCGCGCCGACCCGCGCTAAAGCGGGTCATCCGCGGAAGTGGGGACAATAAACCGAGAGGGAGCAGATATCCACTCAACACGCATCTGACCCACGCGAGATCGTGAACATCGAGGCCCGTGATCCGTTTTCGCCGCCCTATCACTCACGTTCGTTAATTTCACGCACAGTGCATGAAACGTGAGACGGTTTCACTTTTTGAACGAATTCGATCCAACAGTTGCTAAATTACATTAATTTTTATTTTTATTTTTTTAGTCGCATAAACGTAGTCAAACTGACTTTTCGACAGGCTCTCCGTTCTTCAACAGTCCCTCATGAATAGCTTCATCAACATCAACCATACGTTGAAGAGTTTCCGTGTATATCATAACGAACGATGCGGGGACTCCTCCGGCAAACTCCGAACATAGACGAGCTATTTCGGGTTTGACACAGCGAAAATGAAAGGATTTGAAGTTCGTTATTTGCACAAGAGGCTTCAGGAATTCTAAGGCTTTAGCAACATGTTCCGCTTTCAGAACAAGGGAAGTCTAAATCATATTATAAAGTAAAATGTTAATAAGTCCATACGGACTTCGTATGGTCCACTTTTGAAAGTGGCGTCGCTTATGCCTTCCATGGCGTTTCGCATGCAAAGCTGCCACAACGTAATATCAGATAAAGTTTCGGGTATTATGGATAGTTTGAATATTTCTTCTATGCAATGCTAAACGCAAATTTTGCAACCATTGAATTTTCAAGTTTCTACCTTTCGATATACGGAGAGTGACCACAATTTTGGGTGCTCAAGTTTGCTTTCTGTCAGTTCAAGAGATAGTCTACGAAGTTTGTCGATCTCCTCTCGTTTATTTTCCAAAACTGATTGAAACAAAGTATACAGTAATTCCTAGAAATGTGAATGCTACGAATTAAATAATATAATAAAAGAGATAATAAAATGTTCTCACTTCGGAATCATAAACATCGTGGAAGAAGTTCAACCATAGTTGAGCTACTTCACTTTGCATAAATTTGAATGAGTGAGGTTTGAGACGCATCACGATCGGTTTCAGAAAATTGCACACTTTCCTCATTTCGTCCGCTTTAAGTGAGCATGCTATTCTCTGAAAATATTATGGAAGAATTCATGTTGCAAACAACACACACATTGGAGCCAGTTTTAAGTGTTCCGCTGATGTTATCCTTGGCCATTGCAGTGATTAAACATTGCCTCCACAAATTCAAGTCATTTGAACATTCACATGCGACATATATCTTGAAATGTTCGAGATATGTCTGAAAGAAAATTAACATTGTTTCATTACACAATATTTGAATGATATTCGCATTTTCTTGGATATAATTAATACAACTAACGCCGGGATTTTTCACAGTAAACGATTCGACGTGCAAATGCATATTTGGATCGCGTTTCAGTTCTTCCCAACGATTTTGTAAGTGGTCCAATTCATTCCTCTGCACTTCAATCAAGGAATCGATCAACTGCTCTAGCTGAAATCAACAAATTTGATTTAAAATTTTGAAAAGTATTAAAAATATAATGCTAAAAGAATAATCACTTTCACATTGCTGTCATCGAAGTGGGAAGGAGGGGATTCGATGTCGTTCATGTTTCGTAAAAATATTGAATTACAAAAACTTGAAATAAAATACGAATAATCTAGTGAACAAGAGTCATTATTTGGCACATAACGACTCGGTTGAGCAAGCGGTTTTTGAATATGTCTCAAACGCTGATTGGTCGAGATGGCTAGAGAAAGCAAGACTGAGTTATTACCCTCTGGTATGTTTGCACGTCATTTTCAAATGCTGCATACAGTAACTAAGCGAAAACCAAGTGACGAACCCCTCTTGCTACTGAACGGTTTCTTGTCAAGACTGAAGATTCTTACTCTTTGACTTAGACTCACCAAATATCCATAAGGAGAAAAAATGTCAACATTTTTCAGAATGAAGAAAACGATATACAGTTTACCCTAAAGTTCCGTTCAATGAAACATTGCGCACTGTGGTATTCGTGTTTGTCAGCAGTGTTTTCTTTTCTCATTTCAGCATTTCCGAATCATCTATATATTCTTTATTGGGATTTCTTTATTCTTTATTCGGGGAAAGACATTATATTGCAGAAGTGTTTGGAATTCTTTGAGAAAGGAACTATTCAGTCAATTTCGGTTAAAAATATGGAAGATAGTTCTGATTAGTGAGCCTCGTGTTTAACCAATATAGGACGTACAATTTTCAGCAAGTCTAATCTTGATTTTGTGGATAAAGTGAGTCCGGCATGCGTTTGTTATTATCGGTCAGGATTGAAGAGAGGTTAATTCGTCAAAGATCGTTTGATCCGAAACTTCTTTTCTACTCGTTCAATCGTCGAGCAAGTTTCTTTCAGAGGTCGAAGATTTCTTGATCCCGCTGTCAACACTGTCCCAAAGATTGGTGTTGTTGAAATGTGCAATGGAAAGATGACGCTTCAGCCTTTGTCGATCGCTCAAATCAAACAGATTCTGTGCAATAAGTGTGAATCCCTTCTCTTCCAAGGCATTATAAGTGTTTGTTCGCTTGATGATGCAGCAAATTTGATAGAGGTATCAAATTTATTAGTAGTTATTCAGTATAACTTGAAAAACTTTCAGTTCTTCCATCATCAATTGAAGACATTGTGGTTACATATTAAGACAAACGCAACTCCGAGTGATTATCAAATCGGAGAGTACGCAGTTATGGTCAATGCATGGGGACTGATGCACATAGCACCTCTGGATAAGGATCCATTGTTTTGGTAATTGTATCACTGAACTGAAGATATTTCGTATCGTATATTTCGATTTCGCGTCTGCGATGGCTCGTCGACAGAATGCGAATAACTGATATCATTCGTTACTAATTCGCTTCGATATCCAATCGAATATTTTCTGCACTGTACGGCTATTTCTGCCAACATAAATATTTTGAATTGAAACCGTATATTTCTGATCAAGAAATGATATCACGCTTCTCACCTAAGACTCGACCTGAATCTGGCATCGAGCCAAATTCGATGACGGGTTTCATGCGGTTTTGGGTCCTCCTAGACCACCCTAGGTCCCCTGTGAAAGGATTAATGACAGGGTTGATTACCCAATGAGCTGCAGCACTGGTAAGGTGCAGCCTGCCAACTTCAAGGTCGTGATTCTACACTTCAAAGTGAACATGGAAAATAGCTCGGGACATGTTTTAAACTGTCCTACTCCACACCGATTGCGTATCGATAACTTTACTCTTCTTCGAGATATTCGCATCGAGGTGTATCTAGAAAACCGCTCGAAAAGCCACCGATT
>LS521499.1:14208-37579 GCA_900490845.1 Pristionchus japonicus | reverse complement strand
AATCGGTGGCTTTTCGAGCGGTTTTCTAGATACACCTCGATGCGAATATCTCGAAGAAGAGTAAAGTTATCGATACGCAATCGGTGTGGAGTAGGACAGTTTAAAACATGTCCCGAGCTATTTTCCATGTTCACTTTGAAGTGTAGAATCACGACCTTGAAGTTGGCAGGCTGCACCTTACCAGTGCTGCAGCTCATTGACAAATCATCCCTATCACTGATCCTTTCACAGGGGACCTAGGGGTGCCTAGGAGGGCCCAAAACCGCAGAAAACCCAACATCGAAATTTGGCTCGATGCCAGATTCAGGTCGAGTCTTAGGTGAGAAGCGTGTTATACGTTTCCCTCTGGCGAGAATCGCTTGGAAAACAAATAAACCCCGCCTTGTCTCATCATCGACGCAAGCGAGCAAGCATAATGAACGCTTGCAAAAATAAAATACAATTTGTGAAAAGGACTTATACAAACTGAAAAAAAGAGTTGCCAGAGGGTGATTGACGCAAACAGCCTACCTTGTATACTTTCGAAATCGCACCTCCAGCCACGCCTACATTCATCGAGGCTTGAGATGACGCCACTTGCTCATTCCATTCTTGACCCTTGCTAGTTGATTGCCGCTCTTAATTCACTTACATTTTTGAATTTCAAGATTCGTGAAATTCGTGAGCATGGCTAATGCAGAAATTGATGCCTCCGAATCCATGACAAAAAAAGATCTAAAAGTGAGTTCATTGTATTCCTCAACTTATAAGTTTTCACCATATTTCAGCTACAACAATTGATTGATTCGGTAATTAGTCATCAACTGAAAGAGCAAGCTCTTTTCGCGAAACGAATTGAAGAGCTCAAAAATGATGCAAGCGTGCTTTTGGTTGTCGTTCGCCCCTACAATGAGGTACAACCCTACAATTGTTAAACAAAAGACATGGGAACAATCATTTCAATCTCAGAACCATAAACAGTTTATCATAAGAGGCGACGATACTTCCGTTGATATGAAAATTTGGAAGAATTGCTTAATTTATACAATTGAGAAGCGAAATATCAGAATAAATCAGTGGTCTGGCATGGTAACTTCTTGAATTACTTTTATTTTTCTGTATATTTCAAGCAATATCGATCTTCGCAGAATTCTACATGTTCGTTTCCTTGTGAGAACTTTGAATTGATTCTGGAGGACCTCAAACCACTGATACAAAGAACCCAATTTGTTGATGAAAATGGGGAGTTTGTTGAACCCATCCATTGTGCTAGTACACTCTCTCAGACTTGTGAGGTGAGCTCTATATTAATTTGATTGAAAAGCGTATACGTTTCAACAGGCAATGCCTCTACGAAACCTATTCGAATCTGTTCTACAGAAGTTCTTCAATGATACGAAAATTGTGATTGCTGATTTAGAGGAATTTAAATCAACGAATTCAAAAACGCTCAAATCTTCATCTATCACGTTCCATGCAATGGTGATTTTTCGTTTGGTTTCTCTTTTGAATTATTGTTTGATTAGTTCGTTTTACCATTACCAAGGTCACTCAAGGAAAACACTTTTTTGAAACTTCAGAAAGAAGGAGGAGTTTTTATATTTTCTCTAAGAGATAATTCCAAAGAAAATTGCGCATTATGGATTTCGTGTTTCTCTACAGCGTTTTCCCATTTGAAAATATCTGAATCATCTGTGGAGTCTTTAAGCGAAGATATATTACCGGGGGTAAGGATTGTGGATTCACGTTGAACTACTTCAAACGATGGCATTTTTTTCAGTTCAATCATGTCCGTTTTCAAATCAGCTCAAAAGATATCGCAAAGATCTTCGAGTTTTTAAAGCCTCTTGCCCAAAAGATGCAAATACAATCAATTGAATTCTACGATGCTAAAGTCATAATATTGGAGCACTGCTTAGGGTTTTTCGAGAAAGGATCAGTTGGGGCACTTTCGGTATATAACAATGAAGATAGTAGTAATTTGTGAGTTTCCTTATCATCTTGTCGAGTCGACCCAATAAAATCTGTACGAAATTTTCAGCAAGTCTATCCTTGATTTTGTGGATAAAGTGAGCCCGGAGTCTGTTCATTATTATCGGTCAGGATTGAAAAGAGGTTAGTTTGTCGCAGATTGTTTGACTCGAAACTTAGTTTCTACACTTTCAGTAATCAGTCAACTTTTTTCAGAGGTCGAAGACTTCTTGATCCCGCTGTCAAGACTCACCGAAAGGATTGGTATTGATGAATACTGTAATGGAAAGATTTCGCTCCAGCCTATGTCGATGTCTCAATTCAAACAGATTCTGAGCTATAAGTGCGAATCCCTTTGCGTCCTAAGCAGTATAACTCTTTGTTCGCTCGATGATGCTGCAAATTTGATAGAGGTATCAAATTTATCAGTAGTTATCACGTCTAACATGAATTATCTTTCAGTTCTTCCATCATCAATTCAAGAAATTGAGTTTTCAAATTAAAGCAAACGCAACGAACATTGTTGCCCAAATCGGAGAGTACTTTGTTGAAGTTAACGAATGGGGAACGATGTATATAGCACCTCAGGATATGGAGCCTCCACTCTATTGGTAATTGCATCATATCAGCCTGAAGATATTTTGTAGTGCTCACATGACTTCGAGTGTATCTGTGATATTATCCACTGTGTATCTACTGGGTAAAGTGATGATGTTCAGCCTTTTTTTTGTTGCATAAAACGGTTTCTCTGCCAACAATCTCAGTCCCCTTGCTTTCACGAAATGTATGTTATGCACTTTTATTTAAGTGAAAGCAATAAATGTTCATTGATTATTCAAACAAAATAATTGTGGCAGTGAGATGCACAGAAGATAGAAACACAAATCAAATGAACCAAAAAATTGGAAATCAGAAGATTGCAGCAGATTCGAAATCGTTGAAGTTGCCTCCGTAAAAGATAATTGTCAGCTTTCAGAAGAACTACGGTCGAAAGGCGAGTGGTCCTGAAATATCCGTAAAATCAAATTCTAATAGAATTTCGATAATTGCATCAATGGAGTGTTTGATGCAGTCTTGCATCACTCACTTTGTCTTTCTTCATTGCCTTCTCGGCCTCACTCTCCGTGAAGATTTGGCCCTTCTCTCCTACTCGAGCGTAGATCCTGAATGAGAGAGAATTGCTGCAGTTTCGACACTTTATGATTTGCAACGGCTGTAACCTTGCGATTATGCTTCTGAATTTCACGCAAGATAACATTCAAGAGTGAGCCCTTTTCGATATTCTGCATTCCTTTACAAATTGCATCCATCATCTCAATGATTCGACAGGGATGATGGCAGAAGAACTTGATGACGCAGTTCAACCCCCAACACACTCACTCAGTCCAATATTGTGTCTTGTGAAGTACTTCCTCATGTCCAACGACGAAGATGGCGCGTTTGGCGCGCGTCAACGAAGTGTTGACGCGGTTGGCGTCCTCGATGTGCATGAGGACGCCCTCGGCTGCAATGTTCAACGAGTCTTCTATAGATATAGTTAGATCTGAATCGCGTTACTAAACACCCAATAGACTGCCAAACATGCCTTGAAATCAGCTCTATGGCCTGCATAAAATAGGATGAGCATTGTTAGGTCTAGAAAGGACCGGAAGAGGCCTACGATTCGATCTCGTCGTGAGGATGATGGTGACGTCCCACTCCGCTCCCTGGCAACTGTCCACAGTGAGGATCTGGAATAGAGGCGTTCAATCACGATTTATACCTACTGTGATCAGGTAGAGATCATTTGGCGGATGCTATGCGTCTCGTTCTAATCACAAAACTAAGGTAATTTTTCCGAAATATCGCAAAGTTTCCTTACCTTGAAATCACCTGTGACGATCCTCTTCAGTCTGCTCACGGGTGCTCCATAGAAGCAGAGAATACCGATCGACTGCTCACTAGGAATCCGCTCTCGAAGATGATTGGCGAGCTTCAGAACGAGTTCTTCCTGACCTGAAGTTTGGAAATCAAATATCAAATGGATTCTTAAAATGGGATGGTTCCATTGAATTAGCTTGGAAAACTTCTTATTCTATAGTTCCTATCTATCCTATCTAGAGCATAACCCGTCATAAATCGCACCTGCATTGAATTTGGATCTCAGCAGTGAGTCATTCTCCTCTCCCAGCGACGTGATTATCGTGAGAGGGAAGTCGGTGAGAGGGACGATGTTTGCTTAACTTCTGTGAACACATCGTTATTTTAACAATCAAAAAACCGAAAGGGTTTACTCGAGGTCTAACGGTAAGCGAATCCACAATGAGTCGCTTATTCCTGTCGCTTCTCAGCTCTTTCCAGTGTTTTTGTAGCTGCTCTATTTCATTTTTCTGCCTCACAATAGTTGCATCCATCAACGATTGTATCTGAATCCGAGGCCCTGGATACGTTCAGAAGAAAAAGCTTAACCTTTGCAGAGTCACTGTCTGAGACGGTAGCGGATGTTATGTCAAAATAAATGGGATTCTGAATGTGCGCGGCAAGAAATAAATACGAGTCGTCATATCATCATTCTGCACACTGGCTCTCCTCTCTGACAGATGACAGTGATCTCTGACAGAAATGCTGGCAGATGCTACAAATAATGAGATATTTCTCGAGTGTTGCTTGGTGCAAATTGGCGGGAAGAAGGAAAACTGAGTATACCCATTGGCCTCTGTTCATTTTCGAAGTCACACCTCTAGCCACGCCCACATTCATCAAGGCTTGAGTTGACTCGGCTGCTCATTCCATTCATTAAGTTTCCCAGTTGATTGCCGTTTTGAATTCCCTTACATTTTTTAATTACTATATTCAGGAATTTATAGAACAAACGTTGAAATTGATTTCTCTGAATCCATGACTACAAAAGTTTGCAAAAGTGAGTTCATTTGTTCTTCAAATTATAAGTTTTCTTTATATTCCAGCTACACGAATTGATTGATTCGGTAATCAGGCATCAACTGAAAGAGCAAGCGCTTTTCGCAAAACGAATTGACGAGCTCAAAAATGATGCAAGCGTGCTTTTGGTTGTCGCTCGCCCCTACAATGAGGTACAACCTTACAATTGTTAAACAAAAGGCATGGGAGCAAACATTTCAATCTCAGAACCATAAACAGTTTATCATAAGAGGCGACGATACTTCCGTTGACATGAAAATTTGGAAGAATTGCATAATTTATACAATTGAGAAGCGAAATATCAGAATAAATCAGTGGTCTTGCATGGTAACTTCTTGAATTTCATTTGCTTGTTTGTATGTTGTAAACAATATCGATCTTGGCAGAATGCGAGATATTCTTTTCCTTGTGAGAATTTTGAATTGATTCTGGAGGATCTCAAACCAATCATACAAAGAACCCGATTCCTTGATGAAAACGAAGGAATTATCGATCCCAACGATTGCGCTCGTACAATTTCTCAGATTTGTGAGGTAAGTATTGCATCAACACTACTTTGACTGGAAAAAAATACGTTTTCACAGGAAAAACCTCTTCAAGGCCTACTCGAAGGAGTTCTACAGAAGCTCTTCAATGACACGAAGATTTTGATTGCTGATTTAGAGGAATTTAAGTTAATGAATACGAAAACGCCCAGTTCTATATCTTTCACGTTTCGTACAATGGTAAACTTTCCATTCGCGTATCATTCGAGCAGCGGTTCGTCAAGTTTTACCCGAAAAATAGAGTTACCAAAGCATCTCAATGAACGAAAAATATTTTTCTCATCATTTCAATTACAGAATGAAGATATTCTATTTTCTTTAATGACCACATCTAATGAAAACTGCGCATTATGGTTTTCGTGTTTTTCTGCAGCGTTTTCTCATTCAAACCTTTCTGAATCTTCTATTCATTCTTTATATGGAGAGATTTTTCCAGGAGTAAGATTCTACGTTTCGAACTACTTTACAAGTTGGCGTTTATTGCAGGCCAGAACAATCAACTTTAAAATCGGCGTAGATGATATGGCAAAGATTTTCGAATTTCTAAAGCCCCTTACACAAAGAATGCAAAATGGATCAATTCAATTCAATAACACTAAAGCCACATTACTGGAACACTGTAGGAACTTCTTTGAGAACGGATCTATCGAATACCTTTCGGTAAAAGACTATCAAGATAGTAGTGATTTGTGAGTTTCATTTTTCCTTTGTCAAAGCTATAAATAATATTCATATTCAGCAAGTCTATTCTTGATTTTGTGGATAAAATTCGCCCTGCATTTGTATATTATTATCGGTCAGGATTGAATAGAGGTTAGTTCGTCGCAGATTGTTTGGTTCGAACCTTATTTTCTACACTTTTAATAGTCCAAAAACTTTTCTTTCAGAGGTTACAGACTTCTTGTTGCCACTTGCAAAGCTTATCAAAAATATCAGTATCCTTGAGTTAAATTATGAAGGAATGACGCTACTACCAATGCCTATCACTGAAGTAAAACAGATTCTAATCAATAAATGCGAATACCTTCATATCCAAGGCAGCATAACTGTAATTTCGCCCGAAGAGGTTGAAGATTTGTTTCAGGTCAGACATTCATCATCGATTATTTATTTTAACGGGAAAATTATTTCAGTTCTTTCATCATCAATCTAAGAAATTGACATTTAAAAGTAAGGCAAACGCAACGGCCAGTGATTTCCAAATCGGGGAGTACTCTGCTCAAGTCAATGAATGGGGAATGATTAGTATATCACCTCTCGACAATGAGGATCTACTCATTTGGTGATTGCATCATATGTGCCTAAAGATTAGGTGCTCGCCTGCGTGTACCTTTGAGTGTACCTGTGATATTAACAACTGAGTAAAGTGATGATGTTCAGTCATTTTCCCTCATAAATCCTTTTTTGCTTTCACGAAACGCATTTTATACATGCAGAATCAAGAGAAAGTAATAAACGTTGATTGAATACAAAAAAATCATTGTAGCAGTTTAATACACAGAAGCGATGAACATAAAGTGGGCTAGCAGCTCGGACAACGGGTGGGTACTGCATACAAAAACATGAAATCGTTGAAGATGGTTATCAGCTTTCTGAAGGACAACGATTCACTTAGTCTTGTTCCATGGCCTTAACAGCCTCACTTCCAGTGAAGAGAAGTCCCTTCTCGCCGACTCGAGTGTAGATCCTGAAATACTCTGTTTTTTTCTGTTACGCTTCCCCCATTATCTGGTTCTCGGCATTATACAGAGGCAACTGATTATTTTTATCAGTAAAAGATCTAGTGTTTGCCATTTCCCAACATCTTCAGCGTTAAAAGGATACTCACTCGCTCCAATACTTCGTCTTCTGCAGTACTTCCTCATGTCCAACGACGAAGATGGCGCGTTTGGCGCGCGTCAACGAAGTGTTGACGCGGTTGGCGTCCTCGATGTGCATGAGGACGGCCTCGGCTGCAAAGTAGAACAACTGTTCATGTTTTTAGAGTGTCCAAAGGCAAGTAAAACCATATCTTTTCTGTTTCAATTTTGCCAATTTCTCTACACCGGAAATCAATGCCCTTCACCTGCCCTAGTGACTTGCCTAATATGAGCTACCCAAATCTCACAGAATGAGCATCATTCATCACTTAGATATGTATGTTGACAAATGAAATGGGAAAAAGACTCACGATTCGATCGCGTCGTGAGGATAATCACCACGTCCCATTCTGCTCCTTGGCAACTGTCCACGGTAAGGATCTGGAATAGAAGCGTTCAATTATTACCTAGATACTGTGCTCACATGCCAGGATCATTCGGCTGATAAATTTTGCCTCGTTCTAATCACGAACTCAGATAACTTTTTCAAAATCTCCCGAATCCCAAATACCTCGATATCTCCCTTGACCATCCTCTTCAGTCTGCTCACAGGGGCCCCATAGAGGCAGAGGATGGCGATCGACTGCTCACTAGGAATCCGCTCTCGAAGATGATTGGCGAGCTTCAGAACGAGTTCTTCCTGACCTGAAGTTTGGAAATCAAATATCAAATGGATTCTTAAAATGGGATGGTTCCATTGAATTAGCTTGGAAAACTTCTCATTCTATAGTTCCTATCTATCCTATCTAGAGCATAACCCGTCGTAAATCGAACCTGCATTGAACTTAGATCCCAGCAGTGAGTCCTTCTCCTCTCCCAGCGACGTGATTATCGTGAGAGGGAAGTCGGCGTTGAGGAGCTTGGTGGTAGGCGGAGTGCGATCGGACGCTTTCATTCCCGCCTTTACGTTCCCATCGTAGAACATCTCGGAAACCACAGGCACCAGTGCAGGGTGCATACGGTAACACGTCTTCAGTGCCAGACGCGGAATCTTGGGTGCGAGCGCGAGCGCTTGCGCGACGCTGCGGCCCGCGAGCGCGTTGGCGAACCGCGTCGCGTTGGTTAAGCGACGCGTTATCGGGACTGGCGGCAACTGGCGCGTGTCTCCGACGTAGCGTACAGCCGCGTACGGCAGGATCTTGGCGATGGTGGCCAGCGCTAACTCGGGCATCCGACCCGATTCGTCTCCGAAGATGAAGACTTTCTTCGCCTCGTCGATCAGTTTCTTCACTGGATTCCCTTCCCGCTGCATCGTCAGGATGAGAGTGTCGAGTGTGATCGCAAGGAAGTTGGGCCTCTTGAGCGCAAGCAGAGCCGGAGTGGCAGAAGCGCGCAGACGCGCGACCTCGCGGTCCAGCTCGTACATCCGATCGGCGTCCGCTCCCAAGAGGCGCGTGTCGTCCGCGTGGCCGCGAATGAGCGCGCGCCGCTCGTCGAGCGCCGCGCTCAGTTCGGTGCCCTCCTCTCGCAGCTCTTCCGGCGCGTCTGCATCGTCGGCACATGCGCAGATCTGCGCCAGCAGATCCGCGTCGGTAGCGGACGCGCTGAGCTGCGCGACGGCGACGCGCAGCACGCGCGCTGTCGCGGGGCAGCAGACGCGGCGGCAGGCGCGCACGATGCGCGCGACGGCGCCGTTCGTTACTGCCGTGGCGATGACGAGTGCGCGGTGCGGGCCGTGGACATTGAGCGTGTGCTCAGTAGGGATTTCCACCCAATACCAATACCCAATTAATTGGGTCGATTTGCATCCCCGATTCTCCCTCTCACTTGGTATTGAATGAGAGTGAGAGCGAGATGCAAATGACCCAATTAATTGGGTATATTGACTTTCGCTTGACTTTTTTGAACTTTTTTTCCGAATTGGCTCATCTGAAGTAATTTTTTTTAAAATGGGCTCTTTGATGGTTACTTCATGATTACAGAAAACAAAATTAATTATTGTGCATGAACAAGCTGCATGAGGAATCAGAAAACGCGATAACTATCGGCCCGATATGTATTACGAGATGTTTTCAGCTTCCAATTGCTACTTAATTTGATTGTTGTGAAAAATTTGACAAATGCATATTTTGAAAAAGTCAAGCAAAAGTCAATATACCCAATTAATTGGGTCTCTTTTCCCCTCAACCCAATTAATTGGGTCGATTTGCATCACCGATCTCCTCCCTCGCTAGGTATTGGGATGAGAGGGAGAGGAGAGAGGGGAGAGAGACAAATAATTGGGTATTGGTTTGACATCCCTAGTGCTCAGCGGCTGCGACCATCGCCGTCGTTCCACCGCAGCCAGCAGGCGCGATGACGTTGAGGCAGGAAAGATCTATGAAGGACTCCTCCGTCTTCTCGTCTTCTGCCGACGACTCCTTCTCCTTCTTCTCAGCATCTTCATTTGCGCTATCAGCAGTCGAAGATTGAGGGGCGGTCCGATTACGACGATTGCGATGAGATGAGGAAGAGGAACGCGACTGCTCAGATGGAGAAGAGTCACCGTTGAGTGCACGTTGCTCGGCGAGAAACTGAAATGCTATGAAGTTAGATGAACTAAGGATTCATTGTAAGTACGGCCGGAGTGATATCGCAAGAACAGTTCCACTAAAATTGATGGGAAAATTTTCCCTGAAACATACCTCGTCCTCTTGCTTGAACGCCCTCCTCTCATCGATAGTCTCTCGCTCCTCCTCATCGATTTCATGGAAGTGATCCTCCTGAATATATTGATTGACGATCTGTTATGATCCACCCGAGGCAATTGCTCGCAAATTTATGCTCACCATTGTTTACGATGGGTAGTGAAGGGCTGCAGGTAACCTTATAGAGCGTGAACTGTAATAGAGAAGAATTATACAGGAGAAGAAGGGAAGAAAAAGAGCCCAATGCTATCCTCAAGTCGCTAGGAAAAAGGAGAGCGAGTAATGGGCACAGTTTGAACTGACTTTCTTATCTGTGTTCCTCATCTCTCCCTCCCTCCGCTCTTTGTGAGCACCTCCCAGAAAGGAAAAGGCCATATGGTGTTCAAACTGTCCGAGCGAAGCAATTATGCCTCAAGGTCTCTGACCTGTCTTGAAATGATGTTTTGAATTGTTCTTTTAAATTTATCTCAGATTAAAAGATTCATAGTGACAGTGTAATACACAGAAGCGAAGAACATAAATAAAGTGAACCAAAGAGCTTGGAAAGCAAGCGAGCACAGCAGATTCGAACAATGTAGAGCATGAAATCGTTGAAATTGTCTCCGTAGATCTTCAGGATTACGAAGAACAACGGATGAGTGAAGAGTAGTCCTGAAATCCTCGGGATCAACTTTTCCCCTTTAAATCTAAGTCTAGTAGAATTTCGATAAATGCATCAATGATCTAAACATCATATATCATCACTCACTCAGTCTTGTTCCATGGCCTTCTCAGCCTCACTCTCCGTGAAAAGAAGGCCCTTCTCGCCTACTCGGCTGTAGATCCTGACGGTACTCTACTGTTGTTTCGTATTTTTTTGTTTAGTTGCGTCAACTCTGTTTAACTTGCCAATATCTATAGTGGAAAATGGATTTTGGTATATGGACTTGCACAAACTCTGATTTTTCATTTTTTTTCTATAATTCGAATGAGTTTTTGAACTAGTGAATGTTTTCCCGCGCCTTCAGCGTTAAGATGCGTTACTCACTCAGTCCAATACTTCGTCTTCTGCAATACTTCATCATGTCCAACGACGAAGATTGCGCGTTTCGCACGTGTCAATGAAGTTTTGACGCGGTTCCCGTCCTGGATGTGCGTGAGGTCGCCGCCGGCTGCAATGTTAAATATATTTCGCATTTTGCTGGATCGTTGCGTTTTCAAACCAAAAAAATTCTGCTAATAATTCCTTACAAAATTCATCAATAAACTGTCAAACATGCTCTGAAATCATTATGAAGCAAGCATACTGTGCGTGAATTAGAAAAGCACAAAATTGTTTAAACGAATAAGAGTAGTGAAAAATATAAATATGTTTTTAAACCAACAAAACGTACGATTGGAGCAGGTGGTCAGGATGATGGTCACGTCCCACTCGTTCCCTTGACTGTCGTCCACCGTGAGGATCTGTATCGAAATCAATGAAATATTTAGAATTTCGGCCCTCAGCATTGCACAAGGCCAGTAAAAGTGTCATGCAGTTAGACTAATCCTTCACTTCTACGATCAAAAAATCGGCACTTGTAAAGTTCCCCTGGAGAACGCTCATGTTTCACTTCTTCAATAAACTTGATTGCCTTACGCAGGGTTGGTCGGGGTGGAAGGTGGATAGTCACTCTCCCGGGGAACTCTACAAATGCCAAGTAATTTACCTTGATATCACCCACAACGGCCTTCTTCAGTCTGCTCACGGCTTCTCCATAGAAGCAGAGGATGGAAATGGACTGATTCTTGGGAAGCCGAGCCCGAAGATGGTTGGCGAGCTTCATTGCGATGTCCTCCTGACCTGAATTGAGGGCTTTCAGAATAGTATGCCTCGCTCGGGATTGATATGCAACGTTCTAATTGAAAGCTTGGCGTCCTATCTTTTTGGCTCTCATCTTGGAACCCTTGTATGTTCCTTTCGATACCCGACTTGAATCGTACCTGCGTTGAACTTGGACTCCTGTTCCTCTCCCAGCGACGTCACGATGGTCAGAGGGAACTCAGCGTTGAGAAGATGAGTAGTAGGCGGAGCTCGATCGGACGCTTTCACTCCCGGCTCCATCTTTCCATCGTAGAACATCTCGGACACTACAGGCACCAGTGCAGGGTGCATCCTATAGCACTTGCTGAGGCTGAGGTTCACGCTCTGCACGTCGGGCGTGGCCGCGGGCGAGTTCCCGGCCCGGATGTCCGCGAGCGCGCGGCCCATCCGCCACGCAGCGGTGAGACGATCGTCACCCTCGCGTGGGGGCGGCAGAAGACCTGCATTGGCGGCGAGCGATAAGTCGCGCATCAGATTCGAATAGAATTGGTCGACACTCGCTCGTTCCTCCTCATCGAGATCGCTATCCCCGTTGTAGTGCGCCTGAAGTCGCTCATTTCGTATGTTATTGCTGGCATAATCCCGCACAAAACGCGGCTCACCATTTAGAGTAGAGGCTGTTGAGTGATGTCGTGAAGGATCGAAAGAGCACCTCAAACTTGGGTTATTAAACCTTTGTCGGTAGGATGCAAACGCGATCATGTGGAGTACGAGGAAAGAGAGGAGGGAAGAGAGGCGAGAAAAGATCCCGAGTACAGAAGAAGGAGAGGGAGAAATGTGGCATGTGAAGAGAAGGAATGGCCTTTTGTAGGACATGACTCAGGAGATAGAGAGGGGATATTTCTCATAATACGGATGGTGCTAGATGGCACGAGAAGGAACTAGGGGAATATTACGATGAAACATCGTGTAGAGGAATGAAGGTAAAGTGTCAAGTTATTGCCTTCCAAGATCGTATAGTTAGGGGCCGCAAGCTCCGCCCACTTTGAACGGGCATGATGCGCGGCCAACGAGCGTGCGCGAGAAAACACAATGCTCATTCTTAACCAAATCACTCGATCAAAAACGCATTTCGCAGCTAATACCACCCACTATCGATTGAGCCCTGTAGACCTGGGAAAAGTTTTCTCCTTGTTGGTCAAAAATCGATGTGAAGGTCGGAAATAGGCCTATTTCACCCTTTCCCGATTAGGAAAGTCAAACCTACAGCGATTTTCTGACTAAACAGAATTTTTCATGAATTTTAGAATTTTTTTCGGAATTTTTGCGATGACCCCCGAGCTGTGTTTTTAGCGCGGGGAGAGCGGGGCGAGAGGGCGGGGGGAGGGAGAGAGACACACGCGAGAGAGGCTCCCCCCCTTTCTCTCTCCTCTCGCCTCTCCCTCCTCCCCTCCCCTCCTTTGCGCGCGCACGTCTTGGGCTCTAGCGCGCCTCAGAGACAAGATATCGACTTTCGGTAAAAAGTACGATGTTATTGGGATCACGAGGGATACCTTGAACACACATTTGACATCATAGTGATTAATATTGAATCTACGTTGCGGCCCCTACGTATAGTGAGGACTGAATGGGGAAGAGTTGGAAGGCAAACAAAGAGGATGGGAGGGAAGAGAAGCGAAAGAGGTCTCGTTCTGCGGTCGAGTAACTAGGGAAACGTCAGGTCTAATAGGCACAATTCGAACTGACTTCCCCTCCGCTCAGCGTATTTTTATCGGTGTACCACATCTCTGCCTCCCTCCGCGCAGATGTGAAAAGGACATCTGATGTTCAAACTGTCCGCGCGAAGCAATTACGCTCTCTAGGACTTCTCTCTGTATTCAGATTTGAATTGCTCCTTCGAATTGATCTCAGGTTTTCGAAGAAATTTACGTTATCGCATATTTTCGAAATGATTTTACTAATTCACCTAGAAATTCGCCCCCAAATTTTCGAAACGGCGCGAAACACAGCATGCTCTCGAATCGTTTCGAAAACATCCTCCCTCTCGCCATAGAGTGTGTACTCCCCCTCTCACTCTCGCTCGCCTCCCAATGCGCATACTGCCGCTACCCCGCGCTCCCTATTCGAATATCCCCTCTCCCCTCGCCTAGCAGCTGTCAATAGGGCACCGAGGTCAGACCTGTTACTTTGCCTCGGATCTATGTGTTGGGGGTCTCTTAACTTAGTTGATTGGTGTTGTATGAACTAGTGCGAGAGGTTAGTCATCTCTTTCACTTTCTTCTCTTCAGGACAAACTTCCACTTTTGGGCAAGGCTGAAATGCGAACTGTTTGCGTACGTTATACGTAGCTATTTGCTTTTTTTCAAGCGTTCTCATTCACTTGTTTCCTTCCTTGTCACCCATTTCCTGCTTTTTTTTACAACAGAAATCATGGAATTTATTACCTGAAAGTCTTTTAGTTTCGAACAGTTTCGAAAACACACTTGCTGCGCTCGTTCATTCGTAGTACTCCCTATTGGCCGATCATACCCTCTGGGTATTCAGCACCTCTTACTCTTCCGAGTTTCGAATTGTTTCGAAAATGCCGTAGGGGCCGCCAGACACTTCCGATCGTAATCTCATCGGACGCTTCCGATGTCTTACCTATGTTCCCATTTTTTAGCCACCTTTCACATTCGCGTTTGTTGGTTATTCTGTGCCCCTTACCTCTCTAATCTATTCCCCTTTGCAGGATTCACGCAATGGCAGTCAACTCGCCCACCAACTACGCAAATGTTGAAGCGGTCGCAATGCTGGCCTTCTCAGACGACTACAACGACTTGCTGGGAGAGATGAAGGCGGAGCAACTGAGGGATGAGAAGACAGCTCCACTCGACACAGGTTCGATTCAGTTGGTGGCGAAGATGATAGAGGTTAGTTATCACATTATTAAATAGTTACGAGAGTAATTCGTTGCCGAAAAAACTAAGCCGTACGCTTTTAGTGGGCGGATCTTATCGTTTTCGGCTGTTTGCAGCTATTTAATCATGTCTTTTGCTGATTTCCCGATGCAATTCGAATGCTAGGGTGGAATTACATCAACTAAACACAAAATTAACAATTAATGCAACATATTCAAGAAAATTGGAGTTTATTTCACATTTTGTTACACGCAGAACGATAAATAACTGTCCTATATTGAAAAATTTTAATTAAAAAATATTTATTTAAAATTTTTAAAAACCATTTCCTATATTTTAAGGATCTGAAGCAGTACAATGAGACTAAGAGATAATTTTCACAATTCTTCAGAAGCAATCTTCATTTAGATGACTGCCCGAATCGACTCCGAGTTGGCTGTGATTCACAAGTTCGTCCGGGACAAGTACGAAAAGCGATTTCCCGAGTTGGAGAAGCTCGTTCCGAATCAATTGGTCAGTTTCTGCATATATTTCTTGTGCGGGATTCCCCTTCCCTACTTGTGTGACAGCGAGATTGTGTAGAGTCCAGTAATGTGTTATGAATTTGAATGGTAGTTTTGCTTTCTTTTTTTCAACCAATACGCGTCGATCAAAGCCTAATCAATTCCTCCTTCAGGACTACATTGTCGCCGTCTCTCTCTTCGGCAACGACATCAACATCAATGGACCGAACAGAGCGCAGCTCTCTCAATTCCTCTCACCTTCCACTCTGATCGTCGTCAGTGTCACTGCTTCGACCACCCAGGGAAAGCCACTGACGCAGGAGGAGTTGGCGAGTGTGCAGGTAAATAATGCTTACTTATACGCATATAACAATCCGAATGGGCGTAGAGAGTCGTCGTCAGGAGGTATGGATCAAAACTCTGAGCTTTTTAATAATTTCAAACGTGTCACTCTCAAGGATGCCTGCTCTCTCGCCACTGGTCTCTCGCAGGACAGACAGTCGATGCTCTCTCTGGTCCAGCGAAGAATGATCCTGATCGCTCCCAATCTGGTCGATCTGCTGGGCGCTGAGACTGCTGCGGCGCTCGTTGCTCAGGTACGTTTCACACATACTCTTATTATTTTTATTCCGAGAGACCAAATTCGTTGAAATACTTTGCAAGATTCAGTACTTTTCGACAGCGTCCTATAAGAGTCCACTGATACCATCACTTTACAGTTCTAAATCTAACGATAAAAATTAGTTCGGCAGTTCAAAAAATTCCTCTAACAGGTT
Source organism: Pristionchus japonicus (assembly GCA_900490845.1). Classification (NCBI taxonomy): domain Eukaryota; kingdom Metazoa; phylum Nematoda; class Chromadorea; order Rhabditida; family Neodiplogasteridae; genus Pristionchus; species Pristionchus japonicus. The sequence goes on along the minus strand of LS521499.1, from coordinate 21,717 downwards.
CTACTCTCCTTCATTTCCAGGCAGGAGGTCTCTCCTCCCTCGCCCGCATGCCCGCCTGCAACATCCAAGTGCTCGGCGCGCAGAAGAGACAGGATCTCGTCGGGTTCTCATCTACTAATCAGATGGTCGATGCGGGCATTCTCTGGCACCATCCGCTCGTTAGCACGCTGAAGCCTGATATCAGGAAGAACGTGAGTTAAAAAATCCCTCTAAACTTGACAATACAACTTCTCAAAAGTACTACCAATTCGTTCACTCACACGAGTACATTTCTCTGAGAGATTAGTTTGACTGAGTGAATTGTTTTCAATGAATTAACCAAATAATAAATAAATTCAGGTCGTCAAGATCCTCGCCAACAAAACAGCTCTAGCTGCTCGTCCCGACAGTCAGAAACAGGCTGCCGATGGAAGCATTGGGAGACTTCAACTGGAGAAGGTACGGTATTTCGTCTTCTCTCGTAATCTTCAAGGCATTCGATCAATAAATTTGGCTGTTTCATCGCAAACTGACTAATTTCCAGGTCCACAATCGCATCAAGAAGCTGATCGAGCCCCCGCAAGTGAAGCACGTCAAGGTACTGTATTCCTAATGTTGTTACCTAATCGATTCTATAACTGAAAATCAATAATTTGTGCAATTCAGGCGCTGCCCAAGCCCCTGGACAAGGCATCGAAGAAGAGAGGAGGACGGAGAGTGAGAAAGATGAAGGAGAAGACGGGAATGAGTGAGATGAGAAAGGCTGCGAATAGGATGAACTTCGGAGTGCTGGAGGAGGATATCGTGCAGGAGAGCATCGGATTCGGAGTGGGACAGGTAAGACATTGAAATATATTCTTGAGCTTGAAGCAAAATTTGTTCAAATTGCTGCTCTTTGTTAAATTCCGAGATCCTGCAGAAAATTCATTCAGAAAATTCAGAAAATTCAAGATTTGAAGGAAGACAATATGATTTTTAGTAGTAGAGTTCAACAATCGCGCTCAAACACTCAGAGTCCAAGGATACTGTTATAATATGCGATCACTTGCAGCTGAAGCAAGGCGGATCTTCTCGTATCAGGATGGGAGTGAAGAATGAGAAGACGCGAGTGAAGATGAGCAAGAAACTGAAGAAAACGATGGACAAGCAGAACTGTTGGGACATAAGGTAATAAATGAGTACGGTTGTTAGATGCTAATCGATAATTTCCAGATTGACTGGAATGACGACGTCGGTTTCGTTTACTCCAGTGAAGGGATTGGAGATCGTCAACCCGAACGCTGAGAAGAATGCCAATGGATTGAAGAGCACCTACTTCTGATCAAATGAACAAACTTTCTAGCACAGCTCCTATTTTCCTCTTTGAATTCAATACTTGTACTCATGTTCATTGCACGCTTATTCCATGGTAAAACTATCAATTTCGAATAATGTCTGAAGAGAGGGTTTCATACGAACTTCACTCACAAACATAGAAGCATGTGCATCATGAGTTCTGTTACTATTCGGCTCAAACAATCAGTGGGCTCCTCTATCTCACGAAACTCGGCTTGTCTCTAAATTAGCGTCGACTTCGATTGAGTCTAGTCATGTTCCCGATTCGCGCCTATAAATCGAGCGCGTCATTTCGAGTAGTTTAGTTGTTCATTTGCACATTACAAAACCTCTGTTTCAGAGAAAAACTGTATAAAGTCATGCTTACTGACTCCGATCTTTCCATGGCAAAAACAGACAGCAATGATAACAGAGTAAGATAGTTTAAATTTTATTTAATGAATAATGTTGTTGTTTTTTCAGCTGAAGCTGTTAGTCGATCGGGCTCTTGAACATATGAGTATGGAAGAAGAAAAACTGAGAAACTATTGGGAAAAAGTGAAAAAAGATGTAAATAAGAATTTCATGGTGTCTTCTTTGAATGTACTTCCAAATGTGAGTTCTGATTGTATATGCAAAAGTTTCATGAATTTAATGATCAAAATATATTCTAGACGAATCGATGGGATCAGAAATCAATCACAATCGAATTTGAGAATGTCATTGAAATGAATATTTGGGAATTGTGCATCTTCCAAGCATTTAAAAAAGGCAATGTACAACTCATGGACCTCACAGTTGCAAAGAACGTATGAATTTCGACAAAATATTTCAACGTCTTATTCTTTTAATCTCAGAGTATTTTATTCAACTTAAAATCATCCGACGTCCAACCAATATTCGAATCTCTGTCTTCTCTCATGCAAAAAACAAAGATCAAAGATGGAAATTTCAAACAATACTATTCAGCTCCTGTTTCTTTCAGCGTAAGTTGTAAGATGAAAGTTGTAAGTTGACTTCAAGTTGTTGCATTACGCATCCATTTTAGCTCGGGAAAAGCTTGGTTGAACCAGCTCTAGAAAAGAAAAAGGAAGAAAGAGAGCAATTGATTGATTATTGGGAATTGATGAAGATGGACGTATCCAAGAAAGTGATGACTCGTAATTTCAGCGTTGTCAAAACTGTGAGTAATTAACTTTCAGCATTGCTTGGGATTCCAGGGCTGACGGAACGCGATTTCTCACTGATTTTACTATTGAATGGAAAACGTGACCATGCTCCATTACTTCAGGAACGAGACAGTGAAACTAGTTTAAATGTTCTCGGAAGATCAACAACAGATGCTTCGATGTGGAAGGCGTGCTTGAAATTGGCATTGTATAAGCTTAACATGACCGATGTCTCTATCAGATCCTCGTCGAGCGTGAGTCTATGCAATTTCGATTCCTCACAATCAAGCTCGTTTTCAAAGTACTTTCATAATAAATTTTATAAAATGCTTGATCTTCAGGGAGCAGTAATCACTATGAGCTCTGACGAGATGGGAACTGTTCTACGGTCTTTGAAACCTGTTTCCGCAAGAATGTATCATGAAACAGTTAGATTCGAAGATGTGAATCAGAATGGTATTCGCAACTGCACGAGTTTTATCGAAAGAGGATCAGTATTGCATGCTTCGTTCAGACCTGCAAAAGGAACATTCGTGGACTTGTGAGATCCTTTGTACTATTTTACACACAAAAAAATTCTTAGCAATTCTTGGCTCGATTTCGTTCGTCACGTGGCACCGGCGGTAGTATTCTACGATTCAATTGGAATACCGACAGGTAGTTTTGCATTTAATATCTTCGGATGAAAGGATAGCAATTAATCCTCTACTTTTTTTCAATTTAGAACTTGAGCAGTTTCTGATCCCACTAGCGGAAATAGTTGAGGCGATCGGAACATCCATGTGGAATTCACGAGCAAGTACAACAAATACTACACTACAGCCGCTTCCACTTGACTTCATTAAGCAAATTTTGTGCAAAAAGTGCAGATATCTTCAAGTATTTGGAAACGTTACAAAGCTGACAATAGCAGAGGCTGAGAACTAGGGATGTCTAAACGGAAAACGGAATTCCGTAAATTTCCTCTCTCTTTTCAACAACTCCGTAATTGAGAGAGATCGCCTCATTTTCTATGCAGATCGATGGAGAATTACATTTTTCTGTAATTCTCATTCGTCTGTAATCGCTCGGGGCCGCTCGGTCTAGTTCATTCGTGGGGAGTGAGGGTGAGAGATAGGGGGAGAGGAGAATTACATTTTTCTGTAATCATTCGGAAAAATGAATCGAAAGTGAAGGGGTGAGTCAGCTTTACAGAATAATGTAATTCTGCGAATGAGTATGGAAATCGATTCGGAATTCCGTTATAAATTCCGTTTAGACTCCCCTACTGAGAACCTAGCAGAGGTAAAAATTGGGACTGATTTCTTTAATTCTGTCACATTTTTTTATTCAATTTGATTCTAATTTTCAGTATTTCCATCATCTCTCGAAGAAAGTCGCTCTTGGAATATCCACAGACTCAGAAGTCATGAACGAACAAATTGGAGAATATTCTGTTGAAGTTTTACCATTTTTAGGAAAAGATATAATGATCGGTCATGTACAGATAGAGAAAAGTATTTTTGATATTTTTTGGCGATAACTTTTTGTTGTTGTTCAATTCTGTCATTAGCCTGATTCGATTACATTTATTGTGTTTCTCGCTCAAATACTGATGAATCAAACAAATAAACTCAAGACATTTGAATTGTGTATTCCATCTGAATGGATGCGTCTGGCCGGTGCTCATCACGTGCTCATTTTCGTTTATGCGAATACCCACTGGCCTAAATTTCATGGGGCGTTTTCTCATCCGTTCTACACTGTCACTTGGGATTTACACACCTCCGGTCTTCCTCGCTCCGCCTACTATGAACATCTCCGACTCCGAGTCTTCGCATACTCACTCTTGCGAGAGCTCACCTCTCTGTTCGGTTAAATTCTCTCATATCTTTAAATAATCCAACAAGACCAAAAGTTCTCTTGTTTCTGACTCCCGTGTATTTTTGGCATTCGTCGTATACGTTTTTTAAACTGTTGTCTGAAATTCAACCATTTCAGCGTAATGTCCTCGGTGCACTTCAAGTTCACCCACAAGTTCAAGACGCATCGGTAGTTAATTAATCATTAATTAACCAATAGCTAATTAACTAATAATTCCAGTTTCGCTCCAACAGTCCACGTGGACGAGATGCTTGACGTGATCAATCATCGCGTTGCCAATCTCGTCACAGATAGGAAGGACTACAAGCTGTGCTGGAGTGTGAAGGGCAAAGGTGAGCATCTCATGTTGATACGCACTTCAAAACTCGAGATAAAGGGAGGACTGCCAGTGGGTAAATGACCCTCTGGCATCGCCTCTATCTTCATGAGTAAACTCGACCAAGCGCTTCCAGACAGTTCTTTCTTGACCCTATTTATAACCCCCATGCCGTAACTCATCGAGATCCCTTTCAGACGACAAGATGACTCCGTCCATCGTGCATCCCTTCGAGACCAAGGCTGATCTGGTCGAGGCTATGGCACAAGCTGAGAAGGCCGCGAACGAGAGGTTAGTTCGAACGCTTTCACTGTTCTCGAATAGGAACTCGACCAACCGTATTCAGATGCTACCTTCTTGACCTTTTTTGACATCCATCCATCCACTACTGAAGCATTCATTCAATTGCTCTCTACTTAGCATTTCTGGAAGCATACATTGCAGTTCCCGCCAGCCGCCCTGCGTCCATCTCTCGGTCACGTCTGCTGCAGCTGCAACAACTGCTGCACCTGCAGCCCGACCCACCATCCCGCCTCCCGTCTACGCTCATCAAGCATCCTCCCTCGCATGCACTCTATCGAGACAGTTGGCGAGAATGGAGAAGACGACAACGGGGAGGAATCTGATGAGAACGACGGCTCGCAAGACGGAGAGGAGGGTTCGTTGTGCTTTGAGTTAGAAATGCTTACGTCAACTAATCTGGTTTATTTTAGCCACCGATGAATCATAAAGTGTGGGTAAAGTTTGGGAAAACCACTGGTCACTTTGACTGCTCACGCATCACGCTACGAATATCCATCGCAAACACCTAGATTGCACTCAAACAACTCCTATTTCAGTTCCCACTCTCCCACCGATCATCAATCGCGTCATCGACGAAAGATGCTTCCTGTAACGATCCTTCGCTTCATCGAGATCTCCCTAACTCAGTAACCATCTCACGCAACGTGCCGTCTCCTCCGCCACTTCCTGCCAACCTCATCAAGCCCAACTCGCCCGTTCCCGTCGACCCCGTCTCCTCGACTCCTCCCCCGCCTCTCTTCCGCCCGTCCTCACCCATCCCTACCGTCAGCTCGAACGTCAAATACGACCCGATCTTCGAGCCACTTACTGAAAGATTCTCGATCTATCGCGATTCCTTCGACGAAGAAAAGGAGAATCGATTTGGAGAGAAGAAGACGGTCTCAGAGTCGTTCGTCCGGGCTAGGGAGGTGAGCAGTCTTATTAGAAATACTTATCTGTTCCCGAGAGTTCCTCGATAAGATCTTAGAGGTGAATGTAGCAGACAATGTAGCAGTGGTTGTTCACAGCTCATGGTCAGAAAAAGATTAGGAATTTCACGGAAAGTAGACGCATGAATTCAAATATAACCGACATTCCTTCCAGAGCCTCTCCCGCTCCGTTCGCTTCGGTCACTCCGCGGCGCCTCCCTCTCCTCTCTCCCCTCCTCCCTCGCCTCCCTTCGCCTGGAAGAACCCGAGACTCGCAGCTGCAGAGAGAAGAAGCGTGAGCTTCTCCACGCGTCACGACTCCGCGTATTCGAGCTTTGACTCCTACTCCACTCCCTTCTCAAGCGCAGCCCCAGCTCAGAATCGCTACTCCCTTCACGACAGACACTTTCAACAGCAGGATGAGGAATTCGAAAACAGATTCAGAAGACTGCGAGTCTCGGAGTCGGAGGATGAGGGGATTTCGGAGTTCTTTGAGGAGGTGAGCTGGTTTTATTCTTCTGAACGCGATACAAAACAACGAAAGCGTTAATTATTCAATCTTTGCAATATGTTATTTTGGTTCCTCTCAGAGACCTCTGTAAATGAAATCCACTGACTGGAAGGCATACTTTTGTGGTTGCCTTGTTAGTATGGTGGAATGAAAAGGTGATTTCCAACAAATATTGCAGCCCACTCGTCCCCGCTGGCTGCTCCTCCAGAACGGCGGCAACGACTGTTTCCTCAATGCAGCACTGCAGTACATGAGAAGGGCGAGGGATCTAGGCAAGGCCTTGGAGGTAATTCCATTGTTCAACTAAATCCCCACCTCGCATTACCTTTCTCTTGTTATCTGTACAACGTTTGAAGTGTTTACTCAAGTCGTAGTCGAACAGGCACAAGTTACAAGATCATTGTAAGACAGCAAAAATATTGCCCGGCCGTACCACCACCTTTGCTGTGTTGCAATTATCAGAATAGACTGTCCATTCACCATTTGATTCCAGACCAGAGAGAGACCGACTGAGATGGACGAGAAGAAGGAGAAGAAGGAGCACGTACTGAACATGCTCGAGTGGCTGCTCAGGGAGGAAGGACGGGTGAGTCGTAATTTCCTGATCGATGAGTTCTTCCTCATAAAAGGCACTTTTTGAGAAAGTGAAAAGTTTTGTTCATAACGTTGGCAAAGTTGAAAATATCGATCCGGCTCAAAACTGGTGTACAGGTAGTACTCCTCGAGTGTAGCTCGTATGCAGCTTATGGAATCACCTGGGTTGCTTTCCGCAGAGTGGCGACGGTTTTTCGAAACTACCGTAACCCGATCGACTTTGCGCATGCGCAATCGCTTCGAACAAACAAGGGCGCAAAAAATGCACAAAATTCGGCTGAACATACATGCCAAGTTTCATCCCGATCGCATTGAAACTCGATCAGAAAAATATATTTTTCGAAAAAAAAAACCAGATTTTAATTCGCAGCTCCGCCGGGAGCTAGGGTAGAACACTTTTTTATTTCGTCAATCAGAAGCTAAGATACCCACCTTGATTCCATAAAAAAATGAGGGCAAATTTGTGTTACATATTTGGAGAATTTTAATAAAAACCGCGCTCAACTTCAAATAAAATCAGTTCATGATCGGCCAAACTATCGTGAACTGACT
>LS521493.1:23803-37678 GCA_900490845.1 Pristionchus japonicus | reverse complement strand
AAACTCTGGGTTCTTTTTTGTCAGCTTACAGTTCAGTTATTTCTCAACCAAACTGCACATTTTAAAAACAGAAAGAATGCCTGAAGGCTGGAGATTAATCAAAATCGACCCCGGTAAAAAATTAACCGACCCCAGGCACTTCTTGAGGGCAAGGAACGTGACGACGTCAGGCCTGTGTACCGCCTATGTTCTAATTTTGTTAATCCCTTTTGTTTACCATCAGGGGTCGGTTAATTTTTTACCGGGGTCGATTTTATTTACACTTTCAGGGTCGGACTATCACGCTGAGTTGATATTTAGTCATGGTTAGTGGAGGATTGCATTTCAAACGACTGTGAAAGTGACCCTCCTGGAATGATTTTTATAACCGACCCACATTTTTGGAAATTTTTTTCAAAAAGTACCCCTAAAATCACTACCCGACCCACATGAAAAGAATTTTGGAACCCAGGTATTTGGTCTCTGCTATACACAAACAATCATTGGCATTTGTAAGCTCCAACTGCATGAGGCTCATGATAACGCACTGATCAAAGATCGATAGATCAACGATCAGGGGGGGGGGGAAGTCAAGACAATGGCACAATAGTAATGCACCAATTACAATTAGTGAGTAAGAAAGACGAAAATATTGTGCGAACACCCACTTCATGATGGAACGACGTTGAAGGAGGGCACGGGGTCACACGCGTCCAGTAGACCACCCGACATCTGAGATGTTCATCGGTTTCATAAGGAGGTGGAAAAGGAATCGGAGAGGTCTGATTTCCAAGAGACTTTGAACGGTCTCCGAAACGTAAACATAACTACAGCCTGATGAATCCATCGTCTGGATATTCTTTTCACTCACAGTCAGTGGTGAAATTCGCCAGGACTTTGAGCAGCCAACCCGAATGCTACGAACTCAAATAACCAAGCCCCTCAACAGCAGAACACAATATTTTTGCTGCATTCATCAAAGCGAGATCATCTGGTCGTCCGAGTGTTTATGCGACTGCTGAAGCAGCAACTCTCCCAACACTTTTTCACCATTCAATTTTTAAAAAATTTAAATATTGATCGAATACAACGTATTTAATTTAATTTAATTAAACGCACGTTCTCCTCTCCCGCGTCGACGGAGATCAGCGAGCAGCCTCAGTTGCGCGCCTCCGGCATCTTCTGAAGGAAAATCGCATTGATTTTGACACGCCCTACTATTTTAGTATACACGATGAAGTGCCGTTTGTTTGTCATCGTCTGAATAACAGACTGATGGAATGTGAATATCAATAATTATGTGGGTGAAAACCAAGTGGGTGAAATTGCGGACGACTCGCCTGGCCCATCTCTTCTACTACCCGTGAAGCACCGTTGGTGCATTTAGATTTTCGGCACTTCTCTGCCGGTTTTTTCACTATCATTACCATATTCATTCTCCACCGGATACGATCAGGCCCTCCTTTCCACCAACCTCCCTCCTTTCTCTCTCCTCCTTCTCTGTTTGGCACTCGCACGTCGACGAGACCACGTTCGCGCACGTCGCGTGCATCTGAATTGAAGCGTTGCAAATAGAACAGAAAAGGTAAAGTTGTTTGGAAGAGACAAGAAAGGTAGATTCCATTCGTGGACGTCCAACAAGTAGAGGATGGTCATTCGATAGAAAATACTGCCAACCAATTTGCTTCATTTTATTTGCTGTAACTTCGAGATTTGCCCTTACTCGAGAACTGCGGCTTCTTGAGGAACGGTTGAAACCACACTAAACATGGTCATTCTCACATGTCACAATCAGTCTCACGTTTTTCTCTCTCTACCGGCATCCACACCTCGTCCGAACACGAGCAATTTCCGACTAACATAACCGTCTTTCTACAATAACTCGAAAGAAAATAAAAATAATTTAAACAATCACCATCAAAATATTATGTAACCAAACGGTTCCCCAATGCAAACCTGGTTTTTCCACTCTCCTCCTCCCTCCTCCACAACCATTCACTTCTTCCTTCACTGGAGACAGAACGCCGGTCAGTTTGTGAGTCCGCGGCGCTCTCATTAATTTCGCTTTCTGAATAGAATTCGCTTAAACAACTTTCAACAATCAGGGCCAAAAATATTTTTGTTAATACAAAATCAACCCTTATGTGAAGTCTCAGCCGAGCAATTAGCAAGACCGAGAACTCGAAAACAACATGTCCTCACGCAAATTTTCTAAAACTTTCATAAATTAGATGTCGCTCGCCAATTTTAGTGGCATAAGTAGATGAACCTTGTGCGAAATCGGACGAATTCCAATAGAGATTGGGCATACCAGATGCAGGATGAAACATCCGAGGCGGGTCGATTCTCGTCGTTGAAATCGCTTTCGATCGAAGTCTGTCGACTTCTGACGGTCGCACGGTGCATCTCAAAGGAATCATTTCAAATTAGCACACAACTATGCGATGTAATCCGGCGAATGCAATGAAGACGATGCATCGTTTCCCTACATTTCCGCACACACAGTCTAGAAATTTTTTTTCAAGAATGGGTGAAACACAAATATTTTTCCGGGTAACTCCATAAGACGAATTACTCTCATTAGACAAATCCTCGCATTCAACCAAGCAAGTAGTTACGCTCTATTGAAATGGATCTTAAAATTCCAGTGAATCACCTATGAACCATGTGAATTCGCTAAAATAACCCCTTGAACGAAACATGTATTCAAACCCATGCTGAAGCACACAAGTAGAGGACTAGACTGTCATCTCACCTCATAATCTTTCTCCTTCTCCTCTCTATCCTCTCTTCTTCCTCTCATTTCGTCGTCCTTGATATCTGAAATTAAAATACCATTCACTCTTTTAATTGCAGACAATCAGCCCTCGTAACAAGCAGTTTTGCAAATATGAAGGTAAGCAAACAGTTGATCACTTTACTCTTCCCTCATAAATATAACAAGCAGTGCAACAGATCGATGCGGGGGAGAGAGGAGATCATGTTACTCCTATCGTAACCCTCAACCGAACTAGAAGTAATCGATATGAGCTACCGTCTCACTAGAGTTAATCTTTAAGTCCTACGATGACTCGCAATAGGACTAGAATTGATCGATGTGCCCTACCGTAACCCGGCACCAGAACAAATCAATATTACCGTAGTCTACTGTAACCGGGGTTATTTTCAGGAACTTACGGCTAAGGAAACGGACGAGGTCAAAGCCAAGCTCCCGCCCGGATTCGAGGACGCACTATTGGTGCGTAAGGTTGGGGAGGGGGAGGGCGAAGAGAAGATACTGTTGATTGAAGAAAAATGAGAAGATGAAAAGGTCTAGATAGTGACGATAGAAGAAGAAACAGCGAGGAAAGAGCGGCGCGTGTGCATATAAACGGGTGCCGATTGAATAAATGCTACCGTACTCGCAATATCTGACCGACGAGAGAGCACTGGAAAATGAGAGAGTCGAACGAATGCACAGGAAGGGCTCACCAAAAAAGCTATTCGAGAAGCACAAACGATGTAAGGAACTAATCGATCGATCGAGCGATCAGGAGAGAGGGCAATAATATCTTTATTATCAGGGCTTCAAAGCAGTCCTCAAGAAGAAAAGAGCAGCAAAGGGAAGGAAGATGAGAGGGGAGAATAAGAAGAAGGGCGGAGAGGGAAAGGGAAGGAATAGAAAGCTCACGTTAGTGTTCAGAACATTAATCGATACGAAATAAGGATGAATGACGGCACTAATCACAACCCATGTAGAAATTGAGTAACTTGAATCTAGCGGGCTGGTATGAGGGAAATGTGAAGCAAAATTATATAATGCTACTAAATATTTGCTTCAAAAATCACGAAATATATACCTAGCAAGTTTGGATCATATTCCGATCGATCCCCCTCGAACGAAATAGCAAGAGCAGAGATATATCATCTAACAGCTTGTGCTGATACATACCGTACCCTAATCGATCGATACTATTACAGGGAGCCGGAACAGCAGTTGAAGGGCAGCACGGTCGGGGACGTGCTTGCTCAGTACTTCAGCCCCAATGTGTGAGGAATATTAGAACTAGAAACAAGTGTCTAGTCAGATTCGGGCACCTCTGCATGAATAACTGTGATGTCGCAGTGGCAATATGAGCATCATTGGAAACAGGAAAGATCCGAGTTGTCAAAACTATCAACTCATCGAGTAGACTCGAGACAATGAGAGATACGAAAATGCAGGAATATGAAAAGGGAGTGAAACCTAAACTTGCTTTCAGGTACGGAAGTTTGAAGGTGGAGGATATCATGGAGAAGGACGAGGAGGAGCGTGCGAACGAGGACCAGTAAGATTAAAACATACAGTCCGAGATGGCTTCGCAAGCAATCACTCTCCCCATTTTGATCACAATTTCGCCTCTTCGATCGGAGATAATGAATATGAATGATTTCCTGCGAAGCCATTGTAGATCGGGACTGAAATCGAAAGTACAGGTCGCGTGGCAATGGGAAAATATTATAACACAATGAAGCTTAAAAGTACGCTTTTCAGTAGGCTCAAAAGTGGGCAATGCATTGGACAGGGGAAATAAGAGACTCGAGAGACACAAATCCGCCTGGTTTAGGAGTGTCGCCCGTGCTCAGAAGGACAAGAGGGAGATGAGGGGAAGAAAGGCGAAGAAGGAGAGGAAGATGACCAAGTGAGATTCACGTTGCATCTCACAAGAAGTAATGCTCAATCGGCAATCGATAAAAAATCGATAAGCAACATGATACCGTACTCTATCGTAATCAATGTTTCACTACAGGATCGATCAGAATTCGACGCACACGGCGGCGCCCACTCCCGACTCCGCCCATCAGATGTGAGCAATATGCGATACCAGAAACGGAGAAGCAACCGGAGAATTTGCACTCAAAGAACGCGTGAAAAAATGAGAAATACCAAAGGAGATAATTATGAAAAACGCGTGAAACGCTTTACCCGAGAGTATCAGGATCATAGGTAGATTTCGCTCGAAAAAATCGATAATCGGCCAGATACTGAATGCAAAATGAGGAATACTAGAAAAATAGGAGGACCGAGTGAAACGAAATCTCATCGAGTGGCAATCTTGCCACAGGAAAATATTACTATCAACGAATCGATAACAAGATCGATACCGTAACCCGATCGTTATCAATCAATCAATCAATCGCTGCAGGACCGCCGCCGACCAGACGACCACCAAGGTCCGCAGCCCTCGCAGCCCTCACCAGTCCGACCTCGCGTCTCCCGACATCCCCGCCATCATGTCAGCTATTAAAGAAATGAGAAACCCGAGAGAGACTGGAGCAAATTTAGTCACAGTCAATCAATACTGGGCTGGATATCGTAGGTCAAATGAGAAATACTTGAAAAAAATCACGAATACGAGGGATGAGTGAAACGTAATCTCAGCGAGTAACAAGCTTGTCGTAGAAAATATTTTAATTAACGAATCGATAACAAGATCGATACCGTATCCTGGCCGTAATCAATAACTGATTACAGGTTCAACGAGTTGTCGCCCGTGCAAGTCAAGGCCCATTTGATCGAGAAGTGAGCAATATGGGGAATGAGAAACCTAAAAGGGACTGGAGCGAATGCATCTTACAGATTATTCCAAATGCGAAATATCCATGATGTAGAGATAGGAGTAACGCATAAAACGCAATCTTAGCGACTTAGAGCGGAAGACCTCGAAACACTCTCTCGCACGCTCTTCTTTCACTCTTTTCTTAACACGACTGATCGCTCGATCATAATGAGAGAACACGAAAAAAAAGAGAGACAGCTCCTCACAATCACAGCTCTCCTTTCAGGAGAAAGCCGGAGCTGGCGCGCAAGCTGCACACTGCGATCCGCGAGAAGCGCGCGCAACGAGGCATCGCGTGCACACGGAGATCGAGAGAGGAGGAGGAGGACGACGCTACGTGCATCATCTGGACGTTGCTGCTCCGGCAGTACTGGAACTCGCTGTGAGCAGATTCAATCCGCTTTCGACGTCACTGGAATACGGTAGCCGGGCAACGAGGATACTGTAGGCAGGATTATCGATGCACCGCACTGTAGCGCAATTCAATCGTTCACCGAATGTGAAGCTCGAAATTCACGGGTCACATCGATCGACAAACTCAAATTCGAATATCAGAAGAGAAAGTACTAAAATGATGCTTAGCTGGCATGGCAGAGGGGAAAGCAGTTTGATAGCGCGAGAAACCGAGTACCTCCGTGCAAGGAACAAACCTCTCATAACATCGGTGTCGCACAAAAGCGACTAGCAAAATGGTGCGATTCTGAATCACCAAATAGGCCGGATCGGGGCCATCACCAATCGATTGCAGGCAGGCGCACGCGGGCGAGTGCGTCAGGAAGCACACTGGAGGTGTGGAGAAGGAGGCGCAAGGAGGCGCAGAGAAGTCACTCGGTGCAGTCGTCCCCCCTACCGTCACCCTCGCTCCGAGCCGTCACACGGGGGAGGCGCAGTCGGGGTTGCAGCACGAGCTGCGGCTGCCGGCTGCTACGACGGAGGGGCCCACGACTGCAACCGAGGACGCACCGCCCAGGTCGGTCAAGAGAGGAATGAGGATCGGGGTTCGGTCACAATTGTACGGTCTCTCACTTTAGCACGCTCTCTCGCTTCGTCTGATCGGCGAGAGAGCATTGCGAAATGAGAGACCGTGGAATGTTAGCACAACCCTGATGGAGATGCAAGCAACGAACAATACATCTGAGGGGTGCAACAGAATGAAACAAATGATTAGCAAAATATTTATTTTTGCTCGTTATGACTCAATTCCGAAGCATGAAACAACAGAGCGGAATCAGATACCGATGGGAAGGAGAAAACCAATCGATAATCATGAATTCAGAAGCTCGAGCTACACGCTCATCGTCGACTATGCAATTGCAAAAAGCGGCCGCACTGGATCGGGGGACGAGGCGAGACCGCCGAAGAGGGCAAGGTGCATCTCTCACTTTCTCTCTCTCACTTCCCCATACTCTCTCGTCGATCAGACAGTGCGATATAGCATGCAAAAGTTAGAGAGTCACTTCATCTCTCACATTTCACACCTAGGAACACATATTTCGGCAGGGCGAGAAACCCCAACTTCATTAGCATTTACTGAAAAATAAAAATTAAAAATAAATTCGTGAAATGATGATCGAATCTACGATCAAATTCCAGGTTGGAGGGACAGCGGACGGAGACTACGGAGGGCGGAAATGCAAATGCACAGGACTGGGAGGCGGTCGAACGACGAATGGAGGAGGAGTTTGAAAGGTGTGGCACTCTCATCGTGCCTCCTTCCCTCCTCAATTCACACGCACCTTAGAACGGGTCTAGGAGGAAACGTTTCTTTGTACATCTGTGAGAAACACAAAAATGCGTGCAATTGAGCTCCGAATGAAGCGTAATATGAGCGCCTACGAATGCTACGTTCTTCCTCTTTCAGGATCTTGCTGTGGTCGCGCGGATTAGAGGAGGATGAAGTCCGCGAGTACTCGCTCGAGCTCATCTACCTCGCCTCGTCACTCCCACCTCTACTCGTCGCCATCGATCCATCGCTTAGGCCATCGATCACAAGCTACTTTGATGAACGCGCCGCCGACCAAATGGGCGTTCTCGCCTCGATCGTGCCACATGATCATCTGGGCCCTCTCAAGCAGTGAGTGCCCTCTGCCCCCTATTATGACAACGAGATAGCGCGCGAAGTGAAGGGAGTCAGTGGAGAGATGGGCATAAACAAGAAGGGGAGAAACAGATATTTCGCAGGTTCATCGAAAAAATCCGTGAAGCGAATACGATGGCGGTCGATGCGCCACCGCCGCGAGTACTCCCCACACTCGATCACCCACTACTTCGGTACATTCCCTTCTAATACTACTGAAACGGGGATTCAACTGACCAGTCTGATCTCCTCCTTCGTCCGTCCCGGCTTCTCTCGTAGTAGATGAGGCCGACGGTGGGATCTGAAATGTGCAGAAATTATTGTGCGATTCGAATGCTCAGCTTTGATAATACTGCGTTTAGCGCACAGTACGGAACATTTAATTCGCTAGTGAACTACTGATTATTTCTAAATATTTAATCTTCTCGGGTATTGCAGATAGATCTCGTAGGAAACGACTAAGCACATTAGCAAAGGTCCAAGAGCTCTCAAAAATAGATGAAAATCTACAGGGTGGAATAATAAGCGGAACGGTTTATTCTTTTGCGATAGATACCCCGCTCGACACATCTCTCCTACTTGATCTCTCGTTTCTCTAACCGGTGATAGACCATCGGAGAGGGATGCATCTAATCTCGATGGGGATACGCATTTCAGGAATGTCGATGCCGTCGCCGCCTTCCTTATCAAGCGGCGCGCGGAGCGACACGCGAGTGGCGCGGACGAGGCGATGGACACGTACGAGAAGAGAGCGAGGGAGCAGCAGGAGGAGCTGCTAATGAAGTGTATCCAGAGGACGGCGCAGGAGGAGAACGCACTCGTGGACGCGCTGCGGTAAGCACGACGCGACGCGTAGGCGCTGCGTCCCATGTTGATCAGAGGCTACCGTAGCCATTACCGCCCATTTGCTAATTATTGATTTTCGCAGACGACTCGACGTCGGCGACTACGACGCACTCGGTGCAGATACGGTTAGTTTTCTCAGCCTCACAAGGAACGAAAAAAATACGCTTTTTGTCGGAAAAGCGCACCCAACTAACCGATTTGATCTCCTCATCTCCTTCCTCTTCTTGCCCTCTCCAGAGCCGATAGATGAGACCGTAGTTGGCATCTGAAAAAGCAAAAATAGAAAGAATTGCTCGTTTTGGGGTGTGATTTTCGCTGAAATATAATGTGAAGCCTCTCAATGGTACAATAAAGAATACATTCAGGTCCGGGACTACGATAGCTCGTCGAGCAGAGGCCCGAAGTCGGGCAACTCCCAAGTGAGACTATTTCGAAGACTGAAGGAACTCAGAACTGCCATCCATATTTAGCGCCTCAGTTGTATCATTTTAGATCGGATTTTCGCGTGATTTGGAACCCCTGATTTCAGCACGGCATCCGACAGCGCCCCAAGAGGAGAAAGAAGAAGGATGCGAACAGGGCACGCCATGCAGTACGGATTAGAGTTCCGCACGTAAGACAAGGCCATTTCGGAGCTTCACGCGAAAATTTTCCCATCGGCCTCCTCTTCTCCCATCTTTTCCTCACATGATAGCCTGTGAACTGGGCGAAAATTGGATGGTCTTTTATTATGAAATGCTCTCTCACCGATCAGACAAAGCGAGACAGCATGAAGAATTGAGAGACCGTAAAATTTTCGCCCAACCTTAATTGAGAGAGTCAGATGCCGAAGCCGAAGCCTCGCCTCCGTCAACCCTTGCCTCCTCTTCCCGCCCGATCCATTGTCATAAACAATTCCTTCATGGCACACGACAAAGAGGACAAGGAGACAGTGAGTTTAGCTGGATATTAAAGTTGGGCCAAAATTTTATGGTCTCTTAATTTTCCATGTTCTCTCGCTTTGTCTGATCGTCGAGAGAGCATTGAAAAATGAGAGACGGTGGACATCAAATATTTAAATCTCCATTGTCCCCCTTATCCAAGTGAGTGGATAAGCGCTCGAGCAAGCATAAGAAAAACGTATTTACTAAAACCTGACTAGCCTAGTCTCAATTGGAAGCTGCCGATTCGACTCCAAGCCTCTTCCTTTACAGGAGTGGTCGCACGACGAGTTTACGAAAGGAGTGACTGCAGGGCACGAGTGCTACTGCGACGTCAGTACATTGCCTATCCAATTCGTAGCGGGCTCTGCCATACTACTGATATATTATCAACAAATGTTTAACTCGGAAAATGATAAAGGAACAAAGATCACGCAATTTACGCAATCGATTTGTTCAGTACGAGGCTCTACTGGCGAACGCGCGGAAGTCGGACGATCCCGACGGTCTCTCCATTCTCTTCATCAGGAGTCATGGCAACATGGCCTACGACGACCATAGGTTCATGGCCTGGGACACGGATAATGGAGAGCCTCAGTGCGAGGTGAGCGTCGATCAGAAAAGATAATTTCGACAATTATTTCTCTATCCCCAGTCACGAGCTATGGGAGATAACATGGAATGAACAACCCCATGCTCCGTCTGATATCGATAATAGCAAAAGCAATTTTGTTACGATAAGTGCAGTCCCTTCAAACACGCGCGCTACGAATGCCTCCGGTGTATGGCGGAAATTACTCTCCTCAATCCCTCTTATTTCTCTGAACAGCCAAATAGCACACGGAACGAGGAGAGTGACTCTTCTCTTCACTAAGACAATTCTTTTTTTTACAGAAATGCCGCGGGGACGACTCGAGGCAATGGATCCACCTCGATTGGGTCATCGAGACTCTGGACAAAAGGGGCGGCAACTGGATGATCGTCACAGAGTTTTGCCGCTCCCCTGACGAGGATTCTCGTGGTACGTGCAAACTACCTATATTTTCTCTGAAGTCGAAAGAGAAATTCAAAAAAGTTCATCTAAGAGAATGGCTTGCCTCTCTCACTTTTGCATGCTCTCTCGCTAGTCAGACAACGCAAGAGAGCGTGTTAGAGCGAGAGACAGAGAACGAGTAAGACCACTGAGACCGGCTTTCTCTTTGAGGCAAACTCCCCGTGGACCGAGACGGCCAGCTCGCGTCCGTCGCGACCACCAATGTCGCCGTGCTCTTTGGTACCTCAGCGAAGAAGTTCTTCTTCACGTCGTGGGACAACGACCTCCGCATGCACGTCTATGAGGTACCGCTGCAACTCAATTTTCTCTCTGGCTCCGTTTGAGAGCATGCGAGCGCCACTCGCTTACTCGTTTTGAGCAGTGAACAAGAGAGAGCGCGCGCGTTAATGGCTTACAGTGTCTGAGGCGCATGCACCCGCGAGACGCCGTCCTCGGACCGCTCAACAAGTTCCTGCGCAAGGTCACCTACTGGGAAAACGCCTACGGAAGGATGGAAGCGGTGCAGCCTGCGCCGACGCGCACGCACTGCGACGAGCAGTGGATGGTCGCCACGAGGTAAGGGTGATGGGAAGTTTAGGAACTCGCGTTTAGGAACCCTCGAAAAAAAGGTTACAAATGTTCTGAAACGTTCACCAAACATAGTCCCAAAAAATTTTTTCGAGTGATCCTTAACTCGAGTTCCCAAACGCCCCATCACCGAAGTAAGCACTAGGGTTCGACAAACGAGTCGCCGTCTCCTCAATTCACACACTGTATCACCAGTAGTTCGAACTCTAGTAAGCAAGCACGAAACTTTGCACTGTTTGGCGCTTCCCTATCTCCTTTTAAGATCCGCTGGAGCCAAAAAAAATCAGAAATCAGGCAAACTGTCTAAGCTTGCAGTGCGAATTGACATATATGATTGATTGTTCAGGCAAGCATCAACGGACTAGGATCGCGATTCGATCGTCTAGACGCCGCGCCCCCGCCGTCTTCCCAAACAGCTCTTTCCCCATCCCCGTTTCGTTTCTATCTACTTCGCATGAAACATAGCTTCATCTGGTCTTTTTCGATACGAAAAATTTGTGAAAGAAGTAAAAAAAAAATAATTGTAGACTTACCTCTCATCCTATTCTCGAGTAGTCGTAGACACGAGTCGCGAGCCGGATGGGGCCAAAGCCGTCGAGTAGGACGGTGACCGGCTCGATGCAACTGCGAATCAAATAATAATTGCAATGATCACATACAAAAACAAGATACATCCTAGATGAATGCAACACAGAAAACCGAAAGATGACGGTTTCAAAAATCAGTGAAGGAAAACTAATTGGAAAAGTCCAATGTTGTGAATCTGTTTACGAACAAGTTCTCGATAACAAGTTCGGCCGAACCAGCCATCGATATCTCCGACTGCACTGTAATTCTACCGCCCACCCTCGCATAAGTCTCTTCTCCCTTCCCTTTCCTTCCTCCGTACCTTTCAGAAGAACGACGACGACGTCACGATCGGCTTCAGATTCGGACGACGCGCCATCGCATTCCTGTAATGATATTTTTCATTAAATTTGATAGCAACAATGACGCGGAAGTAGCAGTCTAATTCTCTGATTATTCATGCAGCCCTATTAGCCACATTTTCGGGCGACGCTTGATCGCGTTTTGCTTTACAAAAACAAAACTCTACCGACTCCATCAATCCTCCGGAATATAAATGTAGCCGCATCCGCACCAACTCACCTAACTCAGAATGATTCATATTCTGCAGGATTCAGAATATTTCACCACTACCACGAACGCCGAAACACCAAATGCACAGCCATTCGTGGGCATCATTGTTGCTAGAAGCAATACCCACTCGATTTTGAGTCCAAACTCCACCCGATTTTGCTGATTTTTATTTTGAAAGGTGTAGTAACCCGCCCGTTTTCTCTCATCTGATACCCACCCGATTCTAAATGCTGACAACAACTCTCCTGCCCACGTTTGTGCACAGCCCCTCTATCAATAACCACGCAAAACTACCGTACCTTGAACAGTCCGAAGAGGATGTCCGTGTGGATCGTACGCTCGTGAGCCTCGACCAGCATGATCAGGCTGCAAGAATACATTTATGAGACGACTCAGGAGGCATTGATTTACGATTTTAAAATAATTCAATAACTGAATCTTCTATGAATCGTTCTTCCTTTCGCGTTTGCTCTCTTGCACTGTCCTAGTTGCGCCTACTCAATCACTCCTAACATACTCTCTACTCCATACTCCCTCGATTCGTGAATTGAAAGTGTATATTCGAACATATTCGAATGCTAAGTTCATAATTCAAGGCCAAAGAACCACTCTTACTACTAGTAATTTGTTCTTGCTGCTCTGCCGTTGATATTTACCGGCCTCTGCTCACCTGGGCAATCCTCGAATCGGATGGTGTATCCGACCTCCGCTCCCAACCGACTTCCACCACTAGCGTCGCCATCGACATCGCTGCCACACGTCTGCAATTCATTCATGTTTCACGGTTACTACTTATAGGCAGAACGTAATCCGAAGTGCAACAAAAGTTTGGTAGATCCACGCCTCATAATGATGCTTCTCTCTCCGTTGTAAACAACTCTCAAATATATGATTCACCATTGCTATTGAGCACCTAATCACGCACTTTTTACTCTCCATTTCATATTCTTCCATTTCCAAGCGAGGAAACACGCATAAATTCACCTGTATGATAATGATCTCACCTCTCAACTTTCGGACGAAGTCGGGCATGTCCATGTGCGTGATCGCTCCCGCTCCTCTCATCTGCTGCAGCTCCCATCGCTCCGGAGTGAGCAGACGAACACGGGGCTTAGCGCTGCAAGTAATAGGAATAATGAGATAAAACGTAATGAAACAACGAGTGTGGGGGAACGATACTTCAGTCCTGGTTGTTCCCTAGTAAATCTATCATCGCTCGTTAGGGACGGCCTCGTGAGGCTCCAAACACTAGCACAAGGATAGAAGATTTTAACTAACATAAATATTAAATACTGAATTATATAAAAATTGAAGGATATTTGAAAGTGCTTTTGATCGCAAATCAAAACAGGTTGAGCTTTTTTTAGACTTACCGTAACTCTGTTACATTCTCACAAAAGCTGCAGTCACTTCAATTTCAATTAGCTATGATATTTAAAAATTCTGTCATCATAACACGGGTTTTCTGTAAGAGTGTAGGAAAACGAGGACAATTTGCCGCCAGAAAAAATTTTGTGTCTCCGATTCCGATCAAAGTTGGTCAGTAGGACCCCTTGAGGGACTCTTTAAAATATTTCCACTTGTTTTGGTCAAATTTGCATATTATCGATTTTTATGATTCAAAATTTCAAATGGCCATAAGTCGCTTCATTTTCATCCTACAGCGAGTTTAAACATACCGTTGAATTGGTATTCACGATCCCTACAAATAAC
>LS521468.1:658545-705047 GCA_900490845.1 Pristionchus japonicus | reverse complement strand
CAGATTTTCGACCGCCGAACATTGTGCTCACTCTTTAAATGGGTTTTTCGAGGGATTCCCAACCTAAACTTTCAATTCTGACCCGCTCAAAATTGACCGACATTTTTCGGCGGCCACTCAATCGATAGTGGGTGGCCATAGCTACACAAATCGCTTTAGAATGAGAGATTTAGTTTAGAATGAGCTTTGTGCTTCCCCGTACATGCGCCCTGGCCGGGCGCCTTGTCCACAGGAAGTGGGCGGAGCTTGCGCTCCCTAAGCATAGCAATATAATTACTCCTCCGAATACAAGAACATCAGTAGTATCGTCTTTGAGAACAGGGAGGATACTAGATTTGTGGTGAGGATCAGAGCGTGTGAACGGCTGAAAGGATAAGCAAACAGGCGGAATTACTTGTTTCAAGGTGTGGATAGAAGTGTCATCATGAGACCTAAAAACTTGACAAGCATACACGAACAATCAACACTTTGTGAGTGACTCAGCATGTACCATGGGAAGATTTCAGGTCAGCATTTTTTTGACATCATATTTGCATGGAGTATGAGTCCCTTCAACACCCGGAGCACCGAGATTCGTAGTTGAGTAGCGTGGGTGTCAGGTTCAACGATGGCAATGGAAACGCGTGCTCTCTCCAAGGACACATTCACCCATCGGTCAGAAACAACTAGGAAGCATGTAGAATGGAGAGGTAGCGTGGGTGTCGAGTTCACTACAGACGCAGACTAGAGAGAAGCGAAAGAACTGGTGGGACACTCCTTCTCACTCTATTCACGGGCAACACGTGAATACACATAGTTAGCTGGGAGGAACAGAAAGAAGGCGGAAGGAACCGCTTGTCTATTGTTCCGAGAAGTTATTCCACAGTCAAAGCCCAACAAAGAATCCTTTAGATAGTGCGAAACTAACGCAATCACAAAACGCGAAAAGATACATTCCGGATTCAGAAATAAAGAAAAAAAGGATAGTCGGATATTCTCGCCATTAGGGAAGATACGGATGAGTCTCCTAACATTGTTAGTGTGTAATTGATGATCCCTGACCTCAAGATCTCCCGGAAACAATCTTCCCCGCTATCACTTGGCAAGAGTTGGAACAGATGTCTCAGTGGTCCGTTGCTCTCTCAAGCGCAATCAGATCAGTTCCTTCTTCTCGTAATAATCTCCTTACCGCTTCTCGTCGGTGGCTTCACTGACAAAGAACAGAGCTCGGAGAAGTTATCAAACTAGCCGGACCTTGGCCTGGATCATTGGTGCTTCCTGCAACGACAAAGCCTCTCCCAGTTTTCAATCACCAACCTGAAACATCTAATCCTCAATCTAATGATTTCAAAACCATTTCAGAAACGCATTCAACCACATTGTTATCGAATTTGAATCCCTGAAAGGCGAAGAAATGCGAACGTTTCGGGAGTTTCATCACACCGTTGCACTTCCCTTTCTTCTCCTTCTCTCTCTTTGCACATCGGGTCAGCACGCAGTTTGGCGCCGAACTCTCCTTCCCTTCTCAAGAGCTCTCCCCCAGGCTAGAGACACCCCGCAAAAAGCCCGGGCTCAAACAGTTTGATCGCCGCCTTTCAATGACTTCCTGTGATGATTCACAGATTGACGTGGGGGATTCTGAAGAGGACCAGTCCACGTCGACGACGGGGTTGCGGGTTCGGTTAAACCAAGGGTCTCGGTCTCTCAATATCGCGTGCTCTCTCGCTACTTCTATCCCTTGAGAGATAATGTCTAAACGGTCTGACGCTCATCTGGTCACGCGCTATCTCACTCTGTATGGCCAGCGTTCGATGACTAACGCCTAGTGATGAAACAACTGTTTGAGAGCTTCTGATGATGATGAGGAACAGGGGATCTAAGAGGGTGAAAAACGATCGGGAGATCGGCCAAGATAAACACTGATCTCTGTCGAGATTTGATGAGAAGAAGAAGAAGATCGAGGAACGAAGAGCGAACATGGAACGGGGAAATCTCTCGAAACATTTGAAGAGCGAAAAACGGAGGGAGAAATGGGAAAGAAAGAAAGAAGCTCGAGTGTGTCTTCCAGCATTCTTGGACACTTTTTCCTCATTCAAAGACTACCCCTGAACGGCTCAGCCAGATGAAGCGATTGAAATGTGTTTCAAAACTATTTGATATCGCTTGGAGCTTCTATGAATGCGATATGGTTGCGGCGTATCCTGAAAACATTTACAGATCCATCACTCCTCAACTTTCAAAATCGTGGTCAGATCGCTCAACATGTGCCCAGATCTTTTCTTCCGCCTCTCCTTCGGGCACACTCTGCATCACACATTGCGCATAGTGATGCCCTCGCCAAACAATCTCAATTAATCAACCATCCTCCGATTAATCAAGATCGGGATCAAAGTCGGAGGCAGTTCCTCTGAAGCAAACATCCCGAGGTGATAAACGGAAGTTGCCCAATCTCTCTCATCTTCCGATTCTCTTCCCCCAATCAGACTCCCCGATCACCCTGCTCTCTTGCCAATCAGTGCAGAGAGAGAGTACATTGAGGAAAGATGCACAAGGAGAGATAGAAGAGCGTGGTGATAAGCTTCTTCTGCTCTTCCCGATGGATGTGTGGAATGTGTGACCTCCTGAGGGTGGAGCATTCCTTCTCCTGAACCTCTGTGCTCCCTCGTCGGTCAGACAGTCTGAGAGCATGCACTGCTCCTGCTCTTCTGCGGGCACACAGAGTTCCATAGAGCATGACAACTGGAGAGACTGGGAAGGGGTTGCCCGAGGGCGGGAGGAGCACCGCTATCCCCAATGCGCATGCTTTCTCGAGGATCAGACAATGAAAGAGAGTACGAGAAGTGTAGAGACGTAGACCACCGCATCAGGGGGCGGGGGATGGGGCAGGGGGCCGGAGCCCCGGGAGGGGGAGACCCGGGGGGAAGGACGAGGTATAAAGGCCGAGTGCCATCGACGAGTGATCCAGTTCACTTCAACGTGTCTTCCTCGTCTACTATTTCCGCGATCGCCCGATCACTCATTCACGCTCATTGACTACTCTGATTCGGCATTGAGTTTCACCGGCGCCTTTTCTTGCTGGATCATCTTTTTTCTTTGATTCGTCCAATAGTTCTATTTTAACTCTTCTGCATACTCAGCAACGCATTTCACTTGCCTACTTTCACTGAATTTTCACACTCTTCAGTCTATTTCCGTTCTCCATTATCGCAAACAGACTTCCTCGATACCGTATCTTGTACCGTAATCCTCACCTATCGTACTCTTCCCCTCAGGATGCTCCGCTCCCTCGCCCTCATCGCCCTTGTGGCCACTGCTGCACTGGCTGCCGACGACACGCAAGAGAAGGAGGGCAAGCTGCTCCTCAGGAGGGTCAGACGACAGTGCGGATGCTTCGGACAGGTACATTAGCCTTTCCTACAGTATTCTACCGTACCCTACAATCTTCGACTGATACCGTAACCAACAGCATCTCAACGGTATTCGATGATACCGTAATGAATAGTACTCGTACGGTAGCTTTACAGTACTTCTCCTGAACATTGCGATACCGTAACCTCTTCAGTACTCTACCGTACTCCTATCGTAACCCTACCGTAACCTTCCTTGCAGTCCGGCTGTGGCTGCTCGTCCTCCGTCCCCACGTGCCTCCCGACGTGCATGCAGACGTGCCAGTCGTCGTGCAACTCTCCCATCTGCGTCCAGCAGTGCGCCCCGAGCTGCCAGCAGCAGTGCTCGGTTAGTAATTGGACTAATTAGCATAATTAGCTAATTAGTTAATACGAAAATCAAAGTAGTACTCTCCTGCATTACTCACTGATCATTATTCAGCGTATCGGCATCAGATAGGAAATGCGTATTTTGTTGTTGGAACTCGTTCCCGAAAACAATCGTCTTACTGCCTTGTATTGAATCGGCCTTGTAGAAACTGTGAAGCGCATTCGCTCTCATGGAAAGATCTCCACCAACTTTTTTTGGCGCGATCGCACTCGGGCAGAGCAAACTTGGGCCCAACCATGGAATCACTTCTTGCTCCATTCCCCGCGCAATCTTTCTTCTTTCGCGCGGTCAGACAGGTCGAGAGAGCAGGCGGAATCGAGAGAATCAGGCAGTTCCTTCTCCCTGCTCACTTGAGCGGACGTTTCGTTGATCTTGCGCACTCTCGGAACTCACGGGGACAAACATTCGTATTGATGCCACTGACCCCTTCTTCCGTCTGCAGTGGGTGATCCGGATGTGACTTGGAGTTCCTCCTTTTAGTGCTACTGAATATGTTACAACTAAAGAATGCGGAAGAATCGTTCTAGTCGACACCCTAGCGAACTTGAAGTGGCCGTGAAACGCATTCGGTTTTATTGGTAGAATCGCAGCCCTTATTGTTACAATTCACATTATATTTGGAGAAAATTAAAAAAAATATGAGCGACTTTTTCGATAACTTTCGTTTCATACCAGACCATACCATTCTCCAACAGAATTTAGTTAAAAATATATATTTTAGCAACTGGATGCGCTTCGCGAACGTTTCATTGCTTCTCTTCCTATAAGCGTAGATTTCTTGTTCATTGCGATTTTACCGAACCAATCTTCCAGATCGTGCCGGTCTTCTCTAACAACAACTCTCATGTGCATTCATTAGAACTGATCATCACAAGTTTTCAAAAATGAATTTGACGAGCCAACTACTTAGGATTAATCGATTAAATTTCAGATCGTGCCGGTCTTCTCTAACAACAACTGCAACTCGTGCCAGTCCTCGTGCATCAACTCCTGCTCCACTCCCGTCTGCATCCAGCAGTGCGGCCAGCAGTGCGGATCCGTCTGCGGCAACTCCCAGGTGAGGGTTGGGCTGCACGGGCTGCATCTGCAGCTGCTGTACAGACAGCGAAGGGTCGCTGGATTGGTTTAGAAAGAAAAATATTTACAGCCCCTCCTTCTGACCCCCGTGTGCAACCAGTGTCAGAATCAGTGTAACTCCGGATGTGGAGGTGGACCCATCTGTGTCCAGCAGTGCAACAACCAGTGCGGAAGCGTGTGCGGAAACTCTCAGGTAAGAATTACGACCTTGCATCAGCTGAAACATCATTTATATTACTTACTGCAACAGCATTGCGAGCCTTGATGCATGCATTAGTTGAACAAACATGTTAAAATTATTGATTTCCAGCCCATCATTGTGGCTACTCCCATCAACCAGTGCAATCAGTGCCAGAGCCAGTGCAACTCCGGCTGTGGAGGAGGACCCATCTGCATTCAGCAGTGCAACAACCAGTGTGGATCCGTCTGCGGAAACTCTCAGGTGAGATTTTGGAACCCTGCGTCTGCTGAACCTCAACG
Source organism: Pristionchus japonicus (assembly GCA_900490845.1). Lineage (NCBI taxonomy): Eukaryota > Metazoa > Nematoda > Chromadorea > Rhabditida > Neodiplogasteridae > Pristionchus > Pristionchus japonicus. Next base: position 699,734 of record LS521468.1, on the reverse strand, counting down.
CTTTCTGCAGGAGTTCTTGAGAGCAATTGTAATAAAACTGAAGAACTGAAGCAGCTGCACTGGTCGCGACCCGCATCAAATGAAAATTTTGCAGCCCATCATTGTCGCCACCCCCGTTTGCAACCAGTGCCAGAACCAGTGTAACTCGGGATGTGGCGGAGGACCCATCTGCGTCCAGCAGTGCAACAACCAGTGTGGAAACGTATGCGGCAACTCTCAGGTGAGCCTTGCAGCAAGTGCTGTAGCTGCAACAGTGTTAACCGAAAAAAATTTCGAATTGCAGCCCATCATCATTGCTACCCCTAGCTGCAACCAGTGCCAGAATCAATGCAACTCCGGCTGCGGCGGCGGACCCATCTGTGTCCAGCAGTGCAACAACCAGTGTAACAATCAGTGCGGAAACTCCCAGGTAAGATTGCAGCAAATGCTGCTGTAATTGGAACACAAGTGCATCTGCAGCAGCTGAAGTAACTGATTATTTGATGCTGGAAATCCGTTCTAACTCATCTTTTGAAGCCCATCATCATTGCCACCCCGAGCTGCAACCAGTGCCAGAACCAGTGCAACTCTGGATGCGGCGGTGGACCCATCTGCATTCAGCAGTGCAATAATCAGTGCAACAACCAGTGCGGAAACTCCCAGGTAAGCATAATGCCCTTTTTTCACTAATTAACTAATTAATTAACTAATTACCTAATTACCCTAATTCCAGCCGATCATCATCGCCTCTTCCCCGTGCAATCAGTGCCAGCAGCAGTGCGTCTCGTCCTGCTCCACTCCTCAGTGCTTCCAGCAGTGCATGCCCGCCTGCGGAAACGTGTGCGGCAACAATAGTGAGTACTTCCTGGTCAAAACAAACCAAAACAACATCAACAACAACAACAACAATAACAACAACAACAACCCTCCATCTCAGACAACTGTGGCTCGTCGTGTGGATCATCGTGCAACTCCTGCGGCACTCCCGTCCTCGTCCAAGCCTGCCAGCAGTCTTGCCAGGTGGGATTCAGTTTGCTCTGGAGTTTAGTTCGAATTATTTTTATAACATCGGACGGCTGGACATCATTCTTCCCTTGGCACAAATGTTTTACACATTCTCTGAAACTCATTCCAACACTTGTTTTTTTCAACATTGATCGTAGTATCTTTTTTTCCCTTTCAGGTCCTTTGTGCTACGAAATAATGAAGCATACAATTGAACACCAAAATGATCAATCAACCAATTCCTCCCTCCTTCCAGTCCTCCTGTGCTCCTCCTCCATCCGTGATCATCGTGCAGTCTCCCTCTCAGTCGATGTGCGCCCCCTCCTGCAGCCAGCAGTGCTCCAACATCTGCTCCACCCCGAGGTAAGGCCCTATGTAGACGCTTCGTCGCTCGTTCGATACATGAAAGCACTAGAGGTTGTTTTGGACTTAATATTAGGTATGCTCTCCAATCAGAGTAATGCATACATTTTTGGATTTTGAGAGTACCAAATTCAACCCGAGACGATCCGTGCTCGTTGGCTCGAACCGTTTTGTATAAACTCTGAAACTCATGCCATTAGTCAACACCTTTACATTCCTCAACCGCATCTCCTCTAAAATTTTAACGTTCTTGCGGGTCTACCTTGAGCGGGTCTGTCTATCTAATGATTCCTTCCTTTCCAGCTGCGTCTCCTCGTGCATCAACCAGTGCACGCCCACTTGCTACTCCAACTGCAACCAGAACAGCTGCAACTCGGTGAGATATCTGACCTACCGAATTCCTTGTCATACTGTAGTCTGAGCTCTGCAGTCTACTTGGCAAGGGGCCAGGCTTATCGTACTGTCTTTGAGGAAAGAGTAGACCCAAGATTATTGTCCTTCTTCCAGTTCCAAGTGCCCATCCTCCTGGCCACTCCCATCAACAACGGCTGCAACTCGTGCAACAACAACTGCATGTCCTCGTGCCAGGCGGTTCGTTTGCCTAATCTTAGTCCTTAGCTTTGTTTTTAGCCTTGCCTTGCCCAATCCTTCGCATTGGCGAAATGAAAGCTTGAGTGATTTTCCTTTGGCAGTCCAATCGACGATTATGATCGATCAAACATAAGAAAAAAGTGTGAAACCTAACCCGACCCTCGAGAGTTCCAGGCCAAATCATCCCCACAAACGGAGATTGAAGTGGTCAACGTTCACGTCCCCGCTTCCGCCCTTACTCCCTCCTCTGCTAACTCCATTGACGCCACCCTTGACATGATGCTAGCCCAGCTAACTTCTTCTAATCAATACCCCTCCTCATCATTCACCCAATTTACAGCTAGCAATCAGTTCCCTTCTTCGCCCCCTTCGTCCTCCTTCCAGTACCCCTCCAACTATCAGAATCAGTTCCCTACTACTAACTATCAGAATTCGTATCAGTATCCCTACAACACGGTCCCGCCATCCTTCCCCATCACTCAGTCCCAGAACAACTTCGGTAGGGCCTACTCGCCTACGGTGCTGGACCCACAAGCGCTCTACTATTCGTCTACATCGGCTCTAACTCCGCTTCTGCCTCTTCTCCTATCGATGCTTCTATTCTGAGTGACCTAACCCTCCCCTCCTTGACCCAAAAGTACTTCACCGCTTGTGCATGGCTTACCGCTTCGCTTTCCTTTTTCAATTTCCCCTTCAACAGATTTTCCCGACAGCCCTTCACCCAGCCAGTCTCCAAAGTGATTCGATTCATTCAGACCCAGCCCATCTCCATCTGCGCTCCCATCTGCCAGAACCAGTGCAACAACCAGTGCGGCTCTCAGCCCGTCTTCCTCGCCTGTCCGTCCTACGGAGGATCCAGCTGCAACTCCTGTCCGGTCGCCTACTCCAGCTGCGGAGGCGGCTGCTGCAGACGCTAAGCGACGCGCACCTAATTTATATTTCGTCGAGCTAGAAACCCTGGTCCATCACTCCCATTCTTTCACGTACAATAGTACTTTTATCGTCATATCCGACTGTAACTATTGCCCCATTTCCGTCCCTGTACAATAGAAGGATACTGGCCTAGCAGTATCCATAGTACGCTTGATGTCCATCGTTTCGAACTCGCATGACTCCACACACTGTCTGTAAATATTGTGCCCTCTCGACGCAGAGATAAATAAATATTTGCCAATGAGGAAGCGGAACAATTCACGCATTGCAACGTGAGGGAGATTGAGTGATTGCCAATGGGCCGGTTCCGTTTCTCCCTCCCGAAGAGATACAGAGAAAGAAGTGATTATCAACGGAGTGCTTGGGGGACCGGCTTGGGATCGCGGGGTCACACTGATATCCACTCGTAAAAAGAGCTCGGGATCGTAGGGATCGAATCTGAGTTCCTAGTTTGTTCATTTTGGAGACAGACAGGAATTGGTTATGGAGTGACTCTGGACACTTCGGAAGAGGTGTCGGGGGCAAACACACGAGATTGCTTCCGTATCATGGAGTTCGACGGAGGGATTTACACATGAGGAGGAAGTTCGGGCATTGGCTTGGACCTCTCGATTTGTCTGACCGGCGATGGAGCAGTAAAATATGATAAGTCGTGAACACTTGCACAGATTCTTGCACAGTCCAGTTGAATAGTGTTCAATTTTTAAAGTCAAAACGACGCTATGAACGAAAGAGTTTTTCTCGTTGACTATGTGAAGAACTGCTGAAACATTCCTGATTTGGTCGTGTTTTATTTGAGATAGGTAGAGAGCAATCATTTCCGATGAGTTTCACCCATCATTCGAATGCATCAGAGAAGCGATGAATTCAATGGATTGTTCAATAGGATCTTAGAATATCTCTGTATCGCACGTGCATTGGAACGCATGTGTTGGAAATTATTGGTTCCCGAACGGATTAAACAAATACTTCAATAAATGCCCCGTACGCTACTACAACAGTCTCTTCTCAACGAACGTTGAGTCAGGGGCGAACACATTCCAACCATCCAAGTGTTTCTCCATTCAGAATCAGCTTCACAGCGACGAAAGAGCAAGCAATCTGAAGAGGGCGATCCCATCTCCTCTCGACATGCGTAGGCGCATTCCCTCCAGCCTTTTTTGCCTGACTAGACAGGTGATAGAGAGAAGAGGGAAGAGCAAGAGGTGACAAGATCAGCAAATACAATTCAAGGATTGGCATGACGCATCCGACTCCTCATTCCGCATGCTCTTCCGAACCAGTAACCGGAGCTTGAGCCAACAATGAATGTATCTGTTTTTCAAAATCCTTGCAACGCTCTCAACCTCAACCCTCTCAACCATCTTGCACGTTCGCTCACACTGTTTGCCTGGCAGCAAGTAGATGCGAAATCACCGTATCTTCATTAATCTTTCTCACCACTCTAACTAGTGAAAGAGTGTGTGAAATGAGTACACAACCGCATTCCATTTACCAGTCAGGCAGTGCGAGCGAACGTGCAGGATGTAAAGTTGCGAGAGCGGATTGAGAGGATGAAAAACAGAGACACTCGATGTTGGCTGAAGCTACTGGTTCGGAATCAATCACGAAGGCGAAAAACGAGCAAATAGAGATTCATCCGGAGTCTGACTTTTGAAGAAGCGTCTGTACTTTCGTCAAATAGACAATGTTTCGATGAAAATTTGCGGATAACGGAATAACGAGTTTCCTTGAAAAGCATGAAATCTGTTTTGAGAGTCAGCATTATGGCGAGTAAAGGATTTCGCACAAGACGGAATATATCTTGTGTGCGGAAGCGTTTTCCCCCAAGCACTAATTAGAACGTTTGCTGTGTTCTCCCGTATCCATTTCACATTTCCGGGAAGTTCCCGCGAATCTGCAGGGTGAAATCGCGATCTATCGTGGGAAATCGAAACGTGAATCCCGGAAACACACAAACCGATCAAACTACAGTAGAGCCGCAATGAAAGTAGAACTTCCATAACAAAATTAAACATTTCAGGGCATTATCCATTCACTATCTTCACAAAAATCTTCACACTTTTAGCGCATTCTTTTGAATTTAGTAGGTTTTTAGATCAAGTGGTCCCCGGTTCTAGAATCGATCGTAAAAGTTCAATCAAACTCCAACGTATCCATTTCGAGAGCGATCTTTCCTCGTCTCTCTCTCTGGTCTCTACCGGTCTCTCTCCTCACGTAAGGATACCCCTCTCCATCTCTCCCTCCCTCTCTCTCGATCTCTCAATTTGCTTCTGGAGGGTCGCAAAAAGGCTCGCCCCGCGTATATAAGCCGCCCTCGGGGGATGGAAAGATCATTCCATGGCTTCCAGTCCGGTGTGTCTAGTGCGCTCTCCGAACCAATTGAATCCGATCGATTTCCGTGTAGTTTCATGATAGCCTTGATTTCATCACTGTCGAGATTACATCATCATAACGCTACTAATTAGTGCTAATTAATGATTAGATTAATTAAGAATGGACCGCTTCGCGTTCTTCGCTCTCTTCCTCGTTGCTTCGACGGCGTTCGCTGCTGAGGTGAGATTCTAATTCGGTTGTGTTTCGCAGTTGACTTAAATGCTTGGGGTGATCCGCTAATGCGATTCTGTTCGTTCCTCCTCCAAACATAAAATAATATTTTATTATATTTTTTTCTTGAAGCAGGTGTAGGATTTGACGAAATTTGGTATCAGTAACCCTAAATCGTCTCAGGAATCCAACTCGACCGTGGTCCTTCGCGGCAAGCGTCAGTGCGGTTGCACCACCTCCAACAGCAACTGCAACTGCAACTCGATGCAGTGCGTGCCCGTGTGTATTCAGGTAATTACTGTCCCTCACAGACATTGCCATGGATGTTTCAATAATTGCTTAGCTTCCGGAATGGGCAAACCGACCATTGTTACAGAGAGGTTGAAATAAGATCCACGAGTACTAGATCAGCGAGCGAATCAAATCTGAAATCGATAGTTGAGCCTGCTGCAGTTGCAACAAATTCATAATATTTCTTCTTTTCCCTCTTTTCCCCTTTGCTGCTTCAATCGCAATACAAACCCTCTCCAATCTTTCCTCTCCTTCCAGCAATGCGCCCAATCCTGCTCCACTCCCGCCTGCGTGCAGATGTGCCAGCCAATCTGCCAGCAGCAGTGCGCTCCCCAGGTACTTTTAAGCATACTCGATTATTGCTTTCCGTTTTCTGCACTTGAGAAGCTGTAAAGATAGCTTCTATACTTGCTACTATAGTCTAAAGTAGTAAAAGTATCTTTAAGTGCTTAGTACGGGTCTATTTGACTCCTGGTCAAGGGTTGAAATTAGATAGGGTGCCACCCAGTATAATTTTTAGCTTAGTTTGCACTGCAAAAAAATGCAAAGCAGTAAAGTGACTAGTAATTTCCTTAAATAGCCAGTAAGCTCATCCATCTCCAGGTGCAAACATGCGGCGGCTGCCAGCAGGCCTGCAGTGCCTCCTGCGCCACTCCCGTCTGTGTGAGACAGTGTCTGCAGGTGAGGAAATGAAGATACAGAAAACAAAGTATAAAAAACAAAGTACGAACTGAAATGCAGAAACAGTAGACATTCGTCGGAGCACCTGACTATGAAATCTCGATAAGAACATCTGGTGATTTGGTATGTTTCACTAGTGAATGAAATTCTCGTAGCGATCTTTTGTGGCAGTGTATCGTGAATGTCCTTTTGAAAAACAAAAAAAAAGTTGAAAGTTGTAGGATTATTTTTTTACAATCCGCAATTTCTCAGGTGACCTGCCAACCCGTGTGCCAGCAGACCAGCACCCAGCAACCCATCATCATCATCCAGGTACTGAATAATTACAGTACGGTGGTCAGAGCTACTGTAACTCAGTTCACGATACTCTACAGAACCCCTTTGCAGCAACAGCAGAACCAGTGCAACCAGTGCCAGCAGCAGTGCACGCAGGCCTGCGCCACGCCCATCTGCGTCCAGGTATTCGATAATCTACTGAAATTCAGGGGCTGTGAGTACGGTAGGTTACTGTAACATCATCAATCGATTCGGTTTGAATTAATCGATAATCTGTTCCCTTTGCAGACCTGTCAGCAGCAGTGCCAGCCGGTGTGCCAATCCTCCTCCAACTCGTGCCCCCAACAGTGTCAACCCTCCTGCCAGCCCATCTGCATCCAGGCTGTGCTCCAGCCAGTGACTACTACTACTCAGGTACGGTAGGATACTGTAAGATACTGTAGGGAACACGAAAGAAGTACCGTGGGCTACAGTGGGTAGACACGGCCGAGGTGAGAGTTGGAAAGTTATGGTGGTGTGAAAGAATGGAATGGCACGCAATTTCGACTATGCTTCACAGGGAAATGAAGTGAGAGCGTCTTGTTAGAGCAGACGATTCCTTTCGCTTAGCCGTTCTAAAAAAAATTTCATCTGAAACAATGGCTTTACGAATTCTTGTCTCACTTCCTTTCTTGCCTAAGCTTCACAGAACAATGATGCGTGAGCAAATAGCGAGTGATGTTGATTTCAAAAACTTTTATTTGTTTAGAATGAATATTCTCTGCAAACGTTTTAGTGGCCATTGCAACTAAACATTGATAGCGTGTCACAGCGAGAGATTGATAACACCAGCGTGTCCCAACCAGAATATGCGTTTGGCGTCTCTAAAATACTCCTCCAAATCGAGTTCTCTCCAGGCCCCCATCGTCGTCGTTGCCCAGCATAGTATTGAATTTCAGTGGCTATGCGAATATTGAGCCTAACCATGCGCACTAAATAGAGTATCTTCCAGCAATGACGCGTGTGTCTGTAATAAGTTGCAACACAGCTCCTTCTACAGGCGCCCATCGTCGTCGTAGTCCAGCAGCAGCAGCAGAACCAGTGCCAGAACACGTGCGTCCAGCAGTGTCAGCAGTCCTGCTCCACCCCCATCTGCGTTCAGGTATCCATCGATTACCGTAGTCCCAAGTACGATAGGGTACGGTAGCCGATCGCAAACTTATCTACAGTTTCCCTCCTCCCAGGCATGCCAGCCGACCTGCCAATCGATCTGTCTGGCGCCCATCACCACCACGACCACTACCGCAGCGCCGATCTTTGTGGTTCAGGTACGGTAACCAGGTTACGGTACGATCGACAGATTACGGTATTTTCCCTTGCAGACCCAGTGCGTGCCTGTGTGCCAACAGACCTGCGTCCAGACTTGCCAACAGGTGAGAGATCTGACCTACTGCGCTCCTTACCGTAACCAATTTCAGACCCAGCCAGCCGCACAGTGCGCGCCCGTCTGCCAGTCGACTTGCGAGCAGACCTGCCAGCAGGTACGGTGGATTACTGTAGCATCGATCGATACCGTACCCCTTGCAGGCGGCTCAGATCGTGATTCCGTGCCAGACTCAGCAGCCGACTTGCCAGTGCCAGAACGGCTACAGCCAGTGCGGCGGACAGTGCTGCAGAAAGTAGACGCGGCGACTGACAGCATACCTCGCCTCGCATCTGCACCCAGGGTTACTGTAGATGCACCACGTGCTCAAAGCTCAATTGTTGTACAAACTGATGTCATGACTGCTCATTATTGCTACTTATTTGTTTACGCTAATTGTATGGTAAAGGTAATGTTGAAGCTCTCGCAGCTCTTCATTGGAACGGTCAAACAAAAATCACAGTTTGGGAAATCACAAAGTATAATGAAGTTGCTAACAAGATAGTGCACAGTCCAAAGTACACACACAAATCGACATACATCAAGAACACAATCACGGACAGTTACAGGGGACTAGAATGGCACGATGCTGGTCACTTCCATTTCCTTCCTGACCAGATTCCAGGCTCTGCTCGATCAGAGAGCGCACAAAACTGAGAGAATCTCTCTTCCTGTCCACCCGGATCTCGAATTTCGGCCCAATTTGGGCGCGTTTGCGCATGGAAGGGAAGGAGCGAAAGAACAACACCAACTTGTTCCCCCTCCTAAGGCGGTTTGTGATCGTGAAATCTGAGAAGTGCGCGCGCTTTCTGGGGCAGGTAGAACAGATTGCCTCCCTTCCTTTCAGTTCTCTCACCTCCTCAGGTTCTCAGATGCTCCTCAAAGCGTGGATCATCATTTGCGTTGCAGTTGCTGCGGAGGTTGGTTGCAGTTCAGTTAGATTGCGTTCAACGAAATAATGCTCATATGTATTTTTAGTACACCTCTAGTTTGGTTAGGCTTCAGAAAGAAGGTAAGAAGGGGAATGGAATTTCAAAACGTTGTAGTAGTGTCAGTCAGTGTAGTGAAAAAAATAACGAATATTTTCAATAGCGGATCCGATTCCGTCCGCCAGCCATTCGCATCAGTAACAGAATTCAACCAGACATTCTTTTCAGTGCATCGTGCTCGACTGTCCGTGCGAGTGGTGGCGACCGCCCGAGTGCAGCTGCACGCTGGTTCCGAGTGATAACTCTACGCAGGTGAGATATTGTGTCTTCGGGACCTCACGGTCTCGCAGGAAAAAAACAGTCGATTCTCTTAAATAATCTTCTTTTGACGCTGCGATCGAAGCGAGGCTCTACTCGAAACGTTCTTTGACTTACTTGCACCTTCTAGTGCAGTAACGATCATATTTAGCAATAGGCTGTTGTGCAGCAATTCGGATATTCTATTAGATTCGAACTTGATCCAGGCCCATCCTCCCTCCCTCCAATGCAACTGCAAGGCGCCTCGTTGTCCGTGTCCCGCGGAGCAAGTGGCTTGCGAGACGCCGTGCATGGATCGGTGAGTGATTCAATTTGGTCCCGGTGATAACGTTCTCTGTCTCTACTGCTGATGACCAGAGTTACCTGAATCATGCATGAATTGATAATTTCCCCGGTCAGATAAATGTAGTGGTTCTCACTGAAAACTTTATGACGTATCATCTGTTTCAAAATAGCAGTCATCCGAATGAGTTTCACGCGTAACATACAAGACGAAGATGAATTGCTCAATGTTGTACGACTCAATTGTGTTGATAAAAAAAATTATTTTCATAATCAATTATTCTTGCAGTTGCATCTCCGACTGCAGCAAGAACCCGCGGGGAAGGGACTGTCCCGATGTGTGCTCGCACACTTGCAGGTTCCTTCTATTTCCTTGAATTATCGACGTTCTTCGTTTACCGTAGTTATAAAAGTTCCTTTGTTTCTCAACTTTTGCAATACATTATTCAGATTCGCGTGCTCCCACAACATGAAGAATGCAGGCAAGCTTGCGATCAGCAAAGCAATTTCGAAGCCGGTGAGGGATTTCGAATCGATAGTCACGCTCGCATGCTCGTCTAGTCTCTGCTTGGAAAATGTGACTTGGATGGTCATGAATTAGACTTCCAACTTCTTCAACCAAATCGCTCCCTCCTAGTCCACGTGTGAGCCCGCCTGTCAACCCGACTGCGCCCTGTCCTGCACCACTCTCCGACCCGCTCTCTCGCTGATGAGACTGCTCGTGACGACGGACGATCGAGTGGGCGAGGGAGAGGAGTGCAAGTATGCTTGACTTCCAGAGTTCTCTCCTCTCTGAGCGGTTGAGAGTTCTCAAAAGTTTTGATTTCAATGTGTTTCACGAATTGCTAATAATCGAAAGGAGAACTCGATTGCAGTTCAGTAGAGTATGGCAGCGGAAAAAAATTAATCAAAGGTGCCTTGCAGAACCCGCTGCAACTCCTCGTGCCTGCAGCTGTGCGCCATGAGCAGACTGAGCAGTAGCGAGAGTGAGATTATTGGAGATTTTCACTCCCCCATTATTCTCTTCAACTTTCACACTTTTTGTTGATTTTGGAAGGATCTCTCTTAGAACAATACCTTCGCGATGCATCCAAAAATATTTTCATTGAACAGCCCACTTTCAGAGTGCTCCTTCATTTGGTCCACCCAGCATATCCATCGATCGGTGATCTAACCGCTCATTTCAGAATGTTCCTCCCTGTGCGACACTGCGTGCATCGAGACGTGCGCAGCGACGGAGGTGCCGACGACGACGAAGAAGCCGAGTGTGAAGAAGGTGAGCGGTGAACTATCTAACTGATTGGCATAGCTGCACTCGAGAAAGAACCGTTTACTACTCGCTGCAGAAGAAACGATAAAGACATAGGTGAAAAAGGTACGCGAAACTTGTCAGGAAGTGTATGAACCCGATCGGTCCCCAGGTTGTGAAGAAAGTGACAAAGATCAGCACACAATGAGGGCAATGATCATTGAACAATTTGTTGTTGTACGCACTGTTTGTGACCAATCGCACTCAATTGTTTACCGATCAGAAAGGGCTTCGGATATTGAAGAAGTCTCGTCCACGAACTTTCCTTGCAGACGTCATGTTTTTTTTTTCCGGTTCAGCAAGCTGCCTAATTCTAGTTTCCCTCAAATTGTGCTCAATTCGTGTGCAAGACTAGCGTCCAATAAAGAACTCCGCTTCTTTGCCCGTCTCAAATGCGCGGAAGATATCGCCTTCCATTGATTCACAATAGACTTCCGAACCGAGAAGGCGAACTTCCCTCTCTTATTCACCCCTCCAATTTCTCTCCCCTCTTGCCCTCAGGGTGTCTATTTGAGTGTGTCTCCTAAGGGCGAATTAGGAGAGAAATGCCCTGTGGCGCGAAACAAACAGTGCGAAAAGAGACTGTTCAGAGGGGGGAATTATCCTTGTCATTTCTCCCGCTCTGAATTCTCTGTGTTCCTTCTCTGGTCAGAAATGATGAGAGGCTGGGCGAATATGAGAGATCCAGATCGTTCCTTCGCTAACCATAAGGTGACAATGATCATAAAAAGGCGTTCGGTGCTGATTTCGAACGCTTCGAACAGCTTCGAGTGCTAATAAACAATGGCGATGAGCCGGTCAAAGATACGCTGTGGCCTCTGCAAACTTCTTGCCGTTGTTCTTTCGAATGTGATCGGATCAGATTTCACTAGGGAAAACGAGGTGTTCTCATGAATCATTCAAACATTACGGATTGAGAAATAACGTCTGGATATGTTTATTGACAACAACTTAGAGCAAGAACAAGCTATACATCATCTTACTGATATCTCCCGCGGAACGGCCTACCAAGTCATTCTTTCGATAAAATGTATTCAAATTCCAGGACTGCTCCCGCGAATGCATCGATGAATGCACGTTCAAGTGTGAGGGAAGGGCTGAAGGAGAAGGAAAGCCGCAATGTGCTTCTACCTGCATCCAGGTAAAATCCCTACGTTGACGTTGCTGCCGGTTCAGAGCACTGGATATGAACGCTGGATCCAGATCTCATCAGTTCTTCACGTAAGCGTTCATGCTACATCCGCTACCACGCGGAACTGACAAAACTCGAATCCTTTAGAATCTCCTGAAAGTGATCCCATTTGTCCTGAGGATGTGTCTGGATTTGTGTGCGGAAGTGTAGAGTTTCTTGACGTGCAGATACCGACAGTTTTTGCTAAGGCAACTAAGGTGTAAGAGTTGCCCTTCAATTTGATTCATCGATTGAGCTACGATACATACTGAATGATAGTTGTTTCCCTACATTTTCCAGATATGATTAGATCGTCTGACACACAATTGCAGGCCTGTGCTCCACTCTGTCCCGACTCACAAGAAGCGAAAGCCAGGAAGCGAGCCCGAGCACCCATTCGTCATCACAAGCCCTACTAATATCGAATTAATTAACTAATTTATTAGTTTCAGTTATAATCACACTGTATCGCCCCCGTAATAAAGCCCTTCACACTTTCTTCCCCTCATTCCTTTTTCGCACATGCTCAAACTTGCTCCATTCTCTCCATTTCCCATGCTCCCTCTGTATGTCTGCCCACCGTCAAACAGAAAAGGCCGCGGCGCCTTCGGCACTAAGCTATTCATGCTTTCGTGCGAGAAAGGGGCGGAGCTTAGGTGATAACACTGATCAGATCAGTGGGTCTTATCACTTCTTCAGTGTTCTTCTCGTCTCCTTATAGCTTGTTCGTCTATAAGAGGGCGAGAAGAGGCGAGGAGGAGGAGACAAAGGGGGATCATAACCGCCCACTTTCTGAGACACCTTCCATCTCTCGTTGTCTCGGAGACTTCTCTCTCACTTCTCACCTTCGAAGAGAGAGATACTTCAGGGTGTTCAGATAGTGAATTCAGAAGAGAATGCGACCCATCCTCATACTACTACTCCTGGTGACGACGGCAGTATTTGCTGAGGTAAGCATTTACAATTACTTAATTTTTATATTTAAATTGTTATTTTGTTACTTGTACGGGATTCGCTGATGTTCTGATGCGCACATTCGAGCATTCCGTATAATGATAATGTCGCTTATCGCGTTCTTTCCTACTTCATGCACCGCGCACGCCTCATTGCAAATCGTATCATCGTATCTTCGCATCCCGTTGCATCGTCAGTCGTATCTTGCATTAGTGTCAACAAAATATATTTGTTGTGTCACCGCACATCAGGAATTTCAGCATCGCTAATACTCAGCGTCGAAACTTCGCGATTGTTCAACTCGAATCAGCGTAGGCGTGTTTTAAGATGCTGAATTTTTACACTGCTGCGCGATCAAAGTCAATCCACTTCGGAGCCATCTTTCGACCCTTATCCCACTCATTTTCTCGCCTCCAGTCTATCTCTCTCTCTTCTCTCCCCTCTGAGATCTCCTCACACATTCCGCTCGCTCTGAATGGACAGATACAAACAATTGGGGGTCGAATCGGCATGAAATCTCACTTTGGAACAATTTGTCTCTCTGAATCCCCTGGTCTCTCAATCGGTAGATCTTTGCCCAATCTTTGACACTTTCTTTGGTGCATTCGTGATCTCCCCAATGCGGAAACAACGGAACAAAAAAGGCTGGGAAACACGTAAACAACGAGGAGCTAGTCCGCCTGGAGATCAGGAGACTACGTATACTGGACAGCGTTAGCCTTCTTAGTCACCCTCTACTTCAAGCTTGTTCTCGTTGTTGACAGGCTAGGAAGCAAGATCAGAAACAGCGTGAGAATTCTAGCCAGTTAGACAGAACGAGAAATCATTCGAATCGAAGAGAGTACATGTTGTCCTTCTCTATGGCAGGGACAGGAAGTTTCAGAATGCCCGCGATCCTTCGATAATCTTGCTCGCTCGCTTCTCTAATCCCTAATCTCCTCGTCTCTTCTCGCCTTTTTTGTTCCCGCTTCTTCTCCGAGAATTGCCTCTTCTCATGCTCTGTGATTGTCAGAGAGGGCGAGAGAGTGAGGAAATGGAGAGAGGCAGGGGGGAGTGAGAGAGAGAATTCCGAATTGGGCAAGAAGAACTAATCAGCGCGAAGGGGCGAACACAAATAGATGGATCAGCGAGGGTGATGGATTGGAATTGAACGATCGAATTGAAAACATTTTTTAAAATTTGTGTATGGAACCGACCTTAAAGATATCGAATGATATAGCAGCAACTGAAGCAAATGGGAATGTTGAAACACAACCGAAAAATGAGCGCGAGTGATGCCATGCATGACACATTTTTTTTCTTTTCTCTCTGTATCCCCGGAATATTTGAAGACAGAAGGCATGAAATAGTACCTGCAAAAAAAGCGCAAAGGTCTCCTCATTGCAGACAGGCTGGGGCACTCGCAACAAGCGCTGCTCCTGTCCGCAACTGTGCAGCTGCGAGGTGAGTACCTTTTACAGTTGACTGCTTCGTTCCATCGAACTGTTTCTCGCCTGTTGAATTTAGGTTAGTCCTAGAATATGAACGTTTAACTTGGGATACTTGAAATGAACGAGGTGTGTTTCAAGATGAAATGAAAACGTTGAACCTCTGTACTTTTCTGATTATACGTATCTTCCAATCACGAAATAATCTAAATCGTCTATACAATCTTCTAAAACTATTGAACTTTTGGAGATGAAAAGCGAATCCTTCTGATTCCAGCCCTCCATTCAAGTCTTCTACACGCGTCAGTCTCCCTCTCCCTCCTGCAGCTGCACCTCCAACTCACAGTGCTCGCCCGCGTGTAGCAGGAATGATGCAGTGAGTAGTTGTGTCGAAGTCTCGAGAATCGCTCATTTTGACAGATTATGAATTCGAAAGCTTCCCCATGAACATGCACGAGTTTCGTTTGTACTGTACATAGAAACATTACGTGATTCGAGTGTCCTTTCCGTCATCAATGATAATTGATAATTCCTAACGAATCTCTCCTCGTAGCGATTCGAGTGCACCGCCTCGTGCATCCGCATCTGCGGCCCGACCTGCGCCTCCTCCGCACCGCAGCCACTGCATTGTCCCGCGAGGTGAGTGATTAGAAGGAATCAAGCAAGACATGAACAGAGTAATTGTTAGTTCTGTGAACTGAAGTATCTGATTTTTTGTGAATTTCGGTGGGGGCTGATCTAGCCTAGTATCTGAAACTGCTCGAAACCACTTACCAAAAGATTTTCAGATGCGAGTCGATCTGCTCGGAGAAGTGCTCCAACCTCGCTTTCGCGCCCAATCCAGTGAGTTCCTCTCTTCTCCTCGGTTTATCTGCAATTTGTATGCTTCACATTGTCTACTTACTACCAGCTTCTCGATACTGTTCAATAGTGAGGCGACAAAAAGATCAAAAACAAAAAATATAAAAGTAGAACAAGTGGGATTCGATAGCATTGCTATGCTCACTCGTGTCAGGTAGCCCCACTTCCCTGAAATGAAGCTGATGCCGCTTAGATAGACTTACGCTTAAGCAACGTAGCCTAGGTTCCTTTCTACATAATCACCTTCCAGGTAGCCACGGCCTCCTCTCCTTCCTCCTCTCCCTCTCCCTCGTGCATGTCTCCGTGCGCCTCTCGCTGCGAGCAACGATGCAATGAGCGCGCACCCAATCCCGCTCAGTGCGCCCCGACGTGTCAGGTACGCTTACAAGTCTGTTAGCCTCCAGGCATATTTGCTGTTGCGAGAGCTATCAATCGCGATTAGATTCTTACATCATAATAAAGTCTAAAGAAAGATTCAACAATCTCACAATGTCTACGCCCACCTGTCGGGTGATTCTTGCATTTTCTCACGTACCAGGTGTAGGAAATGAATTATCCCGTAAAAATCAGTCGCAAAGCCATAACTTGTAATCGGTGTCATTGTTCGTTTCGCCGAATTCCAAATACGCTTCACATTCACCATAACCCTTTGTCGTGCAGGAAGAAGACGATTTCAATTCGTCTCTGGGTTTACAACAGAATAATATTCCTCTCCCTTCAGAAAACGTGCTCCTTCACGTGTTCGCTCGCCTCTCCCGTGCCCACACAGACCGTGCAGCAGGTGCAGTCATCCACGGTGAGTTACTCCCTCTGCAGCTGCAGTCAGACTCCGGAAATATTTTTTGACCACTAGTATTAGACCGTACCTGGACGTGCAGCAGGTGCAACCGGCCACGGTAATGAAGCGCAAAAGATAATGGCTTCTACTCCGCGGTTCTCGGCCTTTCCTGGGAGAATTGATGCATTTATTTTGTTCAAGAGCTAAAAACACAGCATCTAGTTGCAGCCCGCACCTCCTCCCACACTCGCTCCCATCACCACCACCACTCCAGCACCGCAGCAGGTAGGGGAACTCGGTAGTACAGGTACAAGGTATTAGCATAGGTGCTTGATTCATTCTCCGATTTTCGATTGTGCTTCATGTCCATCATAACTGGATGAGGCTCAACAGAAAGACGATGAGTTGCTTCTTTCGGCTCAAAATAATTCAAAAAATTCCAGCAATGCATTCCGCAATGCCAGCCGACCTGCCAACCGTCGTGCACATCGCTCTTCCCCACAGTGACTGCCCCGCCCACACTTGCGCCCAGTCTGGTAGGGGACTCACATTTAATCTACTGATGGCTCCAGTGTTGCATCGGTTGTTACATTAGTGACCCCACTGATTCAATCTGTGGATTAGAATCTAATCTCACTCAGGGTCCCCAATGCATCCCTCAGTGCCAGCCACTCTGCCTGCCTTCGTGCACCGCACCAGTCGTCACGACTACGACGCAGGCTCCGATTGTGGTACGGAGGTTTTTCTCATTCTATTTGTGTGCCAGCGAGTCATGCTTCTGCGTTTTTGCGTCTGCGTCTGAACCGAACTAGAACAAGGACGTTTATGACAATTGAGATTGTTTGAAGGGTAAGAACACGAAGACATCATAATTTTTCTGCAAATCGATTCATTATGATCAGAGTGAAACTCAGGTGAAAATCGGTGGAGAACAAATTCTGCATCATTTTCCGATTTCCGAATGTGTTTCATCCTCATCATAACTTTATGGATTTAAGTAGAAAAACAATGTTATCGTCTTTCTCTGTTCAAGCATCACCAACGACTACTTCGTGTCGATTTGCGTGTCTATGCTTTTTTTCTATACTGTCCCCTATTTCGACTTCACTTCACTGTCCCATTCAACCAACCCTCCCATTTTTCAGCAACCTCAATCCTGCCCTTCTCAATGCCAACCCACCTGCGAGTCCTCCTGCATCAATTTGATCCACGGAGCCCAGATCATCATCGACTTCCAGCCGGTGCAACCCGTGCATCAAGTGCAGCAACCGGTGCAGCAGCCCCAGCAGGTACTCTTGCGACCGATGCGACCCTTCTCAATGAAAATAGTTATGCCTTATTGTTAGCAAGATCGTATTCATTGGCCGAAGAAAAAAATGCTTCTGTTTTGAGCGTGTAGAACGTACACGTGGATTGTTAGGTAGAGTTTGCATGATGTCTTTCGTGAATGTGCATCTTTCATTTCGAATGTCATTCTCTCATTGCAGAATTGTCCCACCTGCCCTAAACAGCAAACCCAATTCCCCTCGTATCCCCCCGTCCCCTACAGCCCCTTCACGAACCCCCTTCCGAACGTTAGCCCCACCATATTCTCTCCCTCTGACCAGCTGCAGCCGCTGCAGGTCATCCTGCAGCCGGAGCAGCAGCCGCTGCCGCAGCTGCAAGTCGTTTTGCAGCCCGAGCCGGCGTACCCGCCCTGCCCTTCCGGCGCCACGTGCACCGCGCCCCTGACCGCCCCGCCGGCACCCTCCATCTCCTACTTGCCGGCCCCCACTCCGGCTCCCTCGTCGCCTCCGTCTTATCCGACGCCCGCCTGTCCCGAGGGCGCCAGCTGTTCGGCCGTCCCGACGACTACCGTCTGCATCGAGCCGTGCATGCCGACGTGCACGTCCGTCTGCACTGGATACTACGCGTCGCTGCAGCAGCAGCAGCCTGTGCAGCAGCAGCCGGCTGCTCCTGCAGCAGCTGCAGCTGCTGCGACGCTGCAGCCGATCACTGTGCAGCTGGCTGTGGACTGCCCTGCGCCCTGCCAGCCCGCCTGCGCCCCGACCTGCCTCGCCCAGGTACAGCAACCCCGACCGCTGCAGCCTCAGCCTCCCCCTCGCCCTCAATCAACCTGCTCCCTGCCCTGCCAACCCATGTGCCATCCCGCCTGCGTCTACCTCTTCAGCATGCTCGCTAACATCGCGTACCCTCCCCCGCCCCAACTACCATTCGTACCTCAACCAGTGACCGTAACCCAACCCATGGTGCCCGTTCCGGTACAACAACCTGTCTGTCCATCCCGATGCATGCCAGTGTGCGAGGACGCGTGTATCCTCCAATCGATAACCTACCTCTCACCCGTGCATCCTACCGTACCCCTACCGTATCCTCATCCGGTCGAGTACCTGCCTACCGTAACCTCGTACTGTCCGGTACAGTGCGCACCCGCCTGCGTACCCGCATGTGTACAGGTATTCTAATCGATACTAATGATACGGTAGAATGTTTTCCTAATCGATAACTGATGTTTTAACCAAAAACTTACTGAAACTCATCAACATAGGGAGTAACGGCGCTTTTAACTAATTCTTACGATCAATAATTAGGGAATATCGTAATCGTTCTAGAACATCAACCGCAACACTTCTTTCACAATCAACGTACAGCAGCCGGTACAGACTCCCGCGTCACCGCAGGTTATTACCATACAATGTTAATTAGCAAAATTTATTATTATCGCACTCTTCTTCACCGGTATTCGAAAAAAAGAACATTGAAAACCTTCTGCTCGATTGTGTTTCACAACTATTGCATAGTCTACTTGTGTTCAAACCCATAATGATATGTCGCTTCCCATCATAAAAACAAAAACCCTCAGCTCTCCTGCGTGCCTCAATGCATGCCGACCTGCCAGCCGTCTTGTCTGCTGCAGCAGCAGCCCTCGACCACGCCCCCTCCGGCTCTCCCGGCTCCAACCACGCAGCAGGTGCAGCCCTGTTTCATCCATCAGTTTTGTCAAAGTGTTCCCACTTACACGCCAAGGGAATCGAAAAGAAGGTCAACAAGGACCTCTCGATTCCAGCCCCTGTTCACCGATTTCAGGGAATGTTGACGCAAACTGACTCATTTTGCCCATTTCAGAATTCAGATAGCACCGTAGTTCCTGAATGTAATCTAATCGCTTCTCCAGCCCCTCCCAACTGGGTTCTGCCCCACTCCCTGCCAGCCTGCCTGCAGTTCCCACTGCGTCGAACAGCACTCACAGATCAACATCATCATCGAGAGCGTGAAGTGCCCGTGCGAGCAGGTGAGATGTTGATTGATCTTTGATCTTTCATCTCTGTTGAACGCTTACTGTGTCTAGCGCTTGCGAGCAGGTGAGATTATCTCTTTTCACGGCAATCTCTTCTGAATGAGAGAACTGAAATTTTTTAACGTACATTTCTACTCTAATTCGAAATAGAGTACGTTTCACTCTGAATACAAACTGGATTGACGAGAAATGGATTCGATACCTCAGCCATTTGTGTCAATCTCTCTCCTCCTCCAGACATGCATGCGTGGCTTCACAACAATACGATCTTTGGTTACTTAGCTGGAATCAAGTGTTAGCATAAAAATACTGAAAATTCGCGTTGCAGGAAATATCGGTACAAAGTAATAAGAATAAGTGTACTAATCGATCCTTGATTTCCTTCAGACATGCATGCGCGGCTGCACTTCCACGCGCACGAACCGAATATTGGGCTCCAAACTAGAGTTTCACATGCGCAGTTTGGCATACAGTTTTGCATGAGGTTGCTACTGGCAAGGAATGTTGGTTCATCAGTAATCGAATACGTGATCTATGAACTTCTTCAGACATGCATGCGCGGCTGCACCTCCACGCGCACCAACATCACCGAATGCCAGCCGATTTGTGCGGAGGTGCGTTTCCATGTTTATTTTTATTTTTTCATGACATTGCATTTTCTAAACTAGCTCATTTGTGTTCTATCTTTCAAATCCTGTTGGTGTCATACGAATTCGGAATTTGTTTCAAACGGAGTGTAAATCGATGTAAAAGGCAATAAAGTCAATATTGTCGTGTTGAAGGTGCGCCCACCAAAAAATCTCTTGTACACTCATAGGAAAAGTGCGTAGGTCTCGCAGTCTATTGTGTTATCTATTATCATTGTTTTCTCTCAGGTATGCGTCAACGAGTGTTCCCACTCTGATCCTCTCCCCGCCCTCTCTCTCTACTCGCCCGACTGCCTCCCACTGTGTGAGCAGACCTGCAACAGCCAGTGTGTCACCAGGCTGCCACAGGTATCCGACCTTCTTTCTTTCATGCTGTCCTACTGTTTCCATAAACATACACGAGATTAGTCGACGTTACTCGACGTTCTTAAAGATTGGGAGGATAGCCTAATCGTCCAAGCCAACAGTTAGTTCCGAATAAAAGAAGATGCCTGAATTGCAGGACCACTGCGGTCGACTGTGCAGCACGCAGTGCAATGCTGCGTGCCCACCGCTCAATCAGGTAGGAGGAGATTATCGATTGATTGAGAAGAATAGGATTACGGTAATCATGAATTGCAGCAACCCCAGCAGCAGCAAGTACAACAACAACAGCAGCATCCAGTCCTGGTGCAGCAGCAGCCGCAGCAGCCCCAGCCAGTGCAGCAGCAAATTCCCGTCCTGCAGCCCGTGCTGCAACCTCAGCAGCCGCAAGTACAGCCGTTCTACATGACGGCCGCGCCGCAACCCGTGTTCACGCAACAACAGCAGAGTGTGCAGGTGGGGCTATATTTTATAATGGTAAAGAAACTTGCGGAATTGTTCAACCATCGAAGAAATGGAGTTTGTGCTGCGTGTGAAACACATCTTGTGATCTGGAGATCAATTGAACAATGAAAATCATCGATGAATTTACTTGTGTTTCACACGGAATACAACGTCAACTGCTTCGATTTTGTATCGATTGAGCTATTAAAGCATTGAGCTGTTAGATCAAACGATTCAATTGCAGCAACCCGCAGTCTGCGACCCTCGCTGCCAGCCCGCCTGCGACCAGCAGTGTCTGCAGCAGGTTAGAGCTGCAGTTGGTGCAGATTTAAAATGATTTTCTTGAACGATTTTTGATCTTTGATCTTTGGCTAACCCCTTCCAGCTGAACATCCAAGTGCAATTCACCATCTCCGCGCCCTCCTCTGCATCTCCATCAGTCGAAGCTGTGCCCGTGCCAACGATTACCACGTACTCAGTGACCGCGCGTGAGTTTAAAATTATATTTTTGTCGAAAAACTCTCTAATTTTGGCAAATGTTGCATTAGCAATACATATTTTAACGCTCTGGCAAAGATTCGATTGTCGAGATATACTTTTTTAAAAATATCACTACTAAAAAGACGTGAATCGATTGCAGCCCCAGTTGCACCCGCAGCTGCTCCTGCACCCACTCAGCAGCAACAGGCGCAGTGCCTCCCGTCCTGTCTGGGATCGTGCCAACCGAATTGTGTGCAGCAAGAGCCGACCTGCATGCAGTGTACGTTGAAGTTTCTGTTCTCTCAGTTTTCATCTCTTAGCCACCCTTGCCAACCTCTTCTCAACCTTTGCTCTGAAATACTCAACAATATGAACGAAGCAACTGAGTAGAAGAGTAGTTTGGAGCATTAATAGCCGTATTTGAGTCAACATTACAGCCTGCGACTCCTCCTGCCAATCCCTCTGCAGCCCTCAACCGCAGCCGGCGGCAGTCTACATGGCCGCACCCGTTCAGGTCGCTGCAGCACCCGCAGCACCTGCAGCAGTACAACAGCAACCAGTTAGTTGCCGTTTCTTTGGTGCGGCCTTATCGATAAAAATATCGTGGTATTGCCTAATGATGACTCAACTCCAGACCTCGCCAACCGCCGTGCAGTACGACTGTGGGTCACCGTGCTCGACGCAGTGTGGAGCGCAGTGCGCCGGACGGGGTGAGATCTTCTTAATTTCAGCGATTCGAAATAGGACAGATCGATATGTTTCATGAGTCAATCTTAACCGGATGCGCCTCTCGCTCAGCGATTCTCCTTATCCTCCTTGTCAGAAAACAAAATATTATAAATGAATTCTCTATTCCAATCTTCAGCCCCCACCTGCTCCCCTGCCTGCCAGTCAGCCTGCGAGTCTGCCTGTCCCATTCCGTCGTGTGAATCGGCCTGCTCCGTTGTGTGCAATGGACAGTGTGTACAGAGCGGACAGAATCCGGCGTGAGTTTCGTTTATCTGGCTCATTCCCCATCCCTTTTGCCAGATCAGAGCTTGTTCTGGGCCAGAAATTATTTATCTATCGAACAATACCATTCAGCTGATACCTTCTTGCATTGTTTTTCTTCGTAATAATTTTTCTCTCTGAAACAAGTGAACACTCGATTTCCAATTTCAGTAGCTGCTCTCCCGCCTGTGCCCAATCGTGCGGAGCCTTGTGCGAGAACAAGCGAAGACTTCGACTGTGATGATCCACCTCCGGCCGACGCTCAGAGCTTGTTCTGACTGAATGAAAGTGTTCATTGACTGACTGAATGAAAGTGTTCCCGATCGATATCTCAATCGATTCGATGATCTACTTACCGTAATTTATTCTCTCCCCTACTTGTCCGCTTGCCATTCCCACTCTCCCTGTGCTCATAATAAGTTATTCCACCTCGATGATTATGATGATAATAAATATTTATGAAAAGAATTTGTTTTGTCATTTTGATTGATGGCGAAATAGCGTGATCCGATGCGTGCAATCTCCCTCGAAGTGCTCATTGGTTCCCCGAGATGATATCTGTTGTGCTTGGTAGAATTGCAACGAACGGTTCACACTAATCCCTCTCCTCGAGCAAGGAAATGCAAAAAGACGTGTGCAGTGATAATCAGAGCAATCATTGGCTTCCTTCTTCCGCAGTCTCTTTCACCCCATGCTCTCTCATGGGTAGAGAAGAGATAGGGAAGCGCACGCCGAAAAGTGGACACAGAAGAGAAGAAGAGATCTCCTCCGCTTTCATGATCTCATGCAGTCAGGGAGGAGATAGTGTATGCCACGAAGAGAAGCCAGATGATGGAGAATCTCTTCATTCTCATGATCTATGATGTTAGAGAGGGGCAGGAAGGCAAAGAAGACGGGGAGAGGAAGAGAGAGGGAACACGGAGCTCCTCGGCAAACTGAACGGATTCTGAACGAGCGGCGAGATCATAGAGATATGAGAGATAATTTGAAGGAAAAAAAGAGCATCAGAGTTCAGCCACTTCAAGATCTAACCTCAATGTGTAGAAGTTTGGCATTATTATAAAGCATGTTGAATACTTCATGTAACGTCTCATCATAGCGCTATGCTGACAGTTACATCTATTAGATTCAATATTCCCGTTGGATCTGTGTTTTTCGCTGAAAATGTAGCTTGTGAAAGGAACTTTGCAAGAAGAGGTTGGAGACGGATAGAAAGACGCACGGTACACACTGCTCTCACTCGAACTCTGTGAACTGAAAGCGAGCATCGCCTCACAGATCACTCTAGCGTGTTCCTCCAGCAGAAGTCTTTCTGCTTTTCAACATCAACAAATTGAAAGAAATATCACAGTTGTTTGAAAATCTCAATAATTGTACTCATTGCGATGCCCTTCAATTTCCGGTCATCTTATTGGTTGGATACGCATTTATTTCAGCTGAACTCTGTGAACAGGAACTCGCTCACAAGTCACTCTGAACACTCTTTCAAAAGATAGCAAAGAATATTTTTTTCTCAAAACTGCGCTCATACTAATATCGAAAATTGAAAACCCGCGAATGATACGGTAATGGTGAAACTCATTCTGTTTGAAACACACGGCAGAACACGCTTGTTTGAGGGCAATGGTTCGGTACTCATCACTCAACTCTCCAGACGGTAATCCGATACCCATTCAGAACTTGCGTGCGAGAGCACACATTATGAGCACTGCCTGCACTTGAATAGAGCAGTCAGACTCTCTCCATACCACATGATATCTCGGCTGTCAGGCAGGGAAAGGAGCAGAGAGTTCCTCGAGCAGCAAACTAGATGAACTATTCTGAGACTGGTGGAGAGCAAGTAATCGGATCCATTGCGTGATCCCACGTAGACTGTTGAACATGAGTGGACAAACGAAGATGTACTCGGCTCAATTTCCGAGTTCAAACTGTGAACAGCCCTGTGTTCGTGATGAACCGCACTCTATTTTATTACTTATTTCCAGGAACCATGAAAAAAGATAGAATCGCATATTATTTAGTTTGAAATGTTCGCTGGATCGTAATCGAAAGTGATGCAATACGCAGAGTTTATGAATACTGAGAAACTCATTTCTGAATTGAGCGCCATCGCCAACTCATGAAATTCTCTATGAGTTTCACATATTCCTGAAAGAGGTAATGCCAATCGTACAGGGCTGTTGTTGAGGATTACTGTTCACACCACATAACATTTTCTATTCTACGATTGTAATCTCTCAAATGAGGAATATCCCGCAGATAGAAGAAGTCAAAAACTGTTGTCTGGACTATCCTTACTCGCATTTCATGTTATTCGCATGAAAATCCAATGAATGGATCCAGAGTAACTCCTTTGACATCCCGTCCGATCGAATTCCAGTTGAACTCTCCTCGATTGTAGTCTTTGCAATGGCTATTTGATGAGTAAGCCAATCCCCATCATCATCTCATTCCATTGTTTGATCAATTCTTCTACGTGCTCTGAGTTGAGTCAGAAGAGATTGTAAGTAGGTCAAAATAGCGGAGACGAAAGCCGGAAGAAGAAGAAAGGGAGGAAGGCAATGAACATCGGATTAGGAGGGCTCACTCACTTCTTCTGGTAAGAGACCAAACAGAGAGCACTGATCTACTGATATCGACACTGATAAGACGGTAGATCAAGAGGAAGTACAGTAGCCTTGGCAAGCAGTATCTCTTAACGAAAGTATTCACAACGGCATTATGTGCTAGCAACACTCAGACATGGGTCTCGAAGCAAAGGGGATGATTCGTCACTGTTAACACTGTCTCCGCATCTTCACACAGTAATCAGCACTATTTACCCAGTCGACGTCACAGATTTGTTCCTGAGTAATAAGCTTGTTACTGAGTGATGAGTACACTATCTCGCCTGTTAGAGAAGACTAGGAGGTAACTGCTAATGAGTGCTCATGAGTCAACTCAGGAACAAGGCGTCTCGCTTGGACAAATACCAATTACTGTGCGATGATCCTGTGTCAACGAGCGTACACTGTATTACAGAATTGTGGCTGATCTTCATGATCCCAAGTGTTCAACACCATCTGGAGAAACGCTGTTATCTCCTTCCCAGGAATGTCTTCTAGAGATCCTGAACGATATCTCTCCGAGCATCCTCAACGAGATAGCGCTTGAGATGAGGAGAATCAGACCGTTCATCTACTGTTCCTTCTCTCCTCATGCTCTTCCTCAACGGTGTAAGAGTGCCTAAAGAACAGTCTGGAGCGATGAGAGGTGGCAAGCATTTACAGATGGCGTCTCTCACTTTTGCACACTATCTCGCTCTATCTAACATGTCAAGAAGCATCGGGAGCCAAGCGGAAAGAATGCGGGATGTTTTGCGCGCGGAATGCGCCTCGGTGCTCTTCGATGTTTCACGCCTCTACATCCATCTCAACACGAGCGCTGCTCTGACTCTCTCCAGCGCACACACTATCTCGTCCTCCCTGGAGGCAAAAGAGCATTCTGAATCGAGAAACTCTCAACAATTCTCACTCAACAACCGATTCTCTGTTTGAACACGAGCAATCAACGAGTAGATCAACAAACTTGAGTGGAAAACCACCCGAAGAGTCAAACACCAGTTTTCATGCCGTCGTTGTACTATGTACTAGTAACTGTATTTGCCGACCCGGATTGAACAACGGCTGGGGATTACCTCAAACAATGGAAACTCCCGGGGTCTATCTTCGAGGGCGAGAGAGCGAGGATATCGAGGAGAGTTAGGCGAGAGAGCACGCAGAATGAGGAGAGCGGAGGGCGGGAGGAGTGACTGGTCGGAGGGGGAGGGGAGGGCATGCCCTGAGGGCAGGGTATAAAGGGAGGGGAGGGAGGGAGAGGAACATCATCCGTGATCCAATCTTGAGTAGAATGAAGCTACTGTTCGTGCTGCTTGCCACTGCACTCCTCATTCATGCTGAACCCGTGAGTTTATTTAGTTTATTAATTGATTCGTTGATTAATTATTTCAAATGATTGCATCATCAGTCTGTTAGATTTTCTTGCCTCCCTTGACCGAGCCGCCTGATTCAAATGCGTATTCAACCGTTTCTGAAACGTATTCAATCTATCTCTTCGCGCAGTCAAAATTGTATTTCTTAGTCACGCACAATATTTTTAAAAACATCACGAACCTCGAATCGGCTCAGCATCGCTCACCTCATCATCCTATTCCGCAGATCCGCTCTAAGCGCCAGCAATCGTGTGGCTGCGCGCAGCAATCGGCGCCGTCGTGCTCGTGTCAGTCCTCGCCCGCCCTCTCCTGCCAGTGCGCCCCCGTGATGGCATCCAGCAACAACTGTCAGTGCGCCCAGCAGATGACCCAGGTGAGACAATACTTCCTTGCCCTTACTCACAGCGAATTCCCACAACTGTTTTACGTGCAAAACTACTCAAACTTCGCAAAAGATTCGGCTTGTTCAGGCCAAAGGAGAGATTTAGCAAAACTTCTACCTCATGCGATTCACATAGGTTTCATTCGCTCATCAACCTTCGAATTTGGTGTACTAAAACGATAAGTCCTGACATAACTTTCGAAACCAATCAATTTCATCATAGCGGAGCTGAGCTCACCTTCTCAAACCAGAAGCTCTCGCAAATCCAGTACAGCAGTAGACTTCTTTCCCCTCTCTCGATCCAGTTCTTCAATATCAGCGCGGCATTTCTTATCATCGTGGTTAGACAGGGCGAGAGATCATGCGGAATTGAGAGAGTCAGACGCTCGTTCGCTTCTTCTTCTCTTTGCTCCGTTTGTTTGTCTCCCTCAGAGTAAGTGATTAGAAGCGTGCGGATGCGGAAGAACAAAAGTAAGAGAGGAGATAAGAGAGGCAAGAACTGGCTCCCCCAGTGCTCAAACTGTTAGCGTTCGCTCTCTCGGGGCTCCGAGGGATCCCAGGAATCTACCGTAACCTACCGTACTTCAGAGCCAGTGCCAGCCGCAATGCCAGCAGCAGTGCTCGCAGCAGTGCCCGCCCCAGCTCAACCAGAACCAGTGCAACCAGGTACCGTATGACTACCGTAGTCCTACAGTATCATGTCTTACCGTATCCCTGTATACCGTATGGCCTACCGTACCCTAGCGTACCCCTACCGTACTCCTACCGTAACCCACCGTACCCTCAGGCGTGCTCGTCCAACTGCCAGGCCGCGTGCGCCCCGCAGCAGCTGCAGCAGTCGTGCAACTCGCAGTGCACGCAGTCCTGCCAGGCCCAGTCCATGCCCAACTGCGACCAGACCTGCAACCAAGCTTGGTACGGTATTATCGATTACCGTATTGAATCGCAAAATGTGTTTTATGTTTTGAGTGAAAACCATGAAAACCAACGACTTTCTTTTCGCAAAGCTCTTTCGAATCATCTGTGAAACTCAATCATTTGCATCATTGAGTTGTTGCAATTCTTGAGATTAGAAGAATCCATGCAATACCGTGCCCTTACCGTACCCCTCCTCCTATCACCAACTGACTTCTTTCAGCGCCTCTCCGTACGTGCAGACGCCCGTCGACGCGCAGTTCGCCCAGCAGCAGATCAACCAGCAGGTAAGGAGACTGACCTAGAGAACTACCTACCGTACTCTGGACTACGGTAACCCTACCGTAATCATATTTAGTCCTACAACAGTTCTACCATATCCTACAAGCTCTTCATTCTCCATCCAATCGTAGCCTGGCGTAACTCAACATAGACAATCTGAACGAGCTAACGTAGTCCTACCGTACCCTACCGTACCCTCCTCAGATGTACAACGTGCCCGGCCAGCTCCCTCCCATCACCTCCTCCACCATGGCTCCCATCATGTCCACCACGCCCTACCAGGTACCGTACCCTATCGTAACTCAGTTTGCGATTCACTCCGATCGCGAACTGACTTTCTCCTCCATCTATCCATTCCTCCTCTAGTACTCGCCGCAATACTCGCCCTCGACAACGTACGCCCCTACGACCTACGGACCCACCTCATTCGCCCCAACCACTTACGCGCCAACCACCTATGGCCCGCAACCGGTGAACCCCGGAGTGAGTACGAGACTCGCTGCTCTAACCCCGGCCTGCCCTTCCCCCTGCTCTAACCACGCGCTTCATGGTCTTACCGTACCGCAGTGTACACTCGATCGCCAACTGACTCCTTTTCAGCAGCAGGTGATGCGTGACCAGCAGTGCGGGCAGTGCCAGCAGCAGTGCGTGCAGCAGTGCCAGCCCCAGCAGCAGCAGCCGCAGCAGTGCGCCAACCAGTGCCAGCAGTCCTGCCAGCCCGCCTGCGCACCCGTCCAGCAGGTTACTGTGCATTCATTTACTAACTTATTGATAACTGACTTATTAGTTTGCCTTCTAAGATCCGATGAGATTGCTCACAAACCAGAAAGACTTTTGTTTCGGATTTTCACCTCTTCCATTCTTTTGTTTCGTTACTCACCAAAAAGTTAATTCTTATTTCGATTCAACTTATGTTTCACTAACGTCTTATTTTCTTTGATTTCATCACTGATCCGATCTGGCTTCGTTTCTGACTCAAAAAATAACCTCAGTTCAATTCTCTCTCAAGATGCTCACAACTCCCTTCGGCCTTGGCTCGATGATGGGCGCGCACCTCGGTGACCAATTCCGCGCGTCTTTCTACGATCAGTACCCGCCCTCCTACCAATCGCCCTGCGTCCAAGCCTGCCAACCCGCCTGCAACCAACACTGCATCGACATGGCCAATGAGCAACTTCTCATCGTGCACGCAGCACCGTTGCTGCGACAGCCGGCTGCAGCAAGCAACTACCCATATCTACAGAGATTCATGCAGCAGCAGCCCTACCAGATGGGATATCAACCGATGCAGCAGCAGTACCCGATGTACCAGGTGCCTACAGCACGACTGTAGATGTCCTTGGATCCTTCTAACCTCAGTGTGCGTGCTACTAACCCACAACCCCTGACACAGTAGCGTAGAGGATGTAGACGTAGGCATCAAATTCTGAGGATGGGTCGAACTGGTGATCATTCCAGACCCAGCCTCAGTACAACAACAACCAGTGCGCCCCTGCTTGCCAGCCCGCGTGCCAGCCTCAGTGCACCCAGCAGGTACGAATCGTTTCGAATTCTTTGGACTTTTCGAAATACGAAAATCCTGAATCAGGAATAATCAATAATCTTTTCAGCAGCAATACCAGCAGCCGATCTACCAGAATCCGACGACCCAGCAGTACCTCCCGCCCATTACTACTCCTCAGCCCATGTACCAGGTACTGTTTCCTCCGTTTCTGGCATCCGCATGACCCTCCCCACATGTAGGCTTCCCTCTGCTGCATTCAGTAGAAGAATCGCTTCATTCCTCTCCCTTATTCCAGAACCCCACCCAGTGTGCCCCCGCCTGCCAGCCCGCCTGTCAGCCTCAGTGCGTTGCCGCCACCACCCCCGCTCCCGTCTACCAGGTACAGTACCCTCCCTACCGTATCCCGCTTGGTTGCTACCGTACCCATGCACTCTTCCCTTCGTTATCCGTACCCTTTGTGCAACCACATCCATCCCTCTTTCCCCTACAGCAACCCATCTGCGTCCCTGCGTGCATGCCCGCCTGTCAGCCCCAGTGCGTGGAGGTCACCACCACTACCACAACCACAACCACCCCCGCACCCATCCAGTACCAGGTAGCACCTCCACTACCTCTCTTTTTACCCTTCTCACTCTTCTGTTTCGTTTCGAAAGCTCCACTGCTTGAGCAAAGCTGTCAGAATGGAGAATCCGTGATGGACTCTTCAGTCTGACAGCAATACCCTGCATCCGATCACCCATTCCCCACTCGATTTCAGCAGCAGACGATTTGCGTCTCCGTTTGCATGCCCGCATGCTCTCCCCAGTGCGTCGTAGCCTCGACCCCCGCCCCGACCACCACCACCACTCCCGCCCCCACTCCGGTCCCGTACCAGGTAGGCGCACCTTCCCTTTGCTTTCCTTAGTCTGCTTGGTCAATTCGCACTACGCTTAATCGCAAACTGGAGACATGCACTGATGAACAATATCGTCGAAACCAAAACCCGGTTCCAGTGCGTCCCGGTTTGCATGCCCGCTTGCACCCCTCAATGCGTGGTCGCCTCGACCCCCGCACCCACTCCCGCTCCCCTACCGGTCGTGTACACCCAGGTACTTGCCAGTTCTCGGATACGGCTCTCGAAATGATGAATGCGTTTTTTTCGATCAAATGAGCTGAAGATTCATCATTTCGAAAGCTCCATCCCTGAGCGAGAACAATATCGTCGGTTCAGCAACCGGCGTGTGTACCCGCTTGCCAGCCCGCTTGCACTCCCCAATGCATCGCCGTGAGCACCACTCCCGCACCGATTTACCAGGTACCGTATCCTACAGTAGCCTGCGATTACGGTAGCTACAGTATCCCGCATGCTGGCCCTTGCAGCAACCCCAGCAGCAGCAGTGTGCCCCGGCCTGCCAGCCCGCCTGTCAGCCTCAGTGCATCGCCGCCACTACTCCCGCCCCTGTGTACCAGGTAGAGTATCCCCGGATTACGGTAGCCAGCATGTTACCGTACCCCGTAGCTACCATAGTATGCATGACGTTTCAGCAGCCCCAGCAGCAGCAGTGCGCTCCCGCATGTCAGCCCGCTTGCCAGCCTCAGTGTATCGCCGCCACTACTCCTGCCCCGGTCTACCAGGTACAGTACTCAAAGATACCATACCTTGCATGATACCGTACCCCACCCTGTAGTCACAGTAGTAAGCATGGTCTTGCAGCAGCCCCAGCAGCAGCAGCAGTGCGCTCCCGCATGTCAGCCCGCTTGCCAACCCCAGTGCATCGCCGCCACTACTCCTGCCCCTGTTTACCAGGTACAGTATCCCGGCAGCCGTACCTTGCATGTTACCGTATCCACCTTATAGTCACAGTAGTACGCATGGTCTTGCAGCAGCCCCAGCAGCAGCAGCAGTGCGCTCCCGCATGTCAGCCCGCTTGCCAACCCCAGTGCATCGCCGCCACCACCCCCGCCCCTGTGTACCAGGCTCCCGCTCAGGTATGAAAGCACGTAGATGCATGATCTAAGTTCCTAAAGTTTTCGTCAAGCTGCAGCAGTAAAAAAAGAAGTTCCACCCGTCCGACCCATCATAAGCCCCGCCCCTCTTGCAGCAGCTCCCCGTGGTCGTTCGTGATCAGCAGCAGCAGTGCGCCCCGTCGTGCCAGCCCGCCTGCCAGCCCCAGTGCACCCAGCAGAACCCCGTGCAGGGAGGATCCATGAGCGCCCCCATCATCATCAGAGTGAGTTCTTTCTCTTGTTTACATTGGCCAAAACAGCATTCAAACATGCAAACTCAGCATTCAAACATGCAAACTCTTGTGTAGTTTTCGACGCAGAGATAGTAGAAACAGATGAGACTAAGCACCTTCAGGTCTCGATCCCTCTTTCCACCGCCTCCGCCTCTCCCTCTCAGTGCAACCCTGCCTGCCAGCAGACGTGCAACCAGCAGTGCGCCCAGCAGAACTACGCCCAGAGCCAGGTAATCGAGAGCCGGCTTTTATCCCACTTTCGAAACTACTCTTGCCGCTAAGATTTTCTACACCTTCAAGTGATGGACGCTCGAATAAACTCCCCATTTCAGTGCCAGCCCGCCTGCCAGACCTCTTGCTCCGCTCAGTGCTCCCCCAACACGTACACTCCCACCCTCGCGCCCATCACCTCTACCATGGCACCCATGTACCAGCCCCAGCCATCTGTTGTCACCTGCAATCCCCAGGTACAGGCTTGGCCTTTGGATACTGGAAACCCTTTGGATGCCCTTAGGATTGATGAGGACATGATCTAATCAATATCGCTTTCAGCAGCAATACCAGCAGCCGCAGCTGCAGCAGCAGTACCGCCAGCCCGTGCAGCAGCAGCAGGCGTGCGGCTGCCCCCAGAACTACAGCACGTGCGGCAACGGTCGTCTGTGCTGCAGAAGAAGATAGAGGAGCGGAGGAGTAGACGAAGAGCCTTGTCTGTACAAACGAACCATAATCATATTGTATTCGTGCTGATGCCTGCCCAGAGGAAGGTGATAAAAAGATTATTACTGAAACATGAGCGATATCCAAGCAAGTTGAAACTGATGAATGCATGCAAACAGAAGATCGAATGCATGTTAAATAAAGTGACGTGGCTTTACTTTTCCGACTAGACACCATCGAGGAGTTGAAAGAATGGAAAGGATTGATGATTCAACAATAGTTCTCCTCTTTGCATCCGTTCTCTAAGCAGGAAGAGAAGCGAGGTAGTGCAGTAAACGATGATAGCTTGCCTTGTATTGTTTCCCAAACATCGAAAGCTGTTTATTCATTCTTTTCTCTCTCTCTCTCTTTTATCTATACTCACTCCTCGCGGAGTATAAATCCACGCTCTGCCTCGCCCAAACACAAACCAGCAATGAAGCTTCTCTTCACGATTCTACTCCTAGCGACTATCGGGTGAGTCCGAGCTTTCATGATCCGTTGAAATTTCTAGGTTTCACTCAAAACGCCTGCCCAAGATTTCAAGTTAAAAAATTTCGTCTCTTTCAGTCTCGTTTCCGCCGCTCCCGAACAGAAGCGTGAGGTATCCACCAACTCGAGCGAATCGGATTGGACTAAACGTCCCTGCTACGGATTCCCTTATGGATGTTGGAGATGCACGGGAAACGTTTTCGAGAAGTGCAAGCACGTCGGTTAGTTGCAGTCCTAGTATTAATTACGTTACCTCCATCCATTCTGCAGCCATCAGAAAGCTGGCAGTGGGATCGCCGGAACCGGAACCGCTTCCGGAAGTTATAACATCTTCCGTTTCATGCATCGACAAATCGTACTCTGTATGTGTGAACGGATGCTGTCAAAGCTCGTGCAATGTATGTGAAGTTGTGGTCCAGGTTAAACTTGCAGCACATTTCCTTCATGACTTCCTCACAATCGTAAAGTCGAAAAATAGTCATTTTCGATATCACTAGCTATGCTCGATTATTTACAGAATGGAGATGAGGGTTGCTGAAGCGACTGCACGCGGAGAACACCAGTGAATACCTTTTCGACAACCTTTTTGATAAAGATTAAAAGACACTTTTTGAGAAAGTGAAAACTATTGTTCATAACATTGGCAAAGCTGGACTTCATATGTAGTATGAGCCACCTTAGTATACCTCGACATCGGCGACGTTCGACTTCTAGATCGGACTTTGAGTTGCAAAAACGGAAGTCTGACTCTCTCGATTTCGTACACTCTCTCGCTGGCTAGACAGAACGAGAGACATACTTCCGTTCTTGGACTTTTTTGAACTCGTGAACTGAAATCGAGAGACCGAACTAAGAGATCAAAGATCAATATCAAAGAGAATTTCAGGAAACGGTAATCATCTGATCAATAACTGTGGAACTAGGGGTAGTTTTAGGCTTGGCAACATTTGGAGGCTGACGGAACTGGCCATTAAAATTCTGATTCAAAAACGATAATCATTCTCCAAGTTTTTGTATCTCTCTCATCGATCAGAAAAGTGAAAAAGTGAACTAAAAGAAGAGGGTAAGTAAATAACATTGTCAACACTAACGATGAGTTCCGCTGAATCATTTCCTCTATCTGATCTCTCTTCGCTTGCTTTCAATATTTTTTCGAGTATAAAAAACGCTGTTTCAACCAAATGCATCAGTCGCCATGAAGATCCTTCAGATTCTACCCGCCTTGGCCGTCCTTGGGTAACTTATTTCACTCATTGGCGCCTCGAAAAAATTGGCTTGAAGTTGAAATAAAATTAGTTCGAATTTAAAATTAACAATTTCACTAGAGAGAGCATTTGAGGCTGCAGTTGATAGTTCGTTTTCCAGGCTTGCATTCACAGATGAACACAAGAACTCTTGCTCAGCCCTTGCTGACCACTTCAGCACTGGTACGGACTTCTTTCCCATTAGCTATTCGCCGTCCGCTTTAGTACGAACTGCATTACTTGCAACCTGTTCTTGTTTATCCCAAGATAGTATGAAGTAGCCAATTCGATTGAAATTTCACTAGACAAACAATCTAAAAAAAAGTTTCATATTAACCTCCAAAAATTGCAGGCCTATCGAAGCGCGAGGCCTCTAAAACCTCGAAACATGATAATCCTGATTGCGAGGGCACAGTTGACGGCTGCTGGCGTTGCAACGGAGGAGTTGCTACTTGCAATTTTTTCGGTGAGCTCCATTCCTTCGTTTTTCAATTTAATCTGTATTAATATAGGTGAAAAATTCTTACATCACAACCAATATTTTGATATCATCATACTCCTATATAAAGCAGAGGTGTCTGTGCGTGCGTGCGTGTGTCCGGTATTGCGAAACCGTAAACAACTTTCATCACATGTGCGCCTCTCCTCAGGATTGCGAAATATTGCGAAACTCAGGGTTGCGAAATATTGCGAAATAGATGGCTTGCGAAAAAGGGGAAGGGAGGAGAGGGGAGAGGGGAAGTGGATTCTCGAATACTCTAAGGGAGCACTGGGCATGCCGAAGGCATGCAGGACCCATCTGGTCAGCTAAAAAGCCCGAAGACCGTAACTGGAATGCCCAGGAGTGGATGGCTCGCAGTAAGAGTAAATCGATTTCGTGCATGGGCGACCCTCGAGAATGTACCATTTGCCTCAACCGTTGCTGCTGGAGAAATTGCTCGGTCAGTCGTTCGACTCGTAATGCTCCCGTTCAAATTAGGATTAATTGCAGGACTAACATGCCCACATACGGATAGATTTTATAAACTTTTTCTTGATAAAGTTTTAAAGAGAAATTCAGATCAACATTGCTCATTGAATTACCTTTTAATTTACGCTTACTCTAAAGGCGAATACAATAATGAACAGGGTCTACTTTTAAAACAAAAACGACAACAACAAGTGAGTAAACAACAAAACGTGAGAATAACAACTTACCCGATCGCAAATTGCTCCATTTCCATACCATCTTCGCCCCTATAAAAACAGCCTCCCCTCCCCTCTCCCCTTCATTTCGATCGATCGGTCGCCATGAAAATTCTCCTCACTCTTCCACTCCTCGCGTTACTCGGGTGAGTCATGTGTGCCCCACCGTCTGACCCACAGGACCCTACCGTAGTCCAGCCTCGTACCGTGCCTCCAGGATCCTTCCGTAACCCCATCCGTATTCCAGACTCGCTCTGGCTGAGGAGGAGCAGATCTCATCCCAGACCACAAACTGCGTCAACGGCCACTGCATCGAGTGCGTCAACGGAGTCTGCAACGAGGGTACGGTGCCTGAGGAACTACCGTATCCCTACCGTACCCCAACCGAACTTCTACACTACATCTACCGTACCCCTACCGTACCACTGACGTACCTCTACCGTACCCCACAGTACCATTCCGCGACACTACCGTACCCAGACCGTAAGCCTGAACTACCAATATCGTATCGCTATCGTACCCCTACCGTATCCGTACGGTGCCCCTACTGCACCCTTACCGTACCCCTACCGTACTCCAACCCTTACTACCGTAATTAAGTCCGTCACAAGCGGGAGGCGTCTCGCTTCGAGAAGAACTGCAACATAACGGGCTGCCTGCGTTGCCTGGGATTGAACTATGGAGATACCCACGGCGACGGTTGTCGCTTCATCTGTAAGGTTTCCTTCTGACCCAGCTCAAGAGCATCTCTGACCCACCGAACTACCGTATTCTCTTCAGACAATCCGGGCTGCAACGCGACTGGCTGCACTCGCTGCAAGGGAGCCGGAGGCCATGGAGACGGCTGCGTGTTTGTTCGTAAGTGCGCCCCATCGCTGCTACCGCATCCACACACAGGGTACGGTAGTTGTCATTATCCTACGGTAGGGTACTGTAATCGTCTGCCTGAGCTACCGTTCCCCCTCTCGACTACCGTAACCCCACAGTATTCAGCTGCTGACGCGGATGACGTGCGCGTCGAGGAGCACTCGTCCTCCTTCTCCTTCAGCTCGAACTGTGTCACCATCAACGGCCATCGGAAGTGCACCAACTGCACCAACGGCGTCTGCCACACCAGTGAGTACTGTAGTCTGGGGTACTGTAGAGTACGGTATGTCGATTATCGATTTCCCGTTCAGCCGAGAATGGCGATAGTGAACCGGCGGCCGAGCTGTTCGAAGCCTTGGACAAGGACGGCTGCAACACGACCGGCTGTATGCTCTGCAAGGGACACGGCGACCATGGAGACGGCTGCAACTTCGTCTGTGAGGCCGACCTAGCACGTGACCTGACGCACTACCGTACCCTTCAGACCACTCGAACTGCAACGCTACGGGCTGCACGCGCTGCCAGGGATGGGGCGACAAGGGAGACGGCTGCCACTTCGTCCGTAAGTGATGCTACCGTACCCTTCAGGGTACGGTAGCATCACTTACCGTACCCAATTGCAGCTGTGAGAAGAGAGAAGCGCGAGGCGGCCGAGCAGATCAACTCCCATTCGAAGAATTGCAGCAACGGTGAATGCACCGAGTGCACCAACGGCAACTGCAGAACCTACCAGCAAGGAAGTGAGTTGGGAATCTGCCCCAGCGAACTATCCACCGTAGTCACTCTACCGTACTATCACTGACCTACCGTACTTGCAGGAGGAAAGCGTGAGCAGAACCGCTCCTACTCGAAGAATTGCAGCAACGGTGAATGCACCGAGTGCACCAACGGCAGCTGCAGAACCTACAACGGTGGGTTACTCTAGGATACTGTATCGCACACTGATCGGTACCCATTGCAGAATGAAGTCGTCTACATTCGAAGCTCCCTCCACCAATTTTGTGATAAAGAGTGGAGAACTGTTGAACAATCAGCTTGCATGTTGTTACATCGCATCAAAATGACAGTGTGAACATGGAAACGTCCCTCAAGATTTCAACTGTTAATGCCTTCATGTTTGATACGTCAAGGGGATTGAGTGAACGAAGTTTTTTTAGCTATGAAGAAATCGAAAGTTCATTTTGGGATGTTTTATCGCAACATGCAACAATGTTTCAAGAGAGGTTCAATACCATCATTGCTAGATTGTTGACTCAGTTGGATCTGACATCCTTATGGCCTGTGACAGTAATGCGGAACCGTGTCTTCATTTCAAAGATATCCCTGTGGACTTTAGTGGCCACGTTAGCTCGCTTTGCTAATAATTTAGCCCAGTCGCGCCAGAAATTAATTCGTTCTGGTGGTTGAAACCGATCATACATATAAATAATTTCAACGGTAGAGACTAATTGAACTGCTTCTGAGAAAAATTGGGAATGTGAACAATCTGAACATATTTCATTGTACGTGATAAATGCATGACAAAGTGAACTCGATCAAACTTACAAAGAATGCCGCTCATCAATGAGTAATTCGATCCTGCATCCATAACAAGTCGTCGAAAAGAATGAGCTCGAAGAAGTTGCATTGTTGTATCTCTAGAACCAAATTTCTTTAAATCGTATAAATGAAGCAAGGGAATCAATAAATTCCTTACGCTATATTTTGGTCAAAATTTGTGAGCTTAGAAAACACGAGCTGTTCAATTATTACATTGGTCATAGTTTTCTCCATTATGGGAATGAGATCATGAGTCCATCTCAGTGGTTGGCTCATTTCGAGTTTTTTCACGAATGCACGTTTTTCAAACATGTGAGAAAAAACTTGACCGATCTCATTCTGAGCTGTTGACTCTGCATAGACCATCTGCAAACAGAAAAATGTTTCTGAATGTGAATGTTACATAATATCTGAACATATCAAATGCTGAACAGGGGGATCGGCAGGCAAGTTAGATAGGATCACTCACGTTATCCGGGTATTTCGTCCAACGCCAATACTTGCAGCTATTCACGTCGAAATGAACACGCCAGTCATTCCATAGTCGCAAGGACAAAATAGATCCGTTCTCATACTTCCATTCCAAAAACTCAATAACAGGAAGCCTTGATCGATCATTGAAATATTCTTGCACTAAAAAGTTCCAGCGTGGAGTGATCTGAGCAATAAAGATCAAGTTGAATTGGAGAGAATCACTTACCAATCGTATGCCATTGACGGATGCGTTCCCGTGCAGGATGATCTTGCGAATGACATCAGATGGCAAATCAGATAGAATCAGATCACTATCTCCAGGAAAACACATTTCGATGAATGAAACAGTTCAAATGGTTCTGACAAAAGTAATGCTTGAATGCCCTCCGGTTGAGATCATCATTGCATAATAATCGCGATTAGTGGGCGGGGTTCGTATCTTTTATCTGTCCAAACAATGAATTAAATCGCCCACTGGCATGGATCTGAGCAGACTGGATGGAAATGTGAGCGTTCCATCGAGGTTGCTCCACAGTACGACAGTGTTACTTTAAACTAAAGCTTCGCTTCCCATCTCCTGAAGCTTCTCTCCTACCTTTGAATATTTTTCATAGCTATCATACATTTTACGCGACACATCTGGAATAGGCAAGTTTGTCGGTCAATTCATACCTGAGGCAGTAATTATGGCACCCCCGGTTCATTAGCTGCCTTAGTCATTTTTAATTGCTACATTTTTCCAGAGAATGCTGCTCAATCTTCCCAACGAGATGCTGACAAAGATAATCGAGTATTTGAACGAGAGAGATCGCCAAAATCTCGGCGCAGTTGATGCCCATCTGAATGGACTCGCGAAGCAGACGGGACATCGACGCTTCAAATATGTTCAATTTGATGTAAGGCAAACTTGTATCTTCTGAGACACGAGACTCTGAAGTTCTGGAATATCCACTTCGAATCTATAATATTTAAATTCCAGTCAAATCGTGCGGTGAAGAACGTGATAGAATATCGGCAGAACTCTGGTTTCCCATGTATCAACATTGATGAGGAAGGCGACAAATTAGCCAATTTTTTTCACCAAGGAATTACTGATGTACTCTTAATCCGGGTAACATCCGGTGATATTGGGGCAGTTGATTCAACATTTTGCATATTTTATCAATAACCTCAGAATTTATCAAAGAAATTATAAAGTTAGGCTTTCGAAACCTTGTCCATATTTAATTACACTGTATGATTCTGTTCTGTCCAATAGTATTATCTTCATCTCCATAATCACCGTGGCAGAAGTTGATTGCTGAATGAATTAATCATCGATGTGACTAATCTACGTTACTTTCAAAGAGCACTCACTATCTACGTAAGCCGATGAACGCAGTGGTTCTGCCAGTACCGCTTCAATGAAATCAGGTGATTGCGGGTTGTCTGCGGGCAGAGACATGTTCTGAAATGGGAATAGCAATGCCAACTACTGGGAGAACACACAAATGCTTACATAAACAGCAACGAATCCGGCCTTATCATTCGAGATTCCACTGTTCTTTTCGTATACGATCCCGTGGTCGTTGAGAACTTTTGCGAGGGCTGGAAGATTGTTATTTTTTCCGAATTAAGGGAAGATGATTGAGAATAGAACCTCCGAATCTACTGAAATCCATATCCTGAATTCCGCATTTGATGATTTTATCGTCTCTAAAGAATCTGTCAAAAGCCAGATACCGCGGATAGGTTTCACAGAGTGCTTTCGATGCCTTCGATAGAATATCAAATATCCTGAACATAATCTTTAGTAAGTGTTAACAAACAATATCGAACTAGCCTTTCTTTATGATACTTCGGGTCGTAATAAAAGTTGATGAGTCGTAATTCGATCATATCGCCAGGAATGAACTCCAAGGTAACGTTCAATTCACTTTGAGGGTCTGCAAATCTTAATTGGATGTTTCGCTTCATTTTCCATCAGTCAAACTGGTCAAGAGTTTACAATACTAATGGGATAGCGGAAATAATAATGACATCCTAAAACTCACAATTATGTTTCCGCAGTGAAGTGATCCTTTCGTAGAGAGCACCACACTCGTTCTTTCACCTCAATTCATTTCATAAAATTTACGTTCACTTCTAAGAAATACTTACGTGTGCGCTGTCGACCCGGAACGCCAGATACGCGTTCGGTTCGTCACAAGCAATTGTCGAGCAGAAGAGAAGCAGAAGAAACGGTCGCATGCTGGAAGACCTCGTGTAATAACGTTTTATTGTGAAAGAGTCAGCATTGCTGCAGTAACTGCAATAAAACGAGAATAGCTCAACCTCGAGACCTATTCTATCAATCTGTATAGAGAGGTTCTTGATAAGAGAGACCTCAAGTCGAGAGAACAGTTCGAGTGATAAGGAATGATAAGAATTAGACTTGCGACATCTCTCACATGGGAATGATCTCAACTCACATATCCCGATCCTCACCAAAATTGGTGAGCATAGTAAGTCGGCCATGCTGATTCCAGATCAGTTTTCAAAATCTGCTAACTAGGCCTTTGACGGGTGTTATCACGGGTTTTCTGTAAGAGTGTAGGAATGTCGGCCGCCAGGAAAAATTTTGTGTATCCGATTCCGATCAAAGTTGGTCATTAGGACCCATTGAGGGACTCTTTAAGATATTTCCACTTGTTTTGGTCAAATTTGCATATTATCGATTTTTATGATTCAATATTTCAAATGGCCATAAATCGCTTCATTTTCATCGTACAGCGAGTTTAAACATACCGTTGAATTGGTTTTCACAATCCCTACAAATAACTCAATTAGACCCTTAGTCGGAAACATCGTCTTCGGGGTGAAAAATACGAAAAACTGATTTTACGTATATAAAAGCTGGCATAACTCGAAAAAATGCCGAAACCCCCTTCGATATTATTGTTTTAAAAGATTCTCCGGACCCGATTACGGGTACCCACGCGAGTCATTTTGCGTATTTCTGTCCCCTAAATACCGCTTACTAGGCTATTTTTGGACTTAGTCGTTTTTTCTGCAAAACTTCATTTGATCATAAGTGGCTTCAAAATGGTCCAAATTCAATTTTCTAAAAACTGGCATGTAGG
>LS521468.1:626527-653725 GCA_900490845.1 Pristionchus japonicus | reverse complement strand
TCGGATGTGATTCTTCAACTTGTGGTGGCATGATCCCAACCACTTTTTTTGAAAAGGTGTCTCGGTCACTCATAGTGACTTCACAGTGACATAGTCGGACAAAAAAAATCATAAAACCGATATGCATCTTTGCTCTGCAATTGATTTTCAGTCATGAAAACATGTAAAAATATAACTGGTGTGTTTTCATTCATGGAGATGTTCAAAAATCGGTGTTCAAAAATCGTTCAAAAATGTTCAAAAATCGGCAAAACAAAATGCGTCAGGGGGGAACCGAACATGACCCTATTGCATACCAACCAATCCTCTTCATCACTGCGCCACCGATGCCGATGGGGAGAGAGAGGAAGAGTCTTCTTAAGCCTCTCGCAAATGGATGAAACAAAATCGCACTTAAAACTTCAACACGTCATAACACCCGTCAAAGGCCTAGTTAGCAGATTTTGAAAACTGATCTGGAATCAGCATGGCCGACTTACTATGCTCACCAGTTTTGGTGAGGATCGGAATATGTGAGTTGAGATCATTCCCATGTCAGATTACATTGAGAGTATTGACAGTGAACAATATGGATACAGTTGACCTTTTTTCCTCCACGTCTCAAACCTCCCCATCCTTTTCTCTTTCGGTATTTCTGTTCTCACATTCCCATACTGAGTCATCCTCCTTCCTACTCACAAGACCTTTACGGACACCCTTGGTTCTTTTCTCTCTCCCTCCTCCTTTCTCATATTATTTGTCTATTTTTCGACTGTTTCTTTGATTGATGTACTGAAATTACTGATACTTCGAAAACTAACGTTTTTGTTTTCTCCTCTTAGAACGAGTTCTCTG
The DNA here is from genome assembly GCA_900490845.1 of Pristionchus japonicus. Lineage (NCBI taxonomy): Eukaryota > Metazoa > Nematoda > Chromadorea > Rhabditida > Neodiplogasteridae > Pristionchus > Pristionchus japonicus. The sequence continues at coordinate 652,891 of LS521468.1, read as the reverse complement.
TAAGATCAGGACAGGGGTGGCACAATGCTTTAAAATGGTCGGATTGACCTGAAATTTGAAATGGGTGATCCCTATAGGTCGTGCATGCACTCTACAACTTTGCATGATGATCATGCATGTTTCATGCAAAATTTTTATCTTTCAAGATACCCCCTTGTGTGACGCCTCATTCGATAGAGCATCAAAAGTTATGCCTACATTTCGATTTTCATCCATTTTGGAGCAAAGGGAGCCGAGAAACATGACAATATGTACATTTTTCCATGGATTTTCATGGTTTTCGATTTTTAGAATCATGAAGAACTCATTTGCACCGGCTGATTTTTGGTGCATCGGATGCGTCTTTCGATTCTCTATCGAGCAGTATTTTTTTCATATTTTATATCGGAGGCGAAAATTGTCATTTTTCATGTTTTCCATCATGCACTCGCTGGCTGGGTTCGAGTCCGCCTGCTCACATTAGTTTTTGCAAACCGTTTTCAACGCTCCTCTCTTCTCGAAACACTAAATTTGATCATTTTTCAACTCAACAGTCCACATAGAATCAGAAATGCACACAAATTCGACTGGCAAAAACTCATGTGAGCAGGCGGACTCGAACCCAGCCAGCGAGTGCATGATGGAAAACATGAAAAATGACAACTTTCGTGACAGATAAAAATATTGAGAAAAATACTACTCGATAAAGAATCGAAAGACGCATCGAATACAGAAAAGATCAGCCGGTGCAAATGAGATCTTCATGATTTAAAAAATCGAAAACCATGAAAATTCATGAAAAAATGTACATATTGTCATGTTTCTCGGCTCCCATTGCTCCAAAATGGATGAAAATCGAAATGTAGGCATAACTTTTGATCCTCTATCGAATGAGGCGTCACACAAGGGGGTATCTTGAAAGATAAAAATTTTGCATGAAACATGCATGATCATCATGCAAAGTTGTAGAATGCATGCACGACCCGTAGGGATCACCCATCTCAAATTTCAGCTCAATCCGACCATTTTAAAGCATTGTGCCACCTCCTGTAGAGAGCCATCCCGCTCTTACAGAGAACTCGTTTTAATGTTTATCTCTTTTCAGTTTCACCGATCTACACTCGGAGAATACTGACCTACATACAATAAGATACAAAATTTATGGTCATCTTGAAATTACCACGGCATATTTACGAGCATGTGAAAGCAGGTGAGTTGCTGTTTAGGCACTAATTCAGAGATCGAGATCATTAACTCAAAATTCAGGAAATTAATTGATGTTTTGAAATGTAACTGTTTTGTCCTTTCCAGGTGGTAAAATCAACAAAGTGTCGCAAGTGCAGTGTGGAATATTGAATAGGAAGTGAGTCAATTAGTAGTCTCTCATCACTCCAGTAAGATAAATAGCAGGTGGATCAACTGATTATCGATTGATCACACCACTCACGACCATTTTCTAACGTGAAAAGGAGAAAATCAACACGGCAAAAAGATTCTCTCTTCCTTCAGAATGCTCTAGTCTGTTGTTGATTCTCGTGCAGGATAAACGTATTCATTTATTTACATTCCCTAATCGGTGAGCCTGTGTCAGAAATCGAACGCGATAATTCGATTTTGCTGGCAGTGTGATATTACCTCGGCTTACCTTTGCGTTCTCCTCTACTCTTTCTCTGACAGATTCCGTGTTCACTTTTCTTTCCACCTCTCTCTTCCCCTCGCCTCTTTGTGATTCATCTTCCTCACCTATCAAATTAGGCACTCTTTGTCTGGTTCCGCGCCAATAGTGTAATAGGGTGAGCCAATAGTTCGCATTGCAGATCTCAATCGTACCAACCGAATCAGAAAATCGCAATGGTAAACAAAATGAGCACTTCGAAGAAAAAGGCAACACGGCTGAGGCACTATTGACCTACATGATGATGACTCATAATGAGGTGTTCGATTCGAAGCTCAGATGTTATGAAATACATGCAATATTTTATAGTTTTTCTTTCAACGATTGCATTGTATACTTTTTCTTTCAACGATTGCATACCCCATTAGTAACTCGTATGATAACTCACATCTTTCAAATCGTGTAACAGATTCGAAATGGGTTTTCAATAACTCTCAGAGATCACCAAGGTTTCAAGGAGAGTTGAGCAGCTACCGATTTCAAATGCCTTCACCAAATAGTTTTGTTACCATGTAGAATACATTTATTATGCTCAACACTCGAATCAAGAGTTCTCAACGTATGCGTTTTTGAGGTAATGAAGAATGTAAGAAATATCTCCTTCTTCGTCTTTCAGAATCTTCAGAGATGTGCGGGCACAAAATACATTGTCCAGATTGTCCTTCGATTTTTGAGGAAGGGCATTATATTTGGCGATCAACTAAAAATCAGTAACTGATTGCCGATCATGAAATGGTTAACATACCTTCTCCATAACGATGGCTGCCTCTTTAAATCCTCTGATTGGTTTCGTTTCATTTCTCGTTCCAGAATATAGGGCAAAAGCCTCCATTATCCCTTCACCGAACTGAAATATAGTTATGGAATAAATTACAGCTAATTACGATAAAATCAACATTGGGAATCTAACATTACGAATAAATGCTTGACTCGAATTATCGAGTTTCTCCAAATAGCTCTTCTTGAAACGATCCAAGTGTTTCTCAATAATCGCGAACGATTTTGGATGTCGTTGTTCCACTGTTTCAATCATCTAGAATTGACATGAATTATCCAAGAAATTGCTTCAATGGTACCTCAGAACTCGCGTTGAAGTGTACACTGAGGCTTCTTCGGAGATCGTATGAAACGAACTCTATTTCCTCTTCATTTTGGATCAGAATGTTGAACCAATAAATAACATTGCTGTTTTCCATATTGTGAAAAACTTTAGTTGTCGGCGATTCTGAACAGTTTGTCTGTATATTTTTTTTGTGAGTCAAGCTAACGTTGGCAAGCTCCTTGGAGCTCTTCCTCTGGCACTCCAAGCCGCTTCGCTTCCTCTTTGTAAATTGCATTCGCTCTATTTTCGTGGGCAGAACGCAATTCATAGTCGAGATATCTTTCGAATAGCTCTAAGAACTGATAAAAGCCGCCTTCGGATTTTCCCATCAACATTGCGGGGCGAACACAAAACACTCTGAGAATACTCTCTTGAGCAGATTTAGGCAGCGCACTGTACTCGTATATGGACTAAACAGCAAAGATCGTTTGCATGTTTAAAAAAAGAAAACGACACCTTCCGAAATATATTTTTCACAGACTTTCTTATAGGGAAGAATTTTTTCTCCCTTGTTGCCAGAACTACGAATGCCTCAAGCAGTCTTTCTCCAACCTTCAACAAGAATGATAAACTATCGATAAGAATTCGTTTCCATACGCGCTGAATAAACATCTGTGCAGTGGCATCGAGCTTATCGAAGTATTTTGCTTTGAACAGTTGATAATCTTCTCTAAGCATTTTGAACTCTTTAGGTGACCTTTGTTCAAGGGCTCCCAGAATCTGAAAGGTTGAATTAGGTAGTGGCAAAATTTTGCAAAGGTGTAGGTCTAAAATTAAGAAAATATCACCTCAGAGCTATCATTGAATCGAATATTTAAAAAGTCGTCAGTATATTTTTTGTTATAGGTGCTGTTGAAGCCTGTCACAAACATTTGAACAATAGTCGCTGGCTCACTGAACGTATGATTGAATCCGTAAGTGGAGTATAAAATAGGATCTGAAAAGCTAATTGAAATATAAATATTTTAGGGGAGATTACCCTCGCAAGTCTTCAAGTAATCGAGTGGAGTTACTCCGAAACTCTTGGCATCTTCTTTCAACGTGGGCAAGTAAGCAACAAGTTTGTCCCAATCGATCCCTTTGTATTTATCAACCCACGAATCAATTAGTTCCTTGAGTGAAGCGTCCTCGTCTTTCAATGGCACACATTGACAAGCTAGAGCCAGAAGAGCGAAGATTAGAAGAGCCTTCAGCATCAGTAAATCCATCGATGTGAATGAATAGAGCAAGAAGGAAGTGAAGATTTTTATATGCAGCAGGAGCAATAAAAAGTTCTTTCACTGCCTTTCGTCTCTTACTACTGCACATTATCTCTTCATCGGGATTCTATTTTCACATTGTAAACCGACAGTGAGCCTTTCGTTAGTCATCTATCTAAACTGGAGAAAGACATCGAATGTATTCGACGGGCATTCCTGAAATTTTTTTGCATGCATTATGTATACTCTAAGGGTTCTCTGGTCACTAAGGCTATAATGCACATTACAAATTGCACAACGCATTTTCTTAAATTCGTCCACAAACTAACCATTAGTATGATAAATACACAGTGATCCTTCAAATCGTATAACAGAGCCCAAAAGGAGTTTCAATAACTCTCAAAGGACATAGTTTAGAGTTCAGCAACTACTGATTTCAAGTGCCTTCACGAAAGACTGTTGTTAACAGAGAGAATAGATTTATTATGCTAATCACTCGAATTAAGAATTCTCAACGAATAAATTTTTGAGATAATGAAGTATGTAAGAAATGTCTCCTTGTTCGTCTTTCAGAATCTTCAGAGATGTGCGCGTACAAAATATACTGTCCATATTGTCCTTCGATTTTTCAGGAAGAGCATTGTATTCGGCGATCAACTAAAAAAAGAGTATCTGATTGTCGATCGTGAAATGGTTAACGTGCATTCTCCATAACTATTGCACACTCCTTATACCCTCTGAATGGCTTTGTCAAGTTTCTCGGGCCAGAATGTAGGGTCTGCGTTTCCAATATGCCTTGCCCAAACTGTAAAAAGTTGAGAGAATTAGTCTCTTATTACATAATATTCAATGACTGCAATACTCACACTGCGTATGAAGGTTTGACTCGAATTATCGAGTTTCTCCAAATAACTTTTCTTGAAACGATCGAGATGTTTCTCAACAATCGCGAACGATTTTGGATATTTCTGCTCCATTGTTTCAAAAATCTAGAATCGAAATAAATTATCATAAATTTTTGCCGCCGAGTTGGTACCTCAGAACTCTTGTTGAAGCGGAGGAAGTATGATTTTCCCAACATATCTTTCGATACGAAATCGTTATCGTCTTTCTGTTCGACGAGAATGTCGAACCAATTAATACCATACAACGTGTCCATACTTTTAATCATCTGAGTCGTCGGCGATTCTGAATATTTTCGGTGTACATAGATTTTTAAAGTGTGCAAACTTTCACAAATTCCGGCAAGCTCATTTTCTGCCACTCCACGTTTCATCGCTTCTTCTTTGTAAATTGCATTGGCTCTATTCTCGTGCGCAAACTTCAAGTCTCGTACGAAATCATTCTCGAATAGAAACAAGAAATGGGAAAAGTCGGCATCGTATTTCCCCATCATCATCGCTGGATGAACGCAAAACACTCGATCGATACTGTTTTGAGCTGACTTTGGAAGCGCTTTGTTCTCGAATAGTGACTAAACGATAAAATATTGCTGAACAGTGTTTGAGAAAGTTGAAACGATACCTCCCAAATTAGACTACGAGAAGTTTTTTCGATTGGGAAGAATTTTTGCTCTATTGTTGCCAGAACTATAAACGCCTCGAGCAGTCTTTCTCCAACCTTCAATGTGAAAGATCAACTATTAAGAGGAGCACTTATCATACTTTCTGAATGAACTTCTGAGCAGTGGCATCGAGCTTGTCGAAGTACTTTGCCTTGAAGAGCTGATAATCCTCTCTGAGCATTTTGAACTCTTTAGACGATCTTTTTTCGAGGGCTCCCAGAATCTAGAAGATTGGATCGTGATTGATTAGTATTTTGAGTCCAGTAAATGCCACCTCAGAGCTCTCGTTGAATCGAATATCTAAAAAGTCTCCCGAATATATTTTGTTATAGGTGTTGTTGAAGCCTGTCACAAACATTTGAACAATAGTCGCTGGCCCACTGAACGTATGCTTGAATCCGTAAGTTGAGTATAAAATAGGATCTGAATAGAATTGAAACAAAAATTTGAAATAAAAGTTTTTTTAAGGAGCTCACCCTCGCAAGTCTTCAAGTAATCGAGTGGAGTTACTCCGAAACTCTTGGCATCTTCTTTCAACGTGGGCAAGTAAGCAACAAGTTTGTCCCAATCGATCCCTTTGTATTTATCAACCCACGAATCAATTAGTTCCTTGAGTGAAGCGTCCTCGTCTTTCAATGGCACACATTGGCAAGCTAGAGCCAGAAGAGCGAAGATTAGAAGAGCCTTCAGCATCAGTAAATCCATCGATGTGAATGAATAGAGCAAGAAGGAAGTGAAGATTTTTATATGCAGCAGGAGCAATAAAAAGTTCCTTTCACTGCCTTTCGTCTCTTACTACTGCACATTATCTCTTCATCGGGATTCTATTTTCACATTGTAAACCGACAGTGAGCCTTTCGTTAGTCATCTATCTAAACTGAGGAAAAGCATCGAATGTGCTCTAGAATCATTCATTAAGAGTAAGCGTTGAGTGTACTTTTAAAAGAATCTTATTGATGGAAAAATGTGCGTACGCGAAGGAGACTGCGAATTATGAGATATTAAACCGTTCATTATCTTCATGTTTGTGCTTGTTCGTACGATTTTCAACGGATATCTTCTAAGAGAAACAGAAATCAATGTGTGACTCTTAGGGGTATCATAATCTGCCAGAAATAGAATGCCCTATCGTTTGTGCTTCGTACGCAAATATACTGACATAAAGGATTTATTTGCGTCGTCAAAAATTGCACCACTCAAGCACCATCAATGAATGTTCAGATAATTTTTTTCAGATAAACAAGAACGGAAGAAAAGTCTCTTTCTTCGGCATTTACGATTATCAGAGTTGTGCTGACACAAAACATGTCGTTGAGATTTTCCATCGAAGCACGAGGAAGATCGTTATACTCATCAATCAACTTAAAGGAAACGTTTCTGAAAAACGATGAAATGGTTAACATACCTTCTGCATTATCAGAGCAGCCTCCGTATTCCATTTGATTGGTTCTCGCTTGTTCTTTGACTCAACGATTAAAATATCGAATATGCCAACTTTTACCTGCAATAAAAGTCATTTTAATCAATAGTAATCATCAATAGCTATTCACGTTAAAAATGAACGCTTGACTCGAGTTATCAAGCTTCTCCAAATAAGTCTTCCCCAAAAGTCTCAAATGTTTCTCAATAATATCAAACGATTGTAGGGATCGCTGTTCAATAAAATTGAAAACCTGAACAGCAAGTTTACAACAACAAAAACTTCAGAAATGTTACATCAATGGTCTCATTGAAGACAGGCTCGGGCCATGTTCGGAGAGCTTTTTCAAAATCTGATTCATTTCCCTTTCCAATCAGAATAATAATCCAATCAAGAGCACGACTATCTTTCAGGTTTGTGATAATACGAGTGGTCGGCGATTCTGAAACAAAAACAATGACATCTTATAGACGATTTACCTTCACAGGTTTGTTTACGTTCGATATTAGTCACTCCGAACTTTTTAGAGTCTTCCTCGTAAATTGCATCGGCTCTATGATTGCGAGCAATATTCATATCTCTTTCGAAATCTGTCACGACGAGAACCAAAAATTGAGAAAAGTCTCTTCCGTGTGTCCCCATAATCATTGCGGGACGCACACAAAACACTCGATCGATGCTGTTTTTAGTTGATTGAGGAAGCTTTTTGAACTCGATTATTGACTGAACAGTAAAGATCGTTAAATAATGTTAGAAACAAATGAAAATATTATAATACCTTCCAAATTAGCTTATCAACACTATCTTTCGAAGGGACGAAGGTAACGTTCTCCCTTGTTGCCAAAACAACGATTGCCTCTAGCAGACTTTCTCCAACCTTCCATATAAACGATGAATTATCGAGAGGAACAGTTATCATACTTGCTGAATATACGTCTGAGCAATGACATCAAGCTTGTCGAAGTACTTTGTCTTGAAAATCTGATAGTCGTCTTTAAGCATTTGGAACTTTTCGGGCGATCGTTGTTCGAGAGCTCCCAGCATCTATTTTTTCAATACAGTTTTATTGAAATGATCGAAAAAAAATTTTTAAATTCACCTCCGTGCTCTCATTGTAGCGAATTTTGAAGAAGTCATCCGAATATGTATCGTAGGAGGTGTTATTGAACCCTGTTACAAGCATTCGAACGATAGAGACTGGACCGTTGAACTTTGAAAATCCGTAAATAGAGAACACAATAGGGTCTGGAAACGTAGCAATTAGATTCCAAATTTTAAGATTAGCTCACCCTCGCAGGTCTTTAAATAATCTATAGGAGACACGAGGAGCGTCTTTGCTTCGGCTTTGAGAGAAGGCAGATAGTCAACTAGTTTGTCCCAATCGATCCCTTTATACTTGTCCTTCCACGTCACAATGATTTCCATAAGTGAAGCATCCTCATCCACCACTGGAGCCGAATGAAGAAATACGATAAGACAAGTGAAGACTAGAGTTTTCGACATCCGAAACCTCACTACTCCTGAAGAAGTGGAAATGAGTGAGTCAACCAGTACGGTTTTATACGTATCTACTACCTTTCTGAACCTGCAATCTCTCTTCATTACATGATGTCTCTTCAATGAATCATTTTGGTATTGTAAACCAGAGATAAAACCATTTGTTAGTCATCAATCTAAACTTCGAGAAAACACCCACTATGTTTTACTACAATTAGTAAAATTCTTTGAATGTTCTATTCAAATAATCTCAGGTACTTGTGTAATTCTGCCAATGGTTTCTGGGAACAGAATGGCTGCACTCTCGGCTTGGTCTCATAAAATTTGCTTTCCACTTCCTAGATGTTGCAAAATGGGCAATGAAAATGAAACTGATTCTGAGATTTCTGATTGTTTGTTGATTTTCTCTGTTTTTGACGTTGAATCATTATTCTCTTCACTTGACTTTTCGCATACATCTCTTCTCCAATCTTTCAAACATTCAATCAGAAGTGATCATTCAGAGTCAATTTTTATTCAGAGTCAATTTTCGCAACCTTTTCATTTATTTTATGTGTGTAAAAAAGAAAAGTCGCTTGTATATGCAAAATCGAAATGTCTCAGATTTCGTCGTTGAAATGTTTCTTGAAAAGTGCAAGGTAATGAGCGAAGTCTCCATCCTTTTTTGCCATCTTCAATGCCGGACGAACACAAAATGTTCGATCGATACTGTTCTTAGCCGATTGAGGGAGTGATTTGTACTCCACGAAAGACTGAAAGACATATCACGCTTGTCACGAGAGAATCGAGCTAGAACGACATTTCCTGGGAATGGAGGGAAAATGGTGAAATTAGTTAGCACCGGTTTTGGACACCCCTAGGCATGTCCAAGCATCCCCCAAAGTCCCATTGTGGTATTTTCATTCTGGGGCTCCCTGCACGGGGTCGCTTACCTGCATCCCCAACTTCAATCTCGATTTTCTCGCTTCTGGCTTCTTCTTCTTCATGAAAACGCACCAGAAGCGAGAAAATCGAGATTGAAGTTGGGGATGCAGGTAAGCGACCCCGTGCAGGGAGCCCCAGAATGAAAATACCACAATGGGACTTTGGGGGATGCTTGGACATGCCTAGGGGTGTCCAAAACCGGTGCTAACTCATTTCACCATTTTCCCTCCATTCCCACTTGCAGCTCGATTCTCTCGTGATAGGCGTGATATTGTGCAGTTCAAAAGCGCAACGAACCTTGTCAATAAATACATTAACATGCTCTGGCTTTCCTGAGATGTCTCGGCCACTCGATTTGACTGCTAGTACTACTGCTGCTTCCAGCATCACTCCTTCGCCCACCTTTAGCCATTCATAAACACCGAAATGCCAAAAAATCACGATTTCCTTACTTTCTGGATGTACTTTTGAGCAGTTTCATCAAGCTTGGCGAAGTACTTTGTTTTGAAGAGTTGATAATCTTCTCTTAGTAGTTTGAACTTTTCGGGCGACCGCTGTTCAAGAGCTCCCAGTATCTGAAGTTTTAGTTGTAAAGCTCTTATGTCGATAAATTCAAGTTCGAGTAAAATATCCCACTTCAGAGCTCTTATTGTAGTGAACGTTCAAGAAGTCGTTCGAATATTTATTCCAGTATGTATTGTTGAATCCTGCCACGAACATTTCTGCAATAGCCGCTGGTCCATTGAACGTGTGTGAGAATCCGTAAATGGAAAACAAAATAGGATCTGAAAAGGAGAAAATATGCTCTAGATTGATGAGATTGTTCTCGAAGAGATAATTTCCTTACCCTCGCAAGTCTTCAAATATTCGAGCGGAGACACACAAAGCGTCTTGGCCTCTGCTTTGAGATTAGGCAAGTAAGCAACAAGCCTGTCCCAATCGATTCCCTTATATTTATCATCCCACGAGTCGATCATTTCTTCGAGCTCTGCATCTTCGTCAGCCACTGGAGCTGATTGAAGGAGGACGATAAGAAGAGTGAAGGCAAGAAGTGTCTTTAGCATCTGAAATTTCATCAGGTCTGTGAAACAGAGTAGTGAAGTAGCTATCAACAGTTAATTTTATATGCAGCTAAAGCGAGAAAAAGTGCCTATCACTGCCTATGTTCTCTCCCCACTACACATTCTCTCATTTACGGATTCTATTTTCATATTGTAAACCATAGATTGAGCCATGCCTTTGTCATCAATCTAAACAGGAGAAATAGTTTACAGTTATGCGTGGTTGCTTGTACGAGAAAGTGCACTGATTTGGGAGTTGTCGGACGGTAAGAGAGGTTGTTCATCGTTTTTCTCAGCTTTAAAGGCGGCTGAACCACGCCTACCCGCCTGATTTGTGAAAATATGCATGTAACATATTATACGTATTTCAGATGCGGTATTTTCTGTACTTTGTATTTTTCGCATCCGTTACTCAGTCAAGTCTAAAAGAAGAATTCGCTATTGACGATAGTCTTGAAGAAGTTATCGATTCTTGGAGAGAGAAAGATTATCGTTATGAATTTATCTGGAAGAAAGTATCAGCTTATCGGCTAACTCTCAAGAAGGAAGCGAAGAAATTGGGAGTAGATCCAGTCGAGTATTTGAAGACTTGTGAAGGTGAAATCATTGCTTCATTGCTTCATTTTATCTATATTTTCAGTACCCATTCAAATTCTGAAAGACATTAAAATCACACCGGGAGTCTTCTCTCAACTTATTTCCTTGGGATGGAATGAGGCATTTTATCGAGCATTCTCGAAAGAAATGCGCAACATTAGTTTCAATAATAGCTTGGCTGTAAGATTAACATTGTTTCTTCTCAATTTTCATAACTGAATTTCAGCTTCTCTTCGAAGTTGAACAACGCGCTCCCGAAACTTTCGAAATTCTTCATAAACATCTTCAACTCTTCAATACTAACACTACAGCAGGAATTGATGACATAGCTCGGTCATATTTGCGCAAAGTGAACTTAAAATATTTTTTAAAACTAACTATATTAAATAGAAAAATCAAGACAATCTACGGCCCAATCCTCGAAGCAGCTGTAATGTTGGCAGTTCAGTCAACAAATGAGTGGTTGGAGATTCGTCATTTCCCTTGGGAGCAAAAAGCTGTGATTGAAGGGATAGACCAGGTGGTTTAGCCGAAGTTACTCTCTTGACCGCGACGCTTCTAGTCGATTGTGGAATACAAAGCACTTCCTGAATCTGCAAAGAACAGTCTGGAGAGAGTCTTCTGTTTGAACTCTACCTTCCACATCATTTTCGGTTACGGAGATTTTTCCAACTTACTCGATCACTTCAAGCGGTGGTTTGAACCAGATATGAAACTAGCTGCAAAGTATAGAGAAGCTGCCATATTCAAAGAAGAAACCGACAAACTTGAAGAAAGACCAAATTGTTATGGTGATCTTGATGTCCAGCAGTATTTGCGAACATTGTTTCAGATCCAATCATCGCCAACATCTTGAAGTTGGTCTCTAACGAAAGTTTCAATGGATGGCTGGAGTATGCCGATGGAGAGAAAGCCGAAGTAGATATTATTACTGCCGAACTGAAGTCTTTCCAGAACATTCAACTCAAGAAACGATCGGAGGTATGTAAAATAAGTGTCTCAACAACATTTCCTTTGATAGATCATCGATACGATCAAAAAGTACGCACTCAAAATGGTTGAAATTTTGATAAAAGATCATGATAGACCTCTGAAGAAATACATAGACAAACTCGACATTACTGCACAAGTATTCATTCAGAGTGTGAGTTTCAAAAAGCTTTTCGAAATAATTCTCAACAATTTAAAGGTTGGCGAAGAACTACTGGAAGCTCTCGCTGGTGTCTCACCTCCCATTCGATATACGAAATCTGAGAGATTAGAAGCTGCTGAAGAACTTGAGAAAGTAAACATCTGGATATCTTTTCAATGAGAAAATCTGCATTCAGTCAATCGCCGAATACAAATCTCTTCCTCAATCATCAAAGGACAATCTAGAGAAAGTGTTCTGTGTTCATACAACGTTCAGAATCGAAAGAGATGTGAAGGATGCTGATTTTTCGAGTCTTCTCGTCCTTCTCGTGGACGTTTTGAGTGATGGAGATATGATAAATTGAAGGATCTTTCAGAATAAAACAGACTTTCTTGTTTTTTTTTTCATCTATATTATGCTGTCTCCCCCGCTCAAAGCATGCATATTTCGCATGGTAACATCGTATTCAAGAGAGGCTGAAGTGACCATACCTTCTTTTGCTGGAATTCAGATCTCTCAATACTGAAATTGTTTAGTCAGATTGTGTGCACTCTTTCACTCTCTTCCCGATGCCGATCTGCTGATAACAAGCGTTGTCAACAAAGGGTGCGCAAGAAATCGTCCGACTCTATGTTTCTTACACTTTTGACTCATAGAAACGAAATAATTTGTTCTGTTTTACCCAACCTATCTAATTTTCTGACGACTTTAAATAATTCTTAGGACTAGACTGTTTACTTACCGATTTCAGAGCAAATGATTTTGAATCGTCCACTCTCTTCAATTTTTGAAAAGCCATTGTTCCTCCAGTCGCGGTACTCTCTTCCGGAGGATACTGCATGCTATCAACTTGAAAATGGTAAGGAGATGCTATTTTAGGGTCAGTATCTGGGGCAAAAGAAGAGTAAACATTCCCATGTCAGGAACCTTCTTCCTCTTCAAACACGAGCCTCCCTATGCATTGACTGCTGTTATTGAGTGAGTTTAGCGAAGTCATTACAACGGTATCGATAGAACGTCCTTTCCATCATTCACTTATTGATCATATTCTCTCAGCATCTGCTCCGACGACATTGTTCATCGCAAAGTGGAAGGCGCCCTTCCTCCATTCATTGATCGACTGATCTGCGCCGGGCCTTATCGCGACGCCTTATACTTCTATTCCACCTCATCTGATACGAATACAGTCACTTTCTATCGAGCGACCGTCAATTACGATGACGAAGCCGTCGAATTCAGCTGTATTCGAGAGGTGCTTATGTTCATACACGTGAAAGAGAGAGAGAGATGTCTCTTCGATTGCTGGTTTCCGTTTTCATATGGAATTGAGGTGGAAGAAACCTGTTTGTGAGATGAGAAACATAGCATTCAACTGTCAATCAGTCGGGCAATACCAAATCTTACAGATTCAAGCGGCCGAGGTTCAATTCGCCCATCAGCAGCCCTTCTACGTCTGTGATTCTCCCAATAATAAAGTATTCGGTTTTGAGGAAGATGTCAGTTGGGTGATTCAGCCACTCAAGGAGAACTCTGTCTTCTTTGTCCACGGGTAAGATCGATTCATTGTTTTAAAATTCTAAATAACGCGAAAATTTGCAGGAAACAGCTGTTCGTACTTGTCAAAGGCAGAATTCACACAGACGAAGCGAGATTGAGCTTTCCCGTGTTTGGCAATGCAGAAATACGGTTGGCCGATCCAGCCAAAGCGGTGAGCGAATTGTAACCTCATTTTATCAGCCATTTTGTGACTTAGACGATCTATGCACGGCACGACGGTGGATTCCTGTACATCGTCGCGCGAGAGGAACTGCGAGTGTTCTTGAACAAGAAGCTTGTCATCAAATTCGACATGCACCGTGCCGATTGCATGGGAATTGTCTATAACGCGAGCAGGTTCAACAGCGTGTACAGGGATTGTATGGAGATCGAGGAATACGAAAGGTTCGCATTTGCATCTCAATTTTTGGCTGCAATACCTTCTAGGAAGGCTCATTTCGGTGCATCAGCTAGAATTGCTGGTGTTTACGGGCAAGTGATGGTTTTGTGTACATCAAAAGCTGAGGGAAACACAAACGAAATCTGGACTGCTGAGCTACATAATCGATACTATGAAGAAGCAGCTTATCAGGTATCGCTGTGCCATCTCAGTGAATGAATCTATCTGAATCAGCAATTCAAACAAGCTGAAGACTCTGAAGTTGGCTACGAAAGCGACGGAGAATTCGAGCAGCATTCAGACTGCCAAGAGATGCTGTCAATGCTGATGACAGGGGTATTTTTGATAAAAATTTTATTTAAAAATCAGTGAATTACAGGCCTATCGACCCTGTGGACCGCCCAGAACGACCATGACAGATATCGAGAAGAAAATGAGTAAATGTAAAATTTCGAGACCGGCACTGCCTGCCAAGAAAATAATCCGGGTACCCGAGAAAATACAATTATTATATTTCGAATTGTTTGAATTTGCAGAAACAAGCGGCAGCGCCCGCAAAAAGGCGAAACAAGAAGGCGAAGGAAAGTGAGAAACAGTCAGAGATACTTCAAGATGACGTCGCTTCCTCTGGAAAGCTGTCACCTCAAATTGATGATGATGAAAAGATTGATGAACCAGGACAGAAATTGGTGAGTTTTTTTGTGAAATCAATAATTGAGCTTATTTAAAACCACTGCGCAAATATGACCTTTCTAGCCCGAAAAGGTGGACGGATCTACAGAATATTCTTCCAAGTGAGAACTTTCAAGTATGATTAACACTGTGCACTTTTCAGATTCTCGACTGAATTCACTGTCAAGAATATACTTGGCGTGGGAGGATACGGATGTGTGTTCAAGGCTTCGAACAATTATGATGATTGGGATTACGCAGTCAAGAGAGTCGCCGTGAGCCCTGAGTAAGTTTGAATGTGTAATCTATTTGCAATCAACACGCATCAGAGCCATCGACAAGGCGCTAAGGGAGGTACGGGCCATGGCTCGATTGGACCATCCTGGAATAGTGGGATACAAAGGCACTTGGATCGAGAGACCACCGGAGGGATGGCAGGTATGAATAGTCAAGCAAAGTGAACGAACGTTGTTGATTTCAGTTTGATGCGGACGCTAAAATGCTCAAACAAATGGGATCGAAGGACCGACGAATTGGAGTAAGTTTACCTTTTACTGTTTTTTTCAATTGGTTATCTCAAATTTCAGGTCAAATTCGGCGACGATGACATCTTCATTTACATTCAAATGCAGGTAAAGATCGATTTTCGCTTGAAATTTGATTGCTAAAATCTTCAGCTATGCAGCTACTCACTTTCTGACTGGCTCAAAAACCACGAAACACAATCTTCCCGGCCTCTTCACAGAATGAAAGCATGGTTCAAGCAAATTGTGTCTGCAGTTGACTACATCCATTCGAATAACATCATTCATAGAGATCTCAAGGTAGAGCCAGCTCATGTTTATTCAATATAAGAAAGGTTTGCAGCCCAGTAATATTTTGTTTGCGGAGGCAGAGGTGCTCAAGTTGTGTGATCTGGGAATAGCGACTGTGAGAAGGAACGGAGACGATTTCGAAACGGAGTTTTCGAAAACTGAGCACGTTGGAACAGGACTCTACATGAGTCCCGAACAAGTTTGTTTCTTCGTAAGGGACAAATACTGGCTTTCTCCTAGTTTTTGGCCCTCCTATAGAGTTCTGGTCCTTCCATTTTCATTCCTGCAAACTACATGTAGTTGGAGCTGTGAACAAAAAGCAGGAAAGTTCCCTGAAACTATCTCTGTTATAGCTCGCCGGGCCGCGCTACAGCTCAAAAGCGGATGTGTTTGCCCTTGGACTCATTCTCGAAGAGCTTCTTGTAGCTATGGATCATGCCAAACGTTATGAGGTGAATATTAGATCAATATCAGTTAAATATCAATAAGATTTTAGATCTTTAACAATATTCGAAGAGCGAATCATCGC
This sequence comes from Pristionchus japonicus, assembly GCA_900490845.1. Classification (NCBI taxonomy): domain Eukaryota; kingdom Metazoa; phylum Nematoda; class Chromadorea; order Rhabditida; family Neodiplogasteridae; genus Pristionchus; species Pristionchus japonicus. The sequence continues at coordinate 636,789 of LS521468.1, read as the reverse complement.
TCACTAGCTGAAGATTCGAGAGCGGTTTGTTATTTCAGCTATTTTGACGAAAATAGTGATTTCAGAAAGAATTCATCACTAAACTTACTCGATTCGTTCCCAGCGAACGACCTTCCTGCAAGGAAATGCTCGACCACATCTTTCTTGCTTAAGTCTTCTCGATTGTGAACTGTCTCGCATGTGTTTCATAAAAATGAAATGGTTTTAATATTATTTCACATTGCATATTGATTGCACAAAGATGAATCAGTGACGACGTTAGAAGCCCATTCCGTAGACCATGAAATTCTCCGTGTTCTTCAGTGTGTTGTAAACCTTGCCGATTGCCTCCTCTCCTTCGAAGACGGCAATGAGTACGGCTGAAGTGCATGAGGATTTTATAGGAATGGATAAATAGTCATGATTTGAACTCGATGCGAATGTTTTCTGTGGTTTTTGCAGCATTTTTCAACAACAAAAATCACGTACCCATGTTCCCCCTCACAGCACAGAATCCGCCACCTTCCCTCCTGCCGCGTATCGCCCATCTCCCGTCAACACGAGAAACTTTGTAGCTCGCACCCTCGAGCATCATTGTGGCGGGGAATTCCTGTGGAAAAGGGTACTGAACATGTCTCTCTAAACTGCCTAATCAGAAACAAACTATTTTTACGGAAAAATTTAAAATGCAACTCACAATGGCTGCAAATGCATCCAAAAGAACGGATAGCTCGTCTTCTGTGCTCTGAAATTTCACTTGCAATGTGAAACATCATCATAGTAGCAACGGCAAAAAGATATTGAAAACTACTAGCATTTGAATCACCATAACAATGATCGTTCATTTTTCTTATCAATGAGAAAGCAACTCACTTGGATAGCGGTATCTCCCGTTGCCGAATACCACAGTTCTCCGTCATTGTAACTGACGATTGCGCATCGTTTGATATCCGGTGCTTCGGTCATTATCCTCGTGATGTACGAGTCACAGTTCGGCATGGATTACTGCAATCGATTATTTTCTTAGATTTCGATATCTTATTTTTTGAGGAACGAATTATCAGCATTATGAAAATCAACAACAAACTTGCCTGGAATCTCGTCACTGCAAACAAGACGAGAAGAGAGTGATAGTGAGATGAAAGTGAGGGAGAGATAAGAGGAAAGAGACGACTATGATTTGCACGTTGCTCTCTTGATAGTGCGACAACATTTTCTAGAAAACCGGTAAACTAAAATCATTTCTCTTCTGAACACAACTCTCGCAAGAGAGGCGAGTATCTCATGGTGTGCGATTACAGTCGGCAACGTTCAACAGAAATGCATGCCGCGGCATACAAAATTCACCTGATCATCCAGCATTGATGAATAATTTCTGGTTCAAAGTCTGAAAAATACGGAGATCTGTAATCATCTCAATCCCATTGACGAGTATCGCACTATGATAGCAAATTCAAAGATATTTTCATGAGAATTATTCAAAAATTAAATCAAACGGATAAAATCGCAAAAAGTTCAACCGTCAAGACCTAATCTCTTTTCCAAAATTGAATATTTTAGAAAATATGATCACATAGTCGCCTATAAACTTATCTATCGTGATCGGAAACGCATTTCAAACAAAATCTTGCCATTGAACGTTCGGTGTATCTTCGGTACATCGTTCTCTGGTTTTCAGCTCATTGTTTTGCCCCCGCGGTGAACTCTTATCAGATTACAGTCGGTGCTTGAGTTCGGCTAATAGTGTTTTCTCCATTTCAACTCGGCTCTCTCCAATCTGCGCACTCTCTCATCCTGCTCCACTTGATTAGCCGTCGAATTAGCCGAGTGTGTCTCGCCTGCCAAATTGCGATTATAAAGGCGGTTTTACAGTTCCGTTTCAGCGTCTCAGAGATCGGCTCTACGATGAAGGATTCGAGCTACCAGCATGTCTGCACAATCATCATGGGAATCGCTACGCTTTTCAGGTAAGAATCTCGCAAATTGGCATTATTTCCAATGAACACCATTTGCATATTCCGTCAATTACATAACAGTTGATCTCTCGCCCTCATTAGGTGCTTGTCCAGTAGATATGTAAATATCATCCGAATGTTCCCATCCGACGTAAATTTCTATCTCCAGGCCTGAAATATACGTAACTCTGCAAAGAAAATATGCATTTCCAGATACATCGGCTACGATATTGCTACGTTTATTGTTGAATCGCTGGTGCATTCTGCACATGTACGTGACCCAAATGCGATTATGGAGCATGCTGGATATTATGGGTATTGGATGTTTTCACCGTTTTCAGATGCCAGAAAGCCTTCTACATCGTTTGTTCTCTGTTCCATATCTTCACTGTTCCATATTTTCTCGAGATTATTTTGATGAAGAAGCTGCGATCATTTCAGACAAGCAGTAAAGGAAATCGCCACATGCCTCGCCACATTTATCGTTCCAGTAGTTCTAAACTACGTTTCGCCTAAGGTAGTGTTTCTCAGCTTACCTAACCATATTACCTAACCATTAATTACAGTGGACGCTCGTAATCGGTTCGAGTCTCTTCGCTTGCTATTTTGCCTGTTTCTTCTTCCTCAACAACATTCTCTACTTTCTCGCGAATATCCTGCTCGGAATTGCATTTGCATGTAAATTTTAATCAAAACATAATCAGAAAAAGTCCAAATTCAAGTGATCTACACGTCTTTCTCAACCTATCAAATGATTTTCTCAACTAGTCAAACTCTTGCACGCAATTCGGCAAGAATACTGGGAATTGCGAACCTCAGGTAATGGATAAATCATAACAATGGATTATTCAAAAGTTCCAGTTTGATCTCTGGCGGTATATTGTACATTTATATCACCTCAACTCATGTTTCGACAAACTCAGTTTTGGATGAGAGCTATCGCTATTACAGTGACAGTGAGACGAAGTTAGCTAAACTAGTCAATTCATCCAATCTTCTTCGATTCCAGAACAATGTGCGGATTTCTTTTCGGATTCTGCATGATCAATCTAATTCTGACATGTTGCTTACCGACAAGAGAGGCGGGTTAAACAGAATTTGTTGATCTGAAACGCCTATTCAGATTGAGAATAGTGTATCCAGGGAGAATCCCCAAACAAAGCTCGACTTTGGAAAGCTATTGAATTTGTAACTCGCAGCACTTTAGCATCAATTTGGTGCTTACTTCACTGAGAAAAGCCAAAGTAGCATTATCGAGTTTGTGAACAATATTCTTTTCGAAGCGCACGAGATTTTCATTCAAAAATCTGGCCAAGAATCTGCCTTCACGTTTTCTGATCGCTTCGATAATCTGAACAACAACACTCAAATTTAACATCCAGAGGCAAGGAACTTACGCATGAGGATCTGTTGACATTTGGGCAAGTGAAATTGCTAGCTTTCTTCCATCTCATCTCGAGGATAGTTGTCACAAAATTACCAGCAACGTCGTGTAAATAGTCGAGGTTTTTGCCATCTGAAGTGCTTGTGTTTTATATCTCTCATTTCGAAATGTTTTTTGTGGATCAAAAAGGGAGGAAGAATGTGATAAAGTAATAGGCAGTAAAAATGTTTACACCTCCCAGGTTATGTGCCTATTTTCACTCACAATCGCATGATTCGTACAGCTCCATAGGCGTGGTTCTCAAGTCCTTCGCCTCTTTCTCGAAGACTGCAAGAACCCTTTCAAGTCTTGCCTGTGCCTCTTCCTTAGTCTGGTGTACAGCCGATGCAAGATATCGAGATCGCCCCTTCAATACATCAGTAAACTCCTTCTTTGTTGAAGCGTTTGTCTCATTCATTCCGAATTCATCGCTTTCTGTGGATTGATCGTGTGAATTCTGGCTCGTAGGAGCCGATTGAACAATGAGAAGAAGAGTGAAAAACATCAGTACAAGCCGCATCTGAAATTTATTTTGTTACAAAGAGGAAGATAGGACAATTAAGAAAGTAGTGATTGACAGAAACAATCGCTTTTGTAGTCGTCGAATGCAGCAACTGTGATTCATACTACCTGCAGTCTCTTCCTCTGCCATGCTCTCTCTTTCTCTCTGTATCTGTTTCATTCCCAATTCCCTCTATAAACTATTAGAACCGTCCCTCTGACAACAAGTTTTGTGAGTCATTTATCTAAACTATTCACACGATGTAAAAAATTCACGACTTTTCCAAATTCTTTCATTTTTAAGTGTGTCACGCATTACATAAACGAGGGAAAAATCGTTTGAGCTTACACTTCATGAACGTTAATCACAGATCAGTTCTTTATTTAGGCAATTTTCGAATCAATCAAATAATAACAATAGTGCACAAATGCCTATTACCTACTCTCCACGAATGGAGTTAATTATATGATGAATTAGCTCTGAGATATCCGTTCGGAAATCCAACCCTGTTCGGTTATAGAATAAGTGAATTGTTCGGATACACATAACTCTTTCGATACTATCTTTCGAATTTTTCGGAAGAGCTTCATAATCAGTGATTATCTGACATTTTATTCATAATGCTCAAATAAAAAAAATACCTACTTTAATGAAATTCATCAATAAATAATGATTACCTTCTCAAGAACTTTAACAGCTTTGTCTTTCTGCTCACGTGTGTGATCTTTTGTGCAGAGGTTTAAGAGGGAGTCATTGATACTTGTGTACTTCTGTACAATGAATAGATCAATGGTAACAACGATCAAGTTGGCCACTCACACCAATAATAAACTTCCCAGCCGAACTTTCGAACTGTCCGCCAGAGACCTTTTCGAACCTTCCAATTTCCTTTAGAAGCAATTCGCCGTCTTTAGGAGCACACTCTTTGATAGTTCGCATTCCCTATGAAATATTTTATCTTGATTACGTACTTCTATGAAAGAATACCTTGTTAGAGTAGGTTATTATCTCTCTTCGGAATCGTCCTTCTCTCACACTTAACACGATTTCGCTCATTACGCTGGATGATAACGCTAAAATCGAATAGAATTTCTCGACTGCTTCGTTATCTGAGAAGAAGAAAACATTAAATAATGATCTGATGTCGAATTTCACCATTGAAACAGGTTTTCAAACGATCCAGTGGGCTCACACCAAGTTTTTCCGCTTCCTCTTCGCAGATTTCTTGCAGTCTTGAGCAATTCACAGATAGTTTTGCGCACATCTTTCCCAGCTCATCAAGAAACTCGTTATCGATAACAGTTGAATTGCCTCCGAGAATATTCAAAAGACTTTCCTCGCCGATGGAAGATTCGGTATTTATTGTCTCGTTCAAAGATGCCGATTGAACTGTGAGAAGAAGAGTCAGAAATATCGGGAAACTCTTCATCTGAAACACATTGAAATTGTTTTCCATGAAAAAATAGGAACACCTATGTGTAATGAAGGAATGGAATTTGGTTTTATAGTACTCCGAATTGATTGCTGTGTCATACTGTCCTGATTCTCTCTCTCTCTCTCGTGCACACTCTTCACTACATACGAGTACTACGCCCACTCCAAATCAGATTGTACTATTTGGATGATTCACTGATGTAAACTAGGAATGTTGATGTGAGCAGTACGGGTTACAACAATTCTTCAAAAACCATTCGATTTGAGGATAGTTGGAGACTCTTCCAGCGAAATTTTGGTCTGGATTAAAAAATCAAAGTGCCATGACACCTGCTAAACAACCTGCCATCTCAGACGGGTTGCTTCCGATCTCATTGGATGTCCGCCTCTCTCCATTCCCCACACTCTCTCGATATCCCCACCGGCTAGACAGTGGTCGCAGAGAGAAAGGACGGACGTCTCCGATCTACAACTGACTATATAAGGAGGCCTCTGATTCTCCACCATCACCACCTCTTCTCTTCCCTCCACTCGCCATGACCCTCAACGCTGTTCTCTCTGCTGAAACGCACTCTGTCTTCGGCGCGTCTCTCGAGCCGTTTGGAGTCGTCGCTAATGCGGTACGTTTTGTATTCCTTTTTTCCATTATTCCGATTTCTTCTAATGAGACTCATCCTAATCCTTTATCTTCAGGATCTCCTTGTCAACAATGCGGAAACGAGCGCAGAATCTACTCTCAATTCCATCTTCGGTGCATCACTCGAGCCTTCTTCAATTATTGCCAACGTCGTACGTTTCCCTTGTTTTTCACTATTCAGTTCGAAATTTCTTCAATCTTTAGTTTCAAATAAACTGCATCTCCACCCTGAAAATTTCTGTTATCTTCAGGGTCACAATCAGAGCAACACAGAGATCAGTGCAGCTGCTTCTCTCAATTCCGAAATGGGTCAATGCTCCAATGTTACCAACTCCCTCTTCGGAGCGTCTCTCGAGCCGTCTTCGCTCAATCGCAATGGAGTAATTGAGAAGATCAAGCGTAAGTTATTGTTTCATTCTTCCTCAATTTTAGTTAATGAATCGTAATCATGTCTGTTACAGGATTCCAATGCAGCAAGTGCAACGTTAAGTTCACCACCATCGACAAGCTCCGCAAGCACAGATCTACTTCTCATATTGTCAAGAAGACATATCCTTGCGATTTCTGCCTCAAGGGCTTCAAATCGGAGAGATTGGTGAGTTTATTGATTTTCTTTTTAGTTTTTTTTTAAACTTTGATAAAAATGTAGAACTCAACTTCAGGCCATCGAACACGAGCGAACTCTTCACCTGGGAGTGGTCCACATCGACTGCTCTATTTGTGGTTTGAGATTCAACCGATACAGGCAGCTTCAGGTGAGCAAATCTCTTTTTTTTAAATTTAAATATTTTGTTTTGTAGGCTCATGGAGAAGAAGTTCATGGCATCTAAGGAATCTGATTCATTCTACATTCATTCATCGTATCCCTTTCCCACTTCGCAGTCTTGCTCGGCTTTATCGTATTATATTTCATTATGATTTTTCATTTCGATAAATATCTCGTTCCAAAGTTCTCGTGATAATGCTTATGCGTTCTGTCCATCAAGCTATCCAACAACATCTTTTATATTCACATGCATTCGTTAGCCTAATGTTCACTAAAACGTGTTTCTCGAATAGCATAGTGATCATAAAGAGACAACGGTGATCATAATTATCTTCATGAACCGTAAGTCATCGTGGGTGAAATCTGGTTCAGGTCAGGCATCCTCTTGAACAGAGCGATTGGACCTGTCAAAAGTAGAGAAACAGTAGAGAGGAATCAGTCCACAAACCATATTGTCGGAATGCCTTTCGATTCTCTGAGCCCATGAAGAAGTAGACATAGTGCGTCTGACCACAAGCTATACTTCCTAGCAGGGACTGGAAACAAATACTACAGTTATCGTTCACAACAACCAGATACCGGTAAAGCCTGGACCATATGTTGCGGTTGACCGAATGTTTGGCCGAGAAACAGTGAATATCTGCTAGTCATGATTGCTCCGAACCTTGAAGTATAGAATATCTTGAGACCTGTTTCATACTGTATTTACCATGTCAAGATGTATACAATCATCAAGACAGCCGATGAAAAGATAATCCTCCTTTTGAGCGTATCTTTCAGTCCAGAACCTAAAACAATCATTTTAATCGGTTTAGATAAATAACTTACTGTTGAAGAGAAGCAAAATCATAATGAGTGCATACTCTACCAAAACTATCACAGAGTTGGACACCAAAAACTGAATATGAGAAAGGAAATGGCGCGTTTTTTTTTGTGAAAAAAACTGATACCGTGGATCCGAGTTCGACATAGGTTGAAGCAAGGGAGTTTCTAGGATTGCAAATTAGAATTAGTCGATCTTCTTCAGTAGAGATCCATGATCCGACAAATTGAAATCCAGTGAACAAAAATGTACAAGATACAGCCGCATAGAACCACCACACCTTGAGACGTTGATATCTGAAATATTCTAGAAGTATCACAAATCGTTTTCAATAGTCCCCAACTATGGTACAAAATAATTTCGCCCATGATTAGGGCTTGGAAAATAGAAAGGTCTAAGTGTGATAAATGAACTTTAAAAATCAGAAAAACTTGGTAAATAATAGATAACCTTTTCTAAACGTACAAAAATGGTCGGGCGATAATTACAATCAATTCCACTCCAATGAAGCAGTGAAGGGCCGATTGAGCAAGCGAGAAGCAATTGTAGATTCCACCGAGGGACAGAAGGCAGCTTACACGGGTGAGCCTCACCCCGACCATCATTCTATAATCATTCCAAATTCGGTTTTAAAATTACTTGTAAATTCACCGTATTTTATCCGCGATTAGGATCACACACATTGGGACGTGCAATGTTGTCATCAGTGTTAGCAAACGTTCTGAATCAAACTCTTTCGAAGAAAATTAGCACAACAATATTCTGGGGTACACTATGAGTATAGTAGGGATTCTCGGTGTCATTTAGTGCCCAGGAAAAGTTTTTTGGCGCTTTCAAACCCTACTTCACCTTCAACCATATTCCAAGTATAATTTTAACTTGATATCTAGCTGCAATCCTAGCATAAATACGTTCTCTGTGGGTCGGTCCCAAAATTACTTCCAATTGATAGTCTCAGAACCCTAATCTCTGGGACGGTACCGTATTTAATTTCTATTGATCGTCCCAGAACCCTAATCTCTGGGACGGTCCCGTATTTAATTTCTATTCATCGTCCCATAACCCTAATCTCTGGGACGGTACCGTATTTAATTTCTATTGATCGTCCCATAACCCTAATCTCTGGGACGGTCCCGTATTTAATTTCTATTGATCGTCCCAGAACCCTAATCTCTGGGACGGTCCCGTATTTAATTTCTATTGATCATCCCATAACCCTGATCTCTGGGACGGTCCCGTATTTAATTTCTATTGATCGTCCCAGAACCCTAATCTCTGGGACGGTCCCGTATTTAATTTCTATTGATCGTCCCATAACCCTGATCTCTGGTAGGGTTGGCTAAGCGATTGCGGGATTGCAGGCCCGCATTGACTGAGAGAGAGGTGGAAGAGGGAATGCGGGCCCGCAATGCCCGCATAGACCCGCAATGAGAGAAGAGAGGGCAGAGCACGGCGAGATAGTTTGTGAAATTGAGAGGGTCACTCCCTCTTTGCATGCGGGCTGATGCGGGCAATATGGGCCCGCAATTCCTCTCCCTCCTCTCTCTCATCCAATGCGGGCCCGCACTGTGACCTCTCTCTATTGCGGGCCCGCAATTCTTGTAATCGAAAAAGAAAAAAATGAGAGAGAATCAACTCACTATGCAGGTTAGTTTCCCTCCAGTTTGCGGTAAGAAATCGTAAATTTCCCGCAAGGCCAACAACTGCGAATACAATGGAGACTATGGAAACTGGTATGGGTATGGAGTCCATTTCTGAAATGAACGTTTTGACGATAGGACTGAAACAATGAATGAAGCGAATAAAGTAGGTGAAAGAAAAAAGAGAAAATCGTTACCAAATTCGATATAATTTTTGAGCGCGCATATCGCTTAGGGAGTGATTTTCGCCCGATAATTGTATGGTTAACCGTGAGTCAACTCCGCTTTTTTCGAAGAGAACCTGGTAATCATGACAAGATTTCGTGAAAGCGAGTCTGGTAAGAGGTTTTACGAAATTACATTCAACGAAGTGACTTGGTAGTAACGCGAAAATTTAGAGGCCTATAATATTATTTAGAGGCCTATATAATATTTAGAGGACAGCATGGTATCGTAGTGGACCTAACTGTTGGCCTTACCGAATTGCCCCACCTAGTGTAATCGTCGCAAGTTGATAATACGTTTTTTCGTGATATTTTGTAACCACTATAGTGTCCTTCTTCTCACATTAGCTATTTAGAGGTTGCAAAGAGAATAAAAGTTTGGAGTCGGATCACAAACAAACACAAAGACTTGCTCTCCTCTTTTCGCGCCCTCTCCCACTCAGTCAGAAAAACCAAAGAGTAAAACGCAGATGGACTTTCCGAAACCTGATTCTGAATTTTCCGTTGCAGTTGCTTTTCCGCGTAATTAAAACTATTTCTGAGAATGCGGAAGCTAAACTCAACAGAAGTAGGCTTTGTGTCTACAACTGCTGTCGGGTCGAAGCTAAATAAATACCCACCAAAGGTCACATTTTTGGCGCCCACAGCTATAAGTCAACGCGAATTCGGAAAGTTCCAATGTGTTCTGACGAACCAGTGACGTAATGCAACCAACCTAACATACCAACTACTATCAAACTTCCCATAAATCCTCCCATAATCTTCCCACTTAAAACTCTAATAAAACGATATCTCATAAAGCACTATGGGATGACTAAGATTTCCATAAAAGTTCCTGATGTAATAGTACACAAACACATCCTATAAAAGCTGGTGTCT
>LS521468.1:597004-621089 GCA_900490845.1 Pristionchus japonicus | reverse complement strand
AACACATCCTATAAAAGCTGGTGTCTACAGAGAGAAGTATTCTCAGTATGGATCCATGTACGGCCTGATCTACCTACATCTTCTCAATCTTCAAGGAGCATTTACTTGTCATTGTTAGCTTGTGATAAAACATCCATCTGATATTGTTGTGTTAACCCACAGATCAAGGGAAGGGTAGAGAGGTGGCGATCTCGGTAAACAATGTGATTCGGGTTTGGTGAGCGGTGGGAATGAATGGATAAACAAATGTTTTTTTTTCAAATTATCGGAACAGCATGTTCACAACAAAAGATTACGAACATCAAAATATCAATAAACATCTTCTTTATGTCATCGTTGGTTGAATCTGTATCTCGCTCTGTTCGGGCATTCTTTTGAATAATGCGATCGGGCCTGTAATACGGAAAAGAAGGTTCAAGAGAGTGCGCCAATGTACCGTGCCGCCGAAAAGCTCTTCGACTCTCTGAACCCATCAAAAAGTAGACGTAATGCGTCTGACCATAAGATATGCTGGATAGCAAGGACTTGAAAAAAACTACTGAAATTTTGATATTTACAACAATAAAATACCGGAAAAGTCAGAACAATTTGCACTGGTTGGTTGAATACTTCGCTGAGAAACTGCGAATATCTGCTAGTCATGATGGCTCCGAACCTTATAGTATTGATTATCGTTCGATCTTCTTTTCTTGAATTCACCATGTCAAGATGTACACAATCGCCAGGGCAATCGATGACAAGATAATCCTCCTTTTGAGCTTATCGTTCAGTCCAGCCCCTGTATTTAACAGTTTTATTTTCGAGAGTGTAGACCATTAACTTACTGTTGAAGATGAGCAAAATCACAATAAATGCATACTCTGCCAATACTATGATGGAATTTGACAGCAAAAACTGAAAATGAAGATTGGCGATAATTCACAATACAGATTATGTTTAAGTACCGTAGATCCGAGGTTAACATAAATTGCTGATAGGGCGTTTCGTGGATAGCAAATGATAATGGGTCGATCTTCTTCGGTTGACATCAATGACCCGACAAATTGAAATCCAGTGAACAAAATTGTACTCGATGCAGCCGCATAGAACCACCACTCTTGGAGACGTTCATATCTTTAAAAATGAACAATTCGTCATAAAAATCTTTTCGAAAAAACCCACTTCGGTCTATAGTAAAAAATGATATAGATTTGTCCGCAAAAAAAACTCATTAATTGAAAAAATCAGGCCCTACTTATTTCGCAAAAAGCGGGTAAAATCGGCTCAGACGCTACAAAATAATTTCTAAACTCACAAAAACGGTCGTGCAATGATTATGATCAATTCCGCTCCAATTAAACAGTAAAGAACTGATTGAGCGAGCGAGAAAGTATTGCAGAGTCCCCCGAGGGATCGAAGGCAACTTGCGCGAGTGAGCGTCACTCCGATCAATATTCTATAATCATTGTAAAAATAAGTTGAAATTCTCATCACCGTGCCATATCCGCAATCGAGATCAAACAGAGCGGAGTATGCAAAGCTGTCATCAGAGATAGCAAGCGCTCTGAAGCAACTTATGTCTATTGAATTTCGCAAATTCTAATTCAGATTTGATTAGCAATAACTGGGAACTGCAATGGAGCAAACAAGCCCACTGTGCAGGTTTGTTTCGTTCCAGTTTGCGAAGAGAAATCGCAGGTTTCCTGCTAGGCCAATCAGTGAAAATGCAATGACGACTATGCAGAATGGCACGGGAATCGAGTCCATGCCTGAGATGAGCATTACAATTGATGATGAAATTTTGAAAGTGATGAAAAACTCGAATAAAACAGGTGAAACAGCAGCGACTGATGCTGATGTTCTTGATGTCTCTGCCAAAGTCAGACAAATTTGTGAGTGAACACATCACATGGTAGTAAATTGCAGCTGGCGAGTTATTTGCGCCATATACTTTAGTATGATTCTGTCTCGTTTTTGCTCGAAGAGAACCAGATAATCAGGGGCTATGAAGATTGAGCAACGACATTAGCGCAACGGGATTGCGCAAAATTAAATAGCTGACTTCAAATTATCTCTAGAGTTTCGTTAGATAGCTTATTCTACCCCAAATCGCACAGGCTATCGTTCACACCATATCACATGTCACGAAATTGTCAGAGACGACATTTGCGCAACAAATTCAAACTGATAGGAGAAAGATGAGAAGAGGCGGAATCAGAAGCTAGTAGCAGTAGGTAAACGTGGCAAAAATATCTAGTCGATATCTTCACTCCGGCGGGAGAGATGAACCGTTGCGCAATTGTCGTCGCTCAAACGTCATAGCCCCGATAATCAGGATAAAATTGCAGGAAATAACGTCTCGGGGAATCTTTTGCGAACTAACAAAAGGCGAAATGTACTTTTCCAGATTCCTCATCACTGTGTTTGCAATGAGAGAAACGAGATGGACAAAGAAGAAATTGCAGAGTATGATAGCATCGGTAGACAATCGATTCGTCTAGATTGCGATGGAACTGCATGCACGAGTGACTAATCAGAGTGGCATTGTAGAGCGAAGAATGGACTCCCTTTCTCAATTATTCTGGAAGGTTTCTCTGTGAGTGTTCGACGCTGTCGATTCAATCGGTTGGCGGCGCTTCTTTACTTTACCTGCCACGAAATTATTATAGAACAGTCCATTCTCCCCTACCCCATTCTCATCTTTCCTCATTCGTACTCCGCGTGATCGGTCTCGTTGCAGGTAAAGTAAAGAAGTACTCGGTTGTCTTAATTCAGCTTGCAATATTCACAATCATTTTATGTGGAGAAAACAACAAAACAGCAACAAAATTCATATTACAATATTGAAATCGAATGATTGCTGCAGTCGGAGTAGTCTCATCCTCAGCCGACCGGTCAAATCACTTTCTTAGTGAAGTTCACGCGCGCCACTAGAACGTGTACAAACGCTGACGCGAACAGTTCAAATACAAGAGAATATATGTTCTCTGAAATAATTTGCATTCATCTGCGTTGAAAATAACCGAAATACAACTAACCTCTTGTTGGATCTGCAACTGTCTCATGAACATAATTAGCAATCAGACTCCAAGTGAGCAGCAAGCAACTGAACGAACAATTGATTCGACAAAAAAAGAAAGAAAAAAGCTCACACAGTGACTGCAGCAACTCTAAGGTGATCAGTGACTTGAACGCCTTCGTTTTTCGTTTGCATTTCTTGTTTGCAATGTTCAAAATGTAAAGATAGCTAAAAGCACTCTAACGCCATGCGTCGAAACGAATTTTCCCCGTGGCATGGCTGTAGTTCTACACCAGTTCTTCCTGATCTACTAGACATAGGAAAGAGAGATCGGAGGTCGCCATTCCGATCTAATAAGGAAACACAAGTGGTTGGTATAGCGGCAACAGTTATATTCGTTGCTCGCGATGGTTCGCATCACCCTCTTCTCATCTGATGGCAAATCCTACAACACAGCATTCCTCAAGCAGTCTGAGACCATCGATGGTCTCATGGAGGTTTGTTCCTTTTCCATTCTTATTCATCTTCAGTAATTTCACTTCTCGACTCTGATCACTGTCATGTTCTATTTACGAAAACATTTAGGGTCTCAACCTAAACAAGACGGAGAGGGATCCTGCGACATCCTTCAACTCCTTCAGTTTTGAGCCTACAGATATGTGCGTGGAAATGAACAGAGAGTGAGCTTCCAATATCTGAAAGTTAATCGAATTCTCGTTTTGATGCAGGTCGTACAATTTCACCAACAATAACGCTATTCAGAACAGTGAACAGATCTATACTCAAAAGAAAATTATAAGTAAGTTGTTATTTCTTCGGATCAAGGAATGGAATTTGAAAAATCTGCCGTTCAGAAGTTTAGTTGTTCTCTTTCAGGTTCCTCATGCTCTAAATGCAAGCTGAAGTTCAACAACGTGAATGAACTGCGGGTGCACAGAGCGAAATATCATGGACTGAAGGCGATTCATCCTTTGGGCTTCAAAAAGTCCATTCCGAATAGAGTCGTAAGGTTTTAAAACTTAATTTTTAATGTTAATCTTTTATTTCAGGTTATCAAAAACGAGAGAGTCGTCAACTTCAAATGTCGTCACTGCGATTTCAAATGCCGACGATACGTCGAATTGCACGTGAGTTTTTTATATTTATATTTTAAGGTATTATTTGTAATTTCAGGTGCACGGGAAGGAGGTGCATGGAGTTGAACTGCAGTATGGCTCTTTGCAGAAGCTCCTCCTTTCTTCTTGAGAGACCCCTTTTACATACAATCGTTTCTCAATTTTTAATGGTGTATTTTGATTTACAGAGTTTCGTTTCAAATTGCTTGTTGCTACTAAAAAAAACTGCAGAAAAAAATACATTATAATTGAAGATGTGTCAAAATATTTGTTTGTTTTTAATGTTGAATGTTGAACAATAAATCGTCATGGTTTGAAATGAGAAGGATAATAGCTTCATTAAGACGTCGTTCGTGATATCTGTATCTCGATCAGATCTGGCGTTTTCTTGAACAGAGCGATCGGACCTGTCAACGATGAAACAAATCGATATTTAAAAAAAATTGATATCTACCATACCGTATCTTCGAAAAGCTCTCCGATTCTCTGAACCCATAGAAAAGTAGACGTAATGCGTCTGACCGTACGATACACTCGCCGTCAGTAGCTTAAAATATTTTTTTCAATTAAAAACGTCGGCTAATTACCGGGTAGAATTGGGCAATTTGCAGTGGTTGACCTAATAACTCGCTGAGATTCACAGAATACCGGCTTGTCATTACGGATGCGAACCTGAGCAGTGAAATTGAAAAGCGATTGAGCAGCAAAGAACCTCCAACACAAATTCGGTTTTTTTATGTCGCAGACTAATATCCCTTCAAGTCTTATCTACATCATCTTAGTATTCATTACCATGAAAAGATGTACACCGCAGTGAGAATAATTGATGAGAAGATGGTCCTTCTTTTGAGTTTGTCGTTCAGTCCAGACTCTGAAGCGACTCTTCGATTCGAAAAAATCGATCACTTACTGTTGAAGAACAGCAAAATCATGATCAATACATACTCCGCCAATACAATAATAGTTGTTGCAACCAAGAACTGAACATGGAAATGAATATCAATCGAAAACATCTAATCTGAATACCTTCGATCCCCAGTCGAGATACGGTTCGACAAGGGCGTTGCGAGGATAGCAAATGATGATGGGATGATCGGCTTCAGAAGAGGTCAACGATCCAATGGCGAGAAGTCCAATGAATGGCAGCGCGAGGAATACGGCGGCATAGAACCACCACACTCGGAGACGTTGATAGCTGCAACGATAATACAACGGATCACTTCGTATTGGATGCAACTTAGTAAGAGCAGAAAAACGTTGATAACGTTTAAAAACAGACGAAATCTAGACTAAACGTACAAAAGCGGTCGTCCAATGAGCACGATCAATTCGACTCCAATGAAGCAGTTGAGGGCCGATTGAGAAAGGGAGAAAACGATGTAGAGTGCACCGAATGTGTGCAGACACGAGACACGCGTGAGAGTCACTCCCACGAGGATTCTAAATTTGTTTTAATCAATATTTAATTATTTAAATGTAAATATTAAAATTTAAAACCTTGTTGTATCTACAGTGAGGATGAGACAGAGCGGCGTGTGCAGTGCCGTCATCAGAGCGAGT
Source organism: Pristionchus japonicus (assembly GCA_900490845.1). NCBI lineage: Eukaryota > Metazoa > Nematoda > Chromadorea > Rhabditida > Neodiplogasteridae > Pristionchus > Pristionchus japonicus. The sequence continues at coordinate 615,416 of LS521468.1, read as the reverse complement.
AGACGCTCTGAATTGATTGAGGAATATCAGCAAAGTTTAAGTGACTCGCAACTCTGTATATCAGCTACCAGGATCCATATCAGAAATCCGACAATGTTTGTATCACTTGTTTGAAAACTTATATGAAATTGATTCATTTGGCGTTTTTTTTTCGCATAAATTTTCAACTACGCTAAGTTCGACACACTTTCCTCGTCATTCTGAGTTATAAGAAGTAAAGAAATGAAAATTCGTTTTCTGAATTTTTACTCAAAGACAAACGACTCACTATGCAGGTTGGCTTCCCTCCAGTTGGAGAAGAAGAATCGCAGATTCCCAAACAGTCCAAGCAGTGAGAAAACGATGACAACGATGCAGAACGGCACTGGGATCGCATCCATTTTCCTGAGTGAACTGGAAATTGGAGGAATGAAAAATGATTTAGGACTAGGAAAAGTGCATCGTAGAACAGGAACGAGAGAAATCAACGAGCAAAGTGAAAGTGGAACGTTGATTCGGACTAAATCGTTTAGTCGCAATTTCGTGCCTTTTCATACCTTTCAGAGAAACGTTCAATTTTCTTCTGAATTTCAGAGTATGCAGAGTGGGGAGAGTATAATCTGGCTTTTAGCCGAAAGCCGAAAGTAAGCAGGTGTTTTGACGCTATAAGGGAACGGAGCATGATGAATAGGGCGTGAAATAAAAGGTCGACTCCCTGGCCACATCAGATTTCTCGAATTTCAGCTTGACTTCGGTCCCACAACATCGATCAGAGAACGCACACACATGCTTGTCAACTTTTTATTTCTGTTGGGCTCCTGTAATTCGTGATAGAGCAGCAGTAGCAAGTAGATTTGATAAATAAAGATCGTCTGAGGTCGGTCGATAACGGCTGATCTTTCAATCAATCAATCTATTATCCTACACATGACAATTTTTTCGCCGCTTCGAGTGCAGGATCTCTTCGTCTCTTCACATCTCCACTCTGTTTTGCACAGATTATCGCGCGGGATTACCCGATTTATTTCGTTCTGGTTGGTACCATTTGTTGTTGAATGACAGTTCTCAAATAGGACGTTTATTAATCGGCGTTGAATGTTCACGGATTCCATTCTCCAATTCGTATTCAATTGCAGTTTGTCCGATCTACTCTCGGAACTCTCTTCTTTCAAGAAAAGCAAGCTATGTAATTAGAGCTGTTCGCTCTCTTCTAAAGGTAGCGTTATACTTTTTGAAATCTTAGTCCGAGTTCGATCGCGGCAATAAGGAAGTTCGTTGGATCTGTCTAATGATACGCCGGATGATCAGCTTCATTTGCTCCACGGATTTCGTTACTCAAGTTTTATCTTCGTCCATAACTCCGTCGATCCGTGTGTACCATAATTTCTGCCCGGAACTCGTTACTTGTTGAAAATATATTATTAATTAATGATATGCTAAATAATAAAGGATTTGAACGCATCCAGGTACAGCGGTGTGGAGTTATCGAAATTGAAACATCTCATGTCGCGATAATCCATTCTTATAGCACGGAACTCTGCCTATTTGTGATGGATTGGTGCGAGTTAGAAACACTGGATGAAACAGCTGACTCATTCTCTCTTTCCATAACTCCCTACTCTATCACTTTCTCTGACCAACGACAGAGTATCCCTCATGATGAATGAGCAACAGGTGAACTCTCCCCGTTCCGCCTGTTCTCTCCTTTCACTGACAGCCGAGAGATCGCGTGGAATGGAGAGAGCGTCTCTTCCTCTCCACCACTTGTCGTAAACATCGTGCAGGAGTGTTGTATCACATGAACACTCTCCCGTGTGTTTTCACACTTCCGTCAATTGGCCTATCTTTATCAATCGAGTTTTCCTTCTTCCGTTTCTTCTTCATTGCAATCATTGGCTGTACATCGTTGTTCTTTCTTGTCAAAACCTTTCCTTTTCTTCTAATCCTTCAACAGTGTTTATTTAATTTTAATCACTTTGGCCTCCGAAACCTTGGGTTCCAGAAGCCCAGAATAACCCCTCGCCGTTTGACAGTCCTCTCACGTCTTCTGTGACGAGCTCGCGAAAACACGGCGTACTGACTATTCATGCATATCATTCATACCCTCCACCCTCCCAACTGGCTCTTCTTCTAGAGCATTCACATAAAACTCGACTAAACAAGTGATGTCACTCGTGCTTCTGTTGGTTCCATGATTATTTTTCTCTCGAGAAATGAACACCGTTCAGCGTTCGAGGAAGTTCATTCATTGTTTTACGTACTCCGTGAAGCATACTTTGCATTTTCATCAGAACAATTTTCAGTTTTCACTTGTTCGATGAATTTTCTACGTTCTTCTGACCCCTTTTCCAGGATTGTTCGCGGAAGAGACTTCCAAGTTATCGACGCCCCGTCAGAACAACTCTCTTATCCCCCATCCTTCCTTCCTTCCTTTCCATCCATCTCCTCCCCTTTCTCCACCCACTCAGATTGGCTGCCATTCCATCGATCGAGATCGCTTCTTCCTCTCCTCATTCTCCATGATCTCTCTCCAGTCAGAGACGGCGAGAGAGTGTGGGGAATGGAGAGAGTCAGGCGGATGGTTGATTGGCTCAGATCAGTCGCATGCCTTCTCTCCTTCTTCGCCATTCGAGAAGAGTCGAATCTCTCTTTCGCCGCTCAAGATACTGTATCGATTGGTAGGATATCGCGCGATTCGATCGATTTGTCTTTAAAAAATATTGTGTATTCCTACACTTTGATCATTCTGGGGCCTATCCTCCATCATTGTATTGTGCTTTCATTCATTCTCTGTTATCCATCGTGTCATCCTCTGTCATATCTGATTGATCATCATTTAAATCACAAAGAACTTGAGTTGGAACCAGAACTATGGCATACTCTGGACAATTTCTTCCATCTTTTCCTTTCTCTCGTTCCCCCTCCTGTCATCATCATCATCTTCATCAACTATTCAGTGGGGGCAGGCATTCGTGTGAGAAAGAGCGAACAATTGGGCGCGAAATTCATGTTCTGACCCCTAGAAATTCAGATGTTTCTCGCACGTCCAAATTTCATACGATAATTTCAAACACATTGCGCAAAGATCAAACTTCATCAGACTATTTTGAGGTTTCTTCTATATTAGTGCTCCTCTAATTTGGACATACAATCACGAACTTGAAGGCTGTTCGAGCACAACAAACCAAACTATACCCAAAGGCCCAATTCCCCCTATCTCCATGATCTCAGCCTCTGATTTATTGTCCAACAACTCGTGTTCACACTCTTTCGGCGCTTCTCTCCCTCTCTCTAGCAACGAAAAGCTACTGGCGTATCCTGGATACTTGTCACTTCAATGGCATTTCCCCGACTAGAGTTTGCCACGTTTCGAAAAGAATGTTCAAGGTTTTCCCCTTCTCCAGCCTCGTTTTCGCCATTGTTTTGCTCGCTCTTTCAATGGCTGCGCTTAGGTTCCTTGCTTTCCGATATTTTCGCCGCTCGTCATTCCTCTCAATTCTTTTCTTCTGCTGAGCTTTTCTGTTCCTTCTAAACTCTCTGCAAACTGGAAATTACTGGAGGTGACATCTTCGTTTTCATGTTTCGAACCAGTAATTGGGTGTCACGATTAAAAAATTATTTTGTTTCTCTATCTGATAAATGAGTATGGTCATGGCTCATAATTAGTGTAATTACAAACATCCCGCGAGCAAAGACCACTCCATCCCTCCCTATCCATTCAGAGTCTTCCCTCCCAAGTCCTCCCTCGCTCCCTTTCTTTGCAATATTTCGTTCATTCATCTCTTTTATTTCCTCCAATAAATGGCTACGAGTCGAGACGAGAGAAGAGAGGGTGGACGAGGGGGTGGAAATGGTCTCGCTCTCCTGATTTTGCATCCTATCTTGTCGGTTAGACAGTGCGAGAGAGTGCGTGAAACGGAGAGAGTTTCACATGAAGGGGAGAAATGCTCTCGGAATCAAAAAGGCGTCCAGTGTCCTTTCTCAGTGAGATTTATCTCTGTTTCACTCCTCCTTCTTTCCTGGGCAATTTCATATTTGAGGATGCCCTTCTCAGCGCCGTTTTAGAACATACACGCACTCTATTGATAAATAAACTGTCCGAATCCCATTTCTCACTTCCCTTTCTCGATGCTAATCCATGCCTAATCTTCCTAACGAGACTTGTTTTCTGTTTCCGTTCTCTGATGTTTGGACGAGAAAGTGATGTACTCCTGTTCCTGACATTTCTTTACTCACTTCGTTACCGTTCTACTATGCACCTCCTGCCCAAATGTTCCTCCAATGTGCCGCTCATAAATTTGATATTCCAAATCAGAATATTCATCCTCAGATTCCCGTGATTATGTCATATTCTCCCCCTCTCCGCAATGCCCTCCCATTCTTTCTATCGCGATTTATACTGTTCGCCCTAGATTTTTCAAATGATGCAGGACATCATTTTTAGCCACAATCTAAACTTCAGATTGCCGTGATTATGTCATAATCTCCCCTCCCTCACGATGCCCTCCCATGATGGACCACGATGTTGACAGCCTCCGGTCCCTATTCTCCATCGTCTATCTGCAGGTGAGCAGTCAATTAAGACAATCATTGAAATTTTCGTGCTCTATTCCTTCCTTCAGATGCATTCAAATATGCCGTAAGTGACAGTAAAAGGTGGTGGTCAAGAAGACTAAAACCTCTCTAGAAATAGTTCAGATTGATGCAGGAACTCATATCGATCAATCGATAATACCGTAACCCTCAATTCCCCTCAGGAAGCCGCGTGGGTGGGCACTCCGCTCATCGTCACAGCCAACGTCCTCGTGCACGCGCTACTGTCGCCGCTCGATTTCGGTGAGGGATCAAAGATCATAGATTATCGATTTTGTACGCTTGGAATAGAAAATATAATTGGCTCCGATTGTGTGCATCGCTTTTCAAGTATTTCTGAAACATATTCACTGATTCGATTTCACAATAGCTTATGGAGAACGATTTGTTAGATGAGCCTGATTGCTTCGACAGGCGCATCGGGGTGTAGATTGCCGTAGGTGTCGAGAGTGACTAAGAGAGTCTATGCAAATGGTACGGGCTGTTATGAGTTTCGCGGGCAATTGATGAATGGGTTGTGTTGAGCACTCGTAATGTCACGTTTGCTTTATTTGACTTGCAAAATCATTCTTTCGACTCCTTGCAAGGCTGCTGGAGTCAAACTCTGTCGCGGAATGAGATCGTTACGCTTCCAATTCGCGGCGCGCTCACGCAATATTCTGAGTCTACCCAAGATAGAACAAAATCAGCACAATCCTCAAAAATGCAAAATATATTAAATCATCAGAATAGCAGTCCAATCGTTCCGGACTCACAGTGTCCTAGGAAACTAAGTGTCGTCGTCATGAATGTTCAAAATAATCAGTACAACTACTTTCGAAACAACACAATTCTCTTTGAAATCTCGATAAATCCTTCTTCTTCTAATTAGCTACTTGCATAGCCGTAAATATCACTAGGAAACCCCACGGAAACTGTGACACTTCTAACAACAATTGGTTGCATTTCATCAAATCATTTGCAGTCTCGTGCTTCCTCATCGGGGCGGCCTTCTCCTTCTTCGCCCTCACGGGACTGCTCACCGTCGTCGCCCTCGTGCTGCTGCAGAAGTGAGTGGATTTGCCGTTGGTAGAGAGTGGTAGAGAACTGTGTCTGTCAACGAAAGCCCTGAGACAATAGTTTAGAACGAAGAAAAGATAGAAGCGATTGCCCTAGAACTGATGCAGAAGTGAGTTGAGAGATCATCTAAAGAGGATACTCCATGACCTTTCGTCCTCGTTCTGAGCCTTCTGAGTCTCGTTCGTTCTTAGAAGTTTAATGCACTTGGAAGAAATATTTGAGTAGAACAGGAAGTGTCAAAGTTGACATTCTAATCCCGTCTGAGTTGATGGGTCAGAGACACATTGAAGCCCTTTGGCGTGTTCCTTTTCCCCTCTGATGTTGAAATAACGGTTTGTAGTGCAATTCGAATCGGGATCTCCTTCTTCAGCCAGACAAAACGAGAGAGCATGCTAAATGGAGAGAGTCAGACGAAAAACCACCTCCTGTAATGCAGACTCGCGCTGAATCGGGAGCGTCGCCACTTCCTCCTTCCCTACTTCATCGTGAAACTGCTGAGGACGATCATTCTCGCTTCGGGTAGAGCATTTTCGAAATTTATTAGTTCTGTCTTCTTTGTTTTTTCATTACCTTCACTTTAGCTGTTCCGATACATGTAATGTTTTAGACGAAAAAAGTCAAGGTGATCAACTTTTCGAACGCTCCTAACGATTTGTACACGCGTTGAAACACATCCATTCAATGAATCGCTTTACCAATCTCGATCTACAAACCTCACCCATCCCTAAACTCCTCAAACTAACATGCAATACTTCTTCCAATGAATCACGACTCATTCTCTCCAGTCTCGATCTTCATCCTCTTCTCTCCTCCTCTCCGTCGATACTACTTCTATATCTCCATCTATGGTTTCTTCGAATGTGCTGCGGCAGTGCTGTCGGCGGAGATACTGTACAGGAGCTGGCAGGTACGGTAGATTGCTGTATCCCGAGATCGGATAATCTTTCTGGATTACGGTAGCTTGCAGTTTTCCTAGTATTGAGGACGTGAGGGTGGAGAGTTAGTTGGCGAGTAATCGAGACCGTATCCTTACTCACCGTAGCCCTTACAGCTAACAATTACGATAGGGATATTTCTTTAACTTACGGATTTGATCTTGGATCTCCCCAGGTGATTCGTCGTTCCTCTCGCCGTCGTCGTCTCTGTCCGTCCTCCCGTCGACCGCCCTCCCTCCTTCGACCATCTCACTCTATTAGGTCTACTCAGTCTGTACCCTCTTAGGCCTGTGATCACTTTTCTTATTTAGTTCTTCTTCCTTCTGCCTCTGTGCCTTACTTGTTGCTGCTATTCAGTGTTTTTGCACTAGATTTGCCCAGTTCATGAAGTAACAATTGACGCAGGATCTTACTCGATTCTCATTTTTTGTGATGTGACAAATGCCGAATTCGCGCCGCAAGTATATCTTTCACGTAGATTCGCTTCTACGCGCATCTTCCGATGTAATTTCAATAGCCAACCTCCTATTAAAGACTCCTACTTACCCCGTTCTAGTACCCTCCCATTATTTTCTATTTGTTTCAACCTCTACAATGAACAGTCTATCGAATTAACTCGAATGCCAATCTCCCTTATCCACCCCTTGACGCCGAAACACACCATGTTCCCAGAACCTTTCTCTACATTCCTGCTTCCTCACTTTTGATCTGACCACGGGTCTTTATCCCATTTCTTCCAACTCCCGCCTTCATCAATAGTGATAACGCCACTCATTTACACTTATTATACTCCCATTTACTGATAAAATTCTTTATTACAATCAACTTTGGTAACATGCGAAATGAAAGTGAGCCATGAGAGAACGATTATCAATTATCTGAGGGGTGTATCGTACAGTACAAAGTTGAAAGAATGGAAGCGTTGAACTTTACAAAGACTGTCAATCTCTTACTTACAAAGAATCATAGGCTAAAGCTCGAATACAACAATGGTAAAACTGTGCCTATTGAACACTACATTGGATTATTATCACAAGCTGGGGGAGGCGGGGCTAAGCTACCATTCGAGTATGCATTTGTATAGGGGATGAGAAGGGAGTGGGGGATGAGGGAGGATCCTTGATGTCGTGACTAGAGTCTAGTTACGAGTGTCCATCTCGACCTCCTCCAACTTGCTCGTTCGCTCCGTCCGTCCGTTCACGTCCGCCAGCACCTCGTCAACCGTCTTGCCCTGAGAAGAGAGGATAAATAAGGATAATGAGTTATAAATCTATCCGATACGTCGGGACCATCCAATGGAAAATATGTGGAGCAGTATCATGATTGCGCGGCACATCAATCACACTACTCAACTTGGTTCACACTGCTTGGTAATGTTGAGAAAGATATTATTTTCGCTACTGCCTGCCGATCGCATTATTCAACGGGGATGTTGAACAATTACATGTACCCACGCAGTGCAAATCACACTGGTAGCCCATCTGACTGCCTACTCCATTCACCTCCTCGTACCATTCCCATCACCTCGCTAAAATTGCCATACAGCAGTGTGCTGCCGTATCTCATCCCCCTGATCACATCAGTCTCATGTGCGTGGTCTGTCGGGGGGCATGACAGAACCGCAATGACAAAAGCGCAAACGGGGTAAGGAAATCGCCAACGACAAAAGCGCAACTCGGTAATTTCTGCTAAAAATCATGTTACCGATCTGTGATTGGGTTCATTTGTGATAGTGAGCTAGTCAAAATCATTAGGGAACGAATGAACCAAATCACACATCGGTAGCATCAATTTGAGCTGAAATAGATGAGTTGCGCTTTTGTCGTTTGTGATTTTTGTATTAGCGCATTTGTCGTTTTTGGCGATTTGCGCTTTTGTCGTTGCGGTTTTGACATGCCCCCGTCTGTCGTCAATACCGTATACCTCGAGATAGCTACCGTATCCCCACCGTACTCACCTTGGTCTCGGGGACGAACTTGAAGGTGTAGAAGATGAAGAAGGCGAGGAAGGCGCAGAACACGAGGAACGAGTACTGTCCAATGGCTGAATGATTTTTATTTAGTACGAAGCGAAGGTGAAACGAGGTAAGCGAAAAGTTCATTACGGATAATACGGAATATTTTTAACGAGAATTCGCCGCAGATTGCATTTCGCTTTCTTATTCATCTATCAAGTACCATTGAAACATCATCAATACAACGAATGCGTATTCTCCGTTTTTTATTTGCATTTCATTTCCTCAACTCATAAGATCAAGCAATCCTCACCGTTGTTGAGGGGCAGGAAGATGAGGCCGACGAACAAATTGGCAGTCCAGTTGACGGCCACCTGTAGTGATTAGAGATCATTTTAAAAAATGTAAAAATGATAGACCAGTTAGGTGGTGTTATGTTTCAACAAGTATTCAGTTGCTTCTATAGTGTATGATTCTGTCGCTAGAGGTGTTAAAAAGAAAATCGTCACTGCCATGTTTCACCGAGCCCTCGTAAGCAAAGGATTCTATTTTGTATGATCCAGGTTAGGACCGCCATCGAAAAATAATTAATCCGTTAGCTATTGCTCCGTTTCGCCACCCACACTTATTCAGTTGCTTCTCTTGGAGATGATTCTGGACAGAAACGTGAGAAAAGAAGAAGAGGAAGAAAATAGCACTATGTACTGTCGTGTTTCACCACGCGCTATTATCCAGTTATTCTATGGAGGATGATACGGCAGAGTTGCTTTAGGGGAAAGATAAATAACTCACAGCGATGGAGTTGGCGGTACCTCTCTCGTTCGAGTGGAACAGCTCGGAGACGAAGAACCACGGAATCGCGCCTGACGATGATAATAGATTATTCACAGCAGTCCCGACGCCCTATCAACACATCGTGTCCATCACACATATCACCAGCTCTTGAAACGCCAACACCAATTCGGATCGAAAATATAGTTGCATCTAACAGCCACAATTACATCTCGGAATCGTTCCTAGCGTTATCGATTCTTACAGTACAACCTTACCTTCTCACTCGATCGTCGGCTATTGAATCTACATTCCAACTACCGTAACCGATGTCTACAGAACTCCCTATCTCCACCGAATCGATACTCACCGGGTCCGGTGGCGAACGAGATGACGAACATGAGGACGAACGCGATTGAGGCGTACGAGGCCGACTGAAGATGAGAGATTGCTTATTTATTCGTTTGTAGTAGAGAAGCTCACTCTGCTCACAACAAGATGCTCAAACAGATAATGATTGTGCGAAGCAGTTCAGTTACTAATTGACAGACTGATTGTGATAAGTGAAGGATTTGAAATTTTTAAATATACAATTCGCATCGTCAATTACACTACAAAATCGAGATCTTCATCAAATAGCATGTGCGGCTAGAAGCCTTTATCTACAGAGTATCCAAAGCAATTGATAGTTAGAAATTTCTTCCCACCTGATATGGGTTGACGCTGCCGGGCGGGCCGCCGGCTCCCTGTTGGAAGATCGTGAGAGCGCCCGTGAGGAGGAGCGAAGAGATGAGCATACCTGCAGAGAGAGAGGGGTTACGGTAGATCAGAGGGTTTACGGTAGGTGTCCCTGAATCAGGGGCTCATCCTCACCCGAGAGTCCGGTAAGGTGCAGCGAGCGGCGGCCAAACTTGGGATGGTCAACCTGCAAAGATCGGGTTGCGCTGGTTGTTCATCTACCTCGGGCATCAAACTCGGGCAATACTGCTGAATCAAAACTTGAACTATCACAACTATACAAGTCAAAGAGTAAGCTCCCCACATATCAGTCAGACAGAGACCAACTACCAAAGATCAAACTCCAAACTCCGCCCACTCACCAGCCAGACGGAGACGACGGTCATGATGACGTTGACCGAACCCATGGCAATAGTCGCCCACGTGCGCGCATCAGGAGACAGACCCGCGCCCTGAGAGATCGATTGATTAAGATACGGTATTCAGGGAGGACTACGGTAGGCGATTAGCCACGTTTAAACGATCAAACCACACCTTGAAGATCTCGTTCGAGTAGAACATCGCCACGTTGATACCTTAATGGGATAATTGAGCCATAGCACTTTTTTCATAGCAGCAGAGTCCTATCAATCACAATCTAGGTACGCCTATTCCTGATAGCGAACGACAACTTTCCAAGGTACACTTTTCGAATTATATTTTTCTCAACACTCTTAAATTAGAATATCTAGATACTTATTAGATACCATTCGCCTCTGAAACCGCAGACTCACCGGAGAGCTGCTGCGACAGCATCATCATAACAGCAATAATGAGAGGTTTACGCAGAGCCGGCCCAAACATATCTGCGATCGAGACCTGATGAGGGGAAGAAACTTAGGATCTACTCGCTACCAACTCCACCATGGACATTGAATCAATAATCCGCACCACTTTATCATCCCTAGTCAGTGGGTAAGAAATAGTCTTTTTTCGAGATCGCAAGGCAAATACTGATAGGTTAAAAGCTTCCAACGCTAGATACTTGCACGAAGCCAGTACCCGTCGGGTGTAAAACGTCTGCCACAACTCGGGATGGTAAAGTAGCTCCCCAAATACAAACAATCAATATCTGCCCTTCTACCGTACCTTCTCCTGAGTGGCGGCGGTGTGCGCCTCTTCCTTCATCTCGTTGATCTCCGCCACTACCTGAAGATCAATTCATCAATAATGATAACAGTGTACCCCATGTTGTTCGTTTTGTTAAGTTGCAAGCGACAATCGTATCGCATTCACTCTTTCCTCCATGCTGAATACTATCGCTGCAACCCGAACCAAACAGATATAACACAAGCTTATTTTTTTCAGTTGCGTATGGAGATTTTATCAAAAACTACCTTCCATCTCCTCTACATGGCACCACTGCATCACAAACCCCACAGATCCTACTCCCACACACTCCAACCACTACCAACCCCTCCCTCCCTCCCCCTCCCTCACCTCATCTGTGCCGCGCAGCTTCTTGAGGTCGTGCTCGGCCTGGTCGCTCTTGCCCTGCAGAGAGTGGGAGATCAAAGATCATCCAACAAATTATGCTAATTAATTAACTTTATTAATTACACTAATTAACTAATCACCTTGACAATGAGCGAGTACTTGGGCGACTCGACGCAGGCGGGCAGCGTCAGCAGCTGGATGGCCGAGGGGACGACCGTGAAGGCTGCAATGGAAGGGATGGTTGAGAGCATTGGAGCAATAGAAACATCACTGCGATTAGCTCACTAGTAATAAACCGGGTTTGCTGCGACGTGAAATTGCCAAGGACAAATTGCTGAATCTATTTTTTTATTGGAAATTGCACTAAATCAATGGACCGCTTTGAACCACCTTTAGATACAGACGCTGAAACCTAACTCTGCAGGTCGAAACAAAACGAAAACCAGATTAGTTCTCACCGAAGATGTACGGCCAGCGGTATTCGTTGCCGAAGATGAAGTTGAGACCGAGGATCTGCAAGGATTTTATTACAAATAGTGAAAGGCGGGTCTATCAAAATGGATGTCACTCGCCGTACTTATAAATAGCGCGAATCCGCAGACTACCTAGGGGCAATCATAGCCGATACATGCTGTTGTTCAGGTTTTGATATTTTTTGTCGTCAATACTCGCCATGAATTGCAATTCAACCACCTATCGCGTATCAATAATCCCGACGTAACCCCAATCGCCCACTTGTCCTCGGGGGTGTATCATTTTAGAACTCACATTTTAGAACTGGTCATTTTAGAACTCTCGATCAATTATAAAATGCGTGTTATGGACGTGCCTTATGTCTAATTTTGTGGCATGTCATATCTATTGTTCATGCAACCTTAGTGTAAAATAATTGGAAGTTGGGTCAGCTTAGAACCCACGTTTTAGAACTCATCGAGAGTTCTAAAATGACCAGTTCGAAAATGTGAGTTCTAAAATGACACACCCTCCTTGTCCTCACCTGGGAGAAGAGGATAGAGATGGTGACGAGCAGCTGGTGGATCGATCCGAGCATGCCGCGGTAGTTGGTGGGCGAGACCTCCGTGAGGTACATCGGCACCAGACCCGACGAGAGACCTGCAGAGTACGGTAGACGATCGATGAATATCAGGGCTACACAAAATGCAACCTGTATGTTGCGTTTCATCTGCGCTACTAACCCCACAACATTCTAAAAATCCAATTCTTTCAGGGAGTGATACTCAAAAAAAGCAAATTCAACTTCCACGGGCGCTCACGAAATTGCTGCTTCACCCATACTACTTGTCAGAGTGTATTCCGGAATCTACGATAATACTGAATTAGGTATCCACCAATCACAAGTAAAAACTATCATTAAGCCCATCAATTGTCACTCACCGCAGTTGAATCCGATGATCAATCTACCGAGAATGATCATGGGGTAGGCGTTCACGTAGTACGAGCCAGTCATCAGCACCGCCGCGATGAACGCGAGGATGTTGTTGAGCATGAGTGCGCCCTGAGAGATAATCGATTACTGATTGGCGTTCACGATAGAAAGGAATAAGAAAGGTCATGATAAGCGCGGGGGGAGGGGGGAGGAAGAGGTGTATGTTTTATTGAAATCATATGGCAACATCGAAGCAAATAGGCCGCCCACTAACCCACTTGTAAAACTCACGAAACCACGCATCGACAGATGACTGTTGACAAACATGAACTGTATTCTTCGATACACTTCGCTTTGAAATTTTTTCTGCCAACTCCAGCGGCATCACTACCACAAAGACCTTACTCGAGTTTCCATAGCCTCGCTGCAGCCTAAACTAACAGGGGGTGGAACTTTGTGAAGTGGAAAATGTTTCGCATTTCCCCGATTCTTCGAGAGGCAATGAGAAATACGCGCAGTGATTCGAAGGCGATACATGGCGAATACACAAAATACAAGACCACAAAATACAAGATCATGATACAGTAATCCTCTACCCCACTGCCGTACCTTTCTTCCGAATCGATCGGCCGCCCATCCGGAGAGGAGACCGCCGGCCATGCCGCCCACCGCGAACATCGAGACTGCGATCGACCTGAGAATTCGAAAATTGATTGAATTACAATTACCGTACTCCTCTGCTATCGCCAACTGACTCACCAGACCATCTTGATCTCTCCCTCCTCGAGCCGCTTGCTGAACATGCTGTGGTGCGAGGTGTTGACGAACTTGGTGATGACCTGACGGGGATATCAATCGATAATCACTACCGTATTCAAGATTGTTACTGGACCCTACGAATGCCTATAATTACAAATTGTTATTTTTTAAATGGTGATTTCGGGAAAAAATATCATTCTCCAGCCCCAACGCCATCTACAGCTCCACTGGAGCCAGACACAACTGGGACGGGAAAACACTAAAGTTAAAGACATCAGATACCGTATCTCTCTCTACTACCGTATCCCCTCAACTACCGTACTCACATCCATGGGCGCGTTGATGCATCCGATGTGGTAGCCGAACTGGAACGAGGACAGAGTCACCGCGAACACCGCGAACAGCAGCTGGCCCGTGAGCTTGCCCTGAAGGATCGATCGAAATTGATTGATTTATTGCTACCTTACACCTTCACTATCGTAAAATGACTTTAATCTCACCAATTAACTCATGAAACCTGGAATTTTCCTCTATATTTTAATTATTTTCTAATTACCAACATCGGGAATCTTCTGGGCGAGCACCTCCTCCCGGAGGGGCTCCTTCTCTGCCGCTTCTCTGCTAGCCATGCTGAGGGGGATTCCTAGAGATGAGGGGAGTAGAGGACAAGGAGTAGGAATGAGGAATAACGATGTGACGCGCGAAGAGCGATGTCAACAAGTCGGACTACCAGTGATTAGTAGCGAAAATACAATCACTGAGAAAGATCAGAGAAAGAAAGACTGAGAAAGATCTGGGTTTCAGTAAGAATACTGAAGCGTGATATACGACGAAGGAATGATAAGAGTGAGGATGTTGGCGTTAAAAAAAAGGGGTCAGCTAGGAGACGAGGGTATGGGTCCCCTAGAGCGAGCATAGCGGCGACACAAGTGGTATCAACACGCTGATAAGGGTAGTGATAACACAGAGGATCCCACGTTCGACCAGCGACGGGAGGAAGATTATCAGAGGGTGATAGTAGGTAGGGGCGATTATAGGAAGGTGCGATGAGAGGTGTCAAAAGACGATTATCGTGAGATTCACATGCACAAAGGGCTCAAACACAAGCTGGAGCCATGCCGGTCAAAGTGTGTCTCAATGCGGATTCAGTGATAGAATACACACACGAATATTTAGGTCTCACCAGGAAGGTAAACCACCAAACCATGGAGATCACCAATTTCGCTGTGATACACTACAAAGAAGTGCTAACCTATCCTTTTGCGCGTTCATTAGTCTCCCATTCGGCGGATATGCACTACCAATCAACAAGCAAGGGTACGTGACAAGGGTATTGCCACGTCCAAATCACTTCACAAGTTTCCTCGGGGAGAAAAAGAAAGGAATAGGGGAGCAGCTAAAGAAGATAGATGAGTGAGACGAGAGGAACTGACTGAGTGAGAGGGGCGAATGGGGAAGGGACAGAGGGGACGGGGCAAAGGAGGAAAGATGATACTCGTTGACCCGTCACTCCTCCCTCACAACTTTACTCCATTCACTCTGCACCCCTTGTTTGTTTAGCGGATGGGATGAGGAGAGATGGCTAGTAGCCACCGTCTGTACTCATAACAGAGAACACATTCCACTAGAGATTAGTCTGTCTGCACTATTAGCCACGCCGTCTCGGCGTTTGCCTTCACTGTGAAGAACGAGCGAAATAATGACCGTAGAGGAATGGTTATGGTAGTCAAAAACTGCGAGCAAAGATAACAGTGGCGTTTTTTGGCACACACCATTCATCTCTAACTGCCTGCTGAATAGAAACATCTAATGATTGATGAGCGCATCCCCGGATATCCGGGATTAACTCCCTCTGAAACTCCGAATCGCGAAGGAAAAATCACGTTTCATCTCTGAATCTTCGTAAACCTGGCTCAACCCTGTTTCAATCGCAATCACAAACCTCTGAATTGACACTGTAGCTTCCCTTCCGCCTAGCCATTTTCCGTTTCACAGTAGAGACTAATTAAGCGCGCATCCTAGCGATTCAGGAACATTTTAAAGGGCGATTGAAGAACAGAACTAAATGTCAGGGCGTAATACAAAAAGGATCGGAGAACTGGAGAATGTCACCTAGCAAGAAACAGAAGAAGGATGGAAGGGAGGAGTAAGAAGGCGCCGTATCGTTATCACGCAAATCCTCGAGTCAAACAGTAAGGAGAACGAGGAGGGATCAGTGTCACTGGTACCCTGCTCACTGATTGCACCCTATGTTCCCTATGGAACGCGGAACCGAGCGTCATAGTAGGGGCAGTAGTGCAAGACTGAGTGGGCCGGGAGGAACGAGAGGCGGGTGGAAAGGGCCTCTTACACAGCGGTCAATGGCTCCTCCTTCCTCTCTATCTCTCAATTGACTAGAGGGCGAGAGGAGAACGGAGAGGAGATTCCTCTGCTACAAATCTCCACGTGGGCAGGGACAGATTGGCGCAGAGATATGATAGATGGGGATTGATAGAGAGGCGATAAGTCAAGATCAAAGCATGCACTTGGGCTGCTTTTTCTCTTGGAATAGCGCAACCACGCGGCCTGATTAGATCTCAAACAGCGAGGAATCCGTAGAAACTCGACTAGAGAGGAAGCCTAGCTTCTAAAAGACCAGAGAAAGTTCCAGTTCCGCGAATGAAACCGAACTTTGAGGGAGGAGTAAACTTTCATCTAACGATGAAATGGCGATGGGAGTATCATCGGTTATTTACTTAGCGACTGACTGATCCTCCTCTCAGATGACGTGACTCGAGAGAACCCACGTGCCGGTTAGAAAAAGAAGAAGGAACACGAGTGGGCAGAGTGAGGG
Organism: Pristionchus japonicus; assembly: GCA_900490845.1. Taxonomy (NCBI): domain Eukaryota; kingdom Metazoa; phylum Nematoda; class Chromadorea; order Rhabditida; family Neodiplogasteridae; genus Pristionchus; species Pristionchus japonicus. The sequence continues at coordinate 598,932 of LS521468.1, read as the reverse complement.
AGTCGAGGGGGAGTTTCGTCAGTGAGGGGAAGCAGTAGAGACCTCACAAGCCTCTACTTACTGATGAAATACCCCGAGGCACGTCCAATTCTGGCCACATTTCATCAAGAAGAGGAAATCGGGCATAGAGGAAGTAGCAGCGGAACTTCACAGAATCAGACTCGGGAATGTACCTTCATCCGCCTACATTCTCTAGTGGTAGGCAAATGAGATGTGTAAGAGCGAAAAAGACTGTGACTCTGGTCTAGTAAAGTAGCGCCGAAGTACCCAGGGCTCGCGATGATTGGGCTACTATAGAGTATAGCATAACCAAGGTCAAGTGGGTTGAAATGGATCGAGAGATGATCGTAGTTTCCGAGCCAGTGGACAATTTTTGAGTGGTATAGCTATGAGAGCCGCCAGATAATCACGGTTCGAGAGGGCGCCGCTGAATGAAGGTCAGTGCGAGTTGTGCCCCTACTATGAGTGACATGTGTCCATCCAAACGGAGGGAATTAGCACTGATTTGAATGATAATGAGGGGGATAGATAGCGAGAGAGAGCTGCTAGACTGCACGATTGGATTGCACAGTTGATACTACACAAGGAGCACGTGGCGGCTATAGCGGACTGCGTCATTATCCAGATCTACTAGAAGTTTCAACTACTGTTGCAGCCACCTTAAAGTTCCCCTCCACACCTAAAATTACCCCCACTTTTTATTCGATTTTATGAAATAACGAGGCGCCAAACTATCGTATTTGAAGAAAAAATGCAAAAAATAATTAAAATTCAGCCCGTGGTGATTTATTAAAAACGAGGGATTGAGCTAAACATCCTACGTGGATTTTTTAACTACGGTAATATCGGCTGTTCTGTCTGCGGTTACGGTAGTTCCGGCTTTGCATTTTTTGCGCTCTTTTTTGTTTTCTTTGTTTTTTTGTTTGTTTTATCGTTTAAATCCTGCTTAATTTTAACGAAAAAACAGTTTGTAAAACAAGAAAGTACAGTTTGTAAAACAAGAACGTATCAGTGACAGTGGAGTAAATAAGCTGTCCCGGCGGGCACCCGAACGCAACTTGGCGCGCCGCTGGCTTTATTTTTTCGCGCGAATTCAAATTTTTTCAGGTGTGGAGCGGAACTTTAATACGCAAAATGGAACAAATTCCGTTCATAAATGAAAATGAGAAACCCCAAACAATCAGGATATCAGAGCCAAACAAACAGAGTTTGAGAAATCGCAAACATCCAGAGAGGTACCGAAATACACGGGAAAACAACAACACTTAGTCAGTTCAACCAGCGGTGAGAGAAAAATATGCCCACGAGACTCAAATAAGCTTGAACGATGAGAGGGCTTGGAATCAACGAAGAGCAGCGATAAAAGACAACAGGATTTGTGATTCAAGGCGCATCATAAAAGTATGAACTCCCAGATTAATCGTAACTGCTCAAGACCAAACAAGAAAGGTTGTTCTACTCACCGCGGGAATGGGCAGCGGGAGGACATCGTCCTTCTGCTCGAGCAGACTCTGCTGTTGTTCGCGATCCATCGCCGCCGGCACTCGGCCCTGAACAGGGGATTTGAAGGAGAAAACATGGTATTGTTGTTGTTATTGATGTTTTGTCAGTGTTGTTGTCCTTGCTTCTCGACAACAAAACGCGAATTTGCTTTCACAGGAAGTTAAACAACTAGGGAAATCACTGCTCGTCCCATCCCGCGTTTTCTCTAGTCCAAATGACAGCTAATTCACGGCCCTCCAAAGCACGCATTTTCTCCGCTTACACCACCACGTTAGCGCGGGCTGGCTCCGCCCATTGGCAAAGTTCCAAAAGCGTGCCAAGGTTGCTTAACCGATTCCGTACGAGAACCTTTCGTTCAAATTTGGCTTTATTTACTACGGTTTTTCGGGCTTAACTACGGTAGTTAGAGCTGGAGCATGGTTGTT
>LS521468.1:571000-596904 GCA_900490845.1 Pristionchus japonicus | reverse complement strand
TTCTTGCGTAATTGCACGAGACCTTGAACGAAGCAATTGGGCTTGTTTTGATTAACCTTCTGGTGACTATTGGAAAATTTTATAGTTTATCGTTTCCGCAATGCTTACACTTACCTTCCGGAGTGCGTTCAGCACCTTTTATTGATTCATTCAGTGGTTTATACAATAGCACTTAATCTAAATCATGCTCGTCTCGTTCCACTACCTTCAAAGCCAACAATGGCCACGACGGGGAGTGGCTGGGGATGCAAATTGCCCCTGAAGTCCACCGCATCAGTTCCAGCAATATTTAATAAATTTTGCTAATTAAGTATAGCTTAAAATAATTTAAACGAATAAGTTAAGCAACGTTGACACACATCATTTTTGAATTCCCGGAATTCCGGAGCCGGGGAAAAGTAACAAAACTTGGAACAATGCCAGACCGGTTTTCGAAGCGGAGGTGTGAACGGCCGTGCTAATTTACATATAACTGTTAGTTGCGATGCGCATTTTCACACATGAGGTTGCAAATCAAATCATAGACCACCCACCTTCTCCTCTTCATTCGTCGAGATCATCCTCGCGGCTTGCACACCCGCTGAGCTACTCTTCTGCAAAGTGCTACTGTTTTGGAGCAATAAACAACGCAAAACAATGAAAATCGGGCTATAATTAGAGTAATTAAATATGCAAGATCATTCTCTACGATTCAAGTGATGATTTGGGCACGATTGCACGCGGGAATAGGTATAAAACGGATCGATAAAGCGGTAGGTCAAAAGAACGAAATTTGAATTTGAATTAGCGCGCTCCTCTTTACTTTGGTTAAATCATAATGGTCAACTATTAACTAGTGGAACGAATAAAATTTAACCGTAACCAAAACCGGCCAAAGGGACGCTCCGTGCGGGACTATTCCCGTTCAAAGTTTTGTCGCTCGATTTGGCGCTGTGCCCATAAAGCGGTGTATCAAATCGTTCGATAGTTTGCGCTGTTATCACTGCTGCCCTCGCCGTTCCTGCCAATCATGCGCCCCTTTCAGGTCTCCGTAGTTTCTCGAGCGACACAGCGTGAACGCATGCGGTCTTGATGCGTCGAAACGGGACGTCCAACTTGAAGGTCGGTGGCAGGTTCAAATCGATTTCCTCGTGGCATTTGCCTTTGGAACTTTAAAACTTGGTGTTATTGTGACGTATTGTTGTGCAAAGGAGCTAAAAAGTGGAAAACAAGGACCGTTCAGATGGACACAATGGGTAATCCCTCGATGGGAGGTCGTGTCGTTCGAAGCATTCGATCGTTGTGCACCCTTCTCTTTGCTGCCTTCCTAACCGTCGCTCAGTTCTTTCTGTTCAATGCCCGGAAGGCACACCGAGTCGTGAGTTCAATTTTTAACTACTGAAGTACTTGATTAATATGAAGTGGATTCTCATTCTCCTTATTTCTCGTTCTGTCAAGAGCAGTTCACTTTTCTACGACACTCCAATAACTCTAGTTTTTATTTGTTTCAATTTTCAAACTAAGCCTCAATAGTTGAAAGGCTATCTGTAGTCAGTTTAGTAGTGTTAGATTTGCAATAGCAACGAGCGTTGCTAGGTTACACAAGTTGGAAGTTTGTCTCGACAGAGAGTAAGAGATTGTATCTTCTTATAGACACAGAGCGAAATTTGTACTATAGAAGATACTTTTGTAAGGAAATACAGAAAGAATAAATCGATTCAATGAATGTAATTCCAGTATGCGAAACGACAAGTGGTCACTTACGAGCACATTCCTCTTTCGCCTCTGACGGCGCATCGGTTGGGTGAGTTAACAGCTATTTATTGCATATATTTACTATTTGTCGGGCTGTTTGTAAAAGGGAGAGGCTGATATTCTACGTGTCTGCCAGGTTTGGATGAGCAGTTCGTATGAATCAACCCAACCTTACGCATTGTCAATAGAAGAAACTTTCAAATCGCGAATATTGACTGCATTGATAATATCGATAGTTTATATTTTTTTGGGGACGGTACGGGCTTACTATTGAATCTTGCACTCTTTTGAACCATATCGAGAAACTATGAAACTGCAAAGCGATGCCCTCCAAGACTATTCGTACTGTTGTAATCTGTTTTTACGGAGGAGTATATACTCTATCAGTTGCAGAGCACAATTCGCTCATATCATGAAACAATGAAACACGAAATTATTCATTATCGCACTCGCATCGAATTTTCGTAGAGTTGAAAGACTGCAATGAACAGTATTCTGTGCAAAGTACTTATCATTTATTATCTCCATTCCAGTGGTTGTCCGTCGTAAGATTCTCGTGCTCGACCTCGACGAGACGCTCATCCACTCGCACCACGACGGCATCGTGCGCCCGATGGTCGCCCCCGGAACGCCGCCCGATTTCACCATCAGGGTTAGTTTTTTTTCAGGAATCCGGAGACAAGTAATCCACTATTGAATGGTTTGTCGAATATCATGGATCGGTGAAACATGAACGCCTCCTGGTTTTAAGAGTAGCCTACTCGGAGTAGGGTGGGATTGATTACCTATTTTGGGTTATCTTGAAACGAGTATGAGATTTTCGGTCATCCCGAAGGCACTTTAATCACTATGGGATGGATAGTAGGATATCACGAAGCGGTGAAACACGGTCAAAACGATTTTGCGATTAGTATTGGTTTGATCTGTTCTCCTTTCTTTTTTAAAACAGAGATCATCAATTGCGTAGATTACATCTTCAGGATTGCTAGAGATTGCTTTGGGTGATATGCATATTGTGATGCAATGATACGGCGAAACTTGTTTCTTCCGACTTCGCTAGCATAGCCTTTTTTGGATTGCCTCATGGGTCACGAGGAGACTGTGGCAATGAAGCTAACATCTGACAAGTACTCCCTCCCGCTCTTGCAGGTGACGATCGATCGTCATCCGGTGCGCTTCTCGGTGCACGCGCGGCCGCACGTCGATTACTTCCTGTCCGTCGTGTCGCAGTGGTCAGTTTGTTTTTATTTTAAAAGTTATGTTGTAATCATGCACTTGCTACTGTGAAATGTGATCATTGTCTGATTATTTTTGTCAAAGACACTCTAACCATCTAAGTGTAGGGATGTCGCTGGTTATGATGACTTCTCGAAACCTAAAACTCATTTTTTTTAATTAGTTGATTATTTCGACGAGTAGCTCACTGAAATCGCCAGCAGTTGTGACTATCACTTGATTCGTCAGCAGAAATCTATCATGCTTTTTTATTTATTCTTTAAGGTGAAAGCCGTGTCGCATTGAAATTCGAGAAAGCGCATGCCTATAATTTCTTTTCGTAGCGTCAACTTCGCAGATGTATTTTTTCACCGGTATCCGAGAATCATCTTGGAAAGCTAGAAAGCTGATGCTATCGTTAATCTTTGTAACTGCAATCTAATTGTTTCTTTTTTTCTAATACGGATACATCCTAACTGTATTAGATAACTAGATTCCTCATGACTATGACTCCATCCCGCAAGCGTACTCTCACAGGTTCGACCTCGTCGTCTTCACGGCGAGCATGGAAGTGTACGGGTCGCACGTCGCCGATCGATTGGATCGAGGACGGGGATTCCTGAACAGAAGGTACGGGCATACGGTGGTTGGGGTTCTGTAGTCGGTTTGCTGTAGTCATGCTCGATCCCCAGATCTCGGAAATGTCAGATGATGAATGTGAAAGATGATAATCGAGGTTTTTTTTCTATGAATAGTCAACGTGCTGATGATATAATGCCATTATAAAGAGCATGCATGTGAATCACGCATAATGTGATGTGTTGAGTAGCCTATTTTGATATTACCCTAGAGAGTTGCCTAACGAGCGAAGGAAATACGACCCTGCTGTATCCTAACCATTTTAACCATTAAATTCCACCAAATATTAATTTTTGTCATTTTTTCGACTCTAGACTGTCAAACAATTAAAAAGATAGAGCGGGAGTGACTATTACCCTGTCCCGAATCATGAATCGGGCTTGAGTTCTTATTTTTGAGTATAAATTCTCTAAAACTCTCCTTCTCATTGAAAACTATGATCGACACTGGTTATGGGTGCTCCTTGCAACTGGAATCTAGCAGGCTCTGTGACATTGAAAATACTTGTCTTTGTTAGCGGTTCGGGATTATACTAATTTACATTAATTAATTGCAGGTACTTCCGACAGCACTGCACGGTGGACTACGGCGGGTACACGAAGGATCTGTCGGCCATCCACTCGGATCTCTCCTCCATATTCATCCTGGACAACTCGCCCGGCGCGTACCGGAAGTTCCCCAGTGAGTTGGGGTCTCGTGGGATGCTGATGAGAGTGGGTGGACGGATTCGTGTTGATAGGTCTGGGGAATAGATTGAACAAAACAATCATTTTATTTTTGAATTGGTGTGTTCTGTCCGGCGGTCAGTGAGGATAATCGCCCGTGTTGTTAATGTTTCACGGTGCGTTGGTGAGTGTTCGAGGATGAGATTACTTCGATTTATCGTTGGGTTCGGTTAACAAAATAGTAAATACATTCAAGTCAGGATTGCAAATTGAGAAAACAGTGTACATGACTAGAGGGGTGGTTTATTGGTCATTTACTTCTTTTGGTTGCTTCTGCGTTTGTTGTCGCGTAGACAGTCCACCCGTCTGTTGGAGACTCGTGAAAATACACGTTCAAGAGAGCAGGTCATTGCCGATGCACAGTACTAATGAAGTAGTACGTTCCGTGAACGATTAGGGCAGCGGTGAGGGTGGGAGAATGAGCAAATATCTGTCGAGTTCAAAGATCATCGTTTGAGTTTTGCGTTTCGTTCATCTTAGCGAGTTATCAGGGTTTGCGATCCAGTTGTTGCGGTTCTAAAAATTATACAACGCAATACTTGACATTGGAAATATGATTCGCACGGTGCGCTAATCGTTCAAGAATTCGGCTTTCGCGAATCTCTTCCCGATGTTGAATCCTACAAAATATCTTTAGAGACAACACGATCCCATTCAACCGTAGTTCTCCGACCCTCACAGCGCGCGCGTGTTCGTTTGTTCTTGCCTTGAGGGTCGGAGAACGGCGGGAATAGCTATGAATTTCTAGGCACCTCTTCTGAGTCTCACTATGCGCATAAAGAAGTAAGAATACAGGCTTTGCAATTTGACTGGTGTTCGCAGAAGAAATAAATTATCAATGCGATATTTTAAATTCACATTGTACCGATATGTTCTTGTAACAGTTTTCTTGAATCACGACGAGTGTATGCATACTCTTGTCGTGCGGGCCCAAAAACTGCGGGAATAGCTATGATTTTGGGGCTCATCTATTGATTTCCACGCGGCGCTTATATAAGGTGGATAACGGGGGTTCTGTGATTTCACTTGAGCATGCGAAACTAAAAAATTAACAATTTATGGCTGTTCTTCGCAGGAATACATTATATAATTGCAGACAACGCGATCCCGATCCAGTCGTGGTTCTCCGATCCGCACGACGAGTGTCTCCTCAACCTCCTTCCCTTCCTCGACGCACTCCGATTCGCATCCGACGTACGATCCGTCCTCTCCCGCAACCAGCAGTGCCAGACCCAGGTCTGGTAGGGGATCTGACCCACCCGATGACCTGCCTGACCTACCGTACCCCTTCCCCGGTAGTAGCCGCTTCACAGTATACCTCGAGACTTTCTTTCACAGCGCCAAGCCAAAGCTAGTCCGCGATTAGTAGACCTCCAGAACCCCACCCCTGCGATCGATCGATACAGTGCCACCCCCTTGCACTACAGTATTCCAACCCCGTGCCATATGCCCCGTACCTTTCCGTCCCTCCAATCAATGCAGTAATCGATGCCGTAGTACTAGATGTAGACTCGGTTGTTTGTATGACGCACCTAAACTTCACATTTGTTTTCTATAGAATGCCAGCATATTGCGTAGCGCAGCAGTTCTTTCTGTCGTTTAGAACAATTTGCATATCAAGATCAATCGATAATCACCACCACCACCCGGCTACCGTAGTCCGTTCGATTCTGTTTCCTGCCTACAGTAATCCTCCCTGTTTTATGCAAGCTCGTATGCCTGCGAGCGAGTATGTCTGTTGTTTCTCATCGTGCATTCTAGAGTAACTTTTCCATTGTATGTAGATCCCTCGATTCCCCGAGATGAGACTCTTTTCAATGATCACACCGTCTTGTTCTAGAGAGACGAGATTTTGTGAGGAAAGAAGAGAGGCTCAAGCTCCTTTGAACAAATTCCACTCCCCATCTTTTCTCGTTAGATTATATTTTTCATTTCAATAATTGGATATCTCAGGGTATCATCGTCCTCCCATGTTTTTGTTGTTATTCCAATCGTTTCGACGCTCTTGGATTGCATTTCAGAGGCTCCGCCCCCTCCTTTCCACCTCTAGTGATCCACCCCTCTGTCCAGGTAATAAGACGTTCCGCGAATGCTCCCCCGATTCCGGCCTGTCCCGTCGCCCCATCGTTTAGTCTCCGATTGACTCTAATCAACACAAGAGTGGCGCCCCTGCCCGCTCCTCCCCACATCTCGGTTCGATGCATACTTGGTTATTCTCATGCCCCCTTGACCTACCGTAGTTCCTTTCTGTCCCTTTCCTTTTGAGCGATTGCGATCGTCATTATTTATTTTTGTGTGTAGGAAAAGTAATACAAAAAAGTTTGATTGAATCGCGTCTCAGAATAAATTATGTGTTATTTATCTCGGTTGTGAAGCAAGAACAGTTAACATACGGTAGAACAAGAGGGGGAGACTATCGATTGGTAGATCAGGATGACCGGTAGAATCGTTTCTCGGTGCTGGCTAGTCGTCTGCAGACATCTCGATGGAAGAAGCAGTATGAGTTGACGGAGGGAAGGAATTGAGAACGATTGTCGTCGGTCTGAAAGGAAGATTGCGTTATAATTGGGCGAAAATAGTAATTATTTATTTTTTGGGCTCTTCATTGCCGTGTGTCATCATCACTAGGTAATGCGCCTGTTTTCGAGAATAGTGTGATTCTAAGGAAAGACCGAGGGATAAGGAGAAGACATGAATTATGGAAGTCCGTAGATGGGATAATTTTGGCTACGGAGAAGCGAAAAGTGCGAAATTAATTATGACAGACTCCACTTTAGCCAATAAAGCGATTATGGCACGTCCTGCGTGCTTTTGGCTGGGCGAATGATGATGTGTTATGTGTTTGATGATGTGGGATGTGTTTCGGAAATGCCACTAAATGAGGAAGCGATGTGTTTGACAGTAATTTCTTCAATGTCGAGAAAAAAATAATGTTCATTTTCTGCGTCACTGTACTATGAACATTCAGTTGAACACGCTTGCAGGTGCTACACGAGTTGTTGCGACTAGTTGAAGTCAGAGATCCAATGCACAGATAGAGCACAAAATACAAAATTTTGGTTAGGACAAAACCGCTTTCCGTCGCAGGGATGCTAGGCACCCGAAGGACTCGAAGCACGTGCATTCTTTAGATGATCGGTAGGATGGAGCAGAAAGGAAAGCAATACAAAGTGCAACTCACGTTCTCCTGTGCCATCGGATCGTACGTGCTGAATCTCCTTGAGGTCAAGAATCCCTGACTGAGGATGGGCAGGAGAAGAACAAGCAAGAACGAGAGCAGTCTCATCCTGTCAGGGTGTGTGAATGAATGAGGGAAGGGATGCAGAGGGGGAGGGACCACGAGTCTCCTCCCACTTCCATGTCTGATCTATCGCTGGTCGGTCTCTTCAAGCTACGTTGTCTCTAGAGGTGTCTGATGGTGAGAGATCGCGCAACGTGCTGGAAAATTGCTTTATGTTCACGTTGAAGTGGAGAGCAAAAGGATAAGTTGATTAATGATGTGGAAAAGAGTGATTAGGTGTAGTTTGTGCTCGAAGTTTGCTCGTTGAATGAAGCCTGATGAACGAACGTACCGTTGTTCGCTCATTGATAGTCAATTCATAGATCAATTTTCTGTACTCTGATGACGATGGCTTTCGAATGGTTACTGATTGCTAGCTAACAAGTTCATAATACGACTCGTTTTGCACGTAATGAGTGAGAAGTGTGAATAACACTCCGAAATGAATTACTAACGAAGTCATGATAGGGACTGGCGCTGATCTCTTGAAAGATCTTTCATGCAGGCCTTCAGATTTCTCACTGGGCAGTTTCCCAAGCCGATAAATGAAACAGTCCCAGCGTCAGAAAACATGACGTTTCTCGAGAGTTGTTCATTATTCACACGTTTCCGTCCAGAATTCCCAATGGTTTCAGCCATTCATCAATAATTAGGTTATAAATACGTGCTACTGGTTAGGGTGGCTCCAGTCTAGAAGCTCATGCTGTAGTCCTGTCTAGAATGATGAGTAAGCAAAAATGATGATAATTAAGGCCTTTATCGTGGGTTGGCTCCGGGTCCACTCAGCCCTAACATCTCTTCATGTTTGAGCTTCCCCGCGAGTAATTCGAGTAGCCCGGAGCGCGAAATTTCGTGCGAAAAAATATTTTGGCAAGCAAGCGGATGTGTTGTGCGATGGGAGGGGGTGGAGAGAGGTAGGACTATTTGGATGGACAGGAAATTGCTGTGCTGTCAGAGGGCTTGTTACTTCGGCGCTGCTTTCTTTCGTAGACTACTCGCGTATTAGTTCAGGCAGATGGAACCTTTGTGATTCAGCTGAGCTGCTGTTTCAAAATGTTAGTCGCAACTTCACGATTTGGCATTTCTACGAAAGCGGAAACAGATGGTTGTTTATCTAGCGCGACTTTTGTAGCTTACAGATACATTCTGACCAACGTTTCTTAATATCGGTCTTAGATTTGTACGAATATCACTTTTTTGGAGGACGTAGCATAACCACGCAAATAAAAGCAACTACTGTAATTCCTTACTCAAAATCAAGCAAGAATGTTCAATCTGTGGTCTATTGATGATTCAGAAACACGAGTGATTTCGTGAGAGCCGTGTTATTGCCCCATTCCGCCACCCTCACCATGCGACCGTCCGGTTCACCTATTTGCCGGATCTCCGTCAGACAACGCGTTCCACATCCGATTCGCATCAACTGTTGACTGCAGTCGGTGTCCTCGGTCTCTCAATAAGGCATAGTCACTGGCCAAACCTCTGATCGACTAGAGATCATGGGAAATGGAGAGAGCTAGACTTGAGGTATTTGACTGGGTGCTCTGGACCCGAAATTCGTCTCTAGACTGATAACACGCCTACGATGATTGGTGAGATTACTTCAGTGCAAGAAGTACATCTTGAAAGCGAAAATGTAAATCGCACTGAAGACTTCCCGGTTAGGACACTACTACCCTCTTTATGTGGCTGAAGGACCAATTGCCGGAATTTCCCTGACAAACATCATTTTCGCACTACTTTTGTCTCTCTCTGTCCAAAAAACAACAACAAAGGATATCCCTCTCGGCTATTCATAGACAATTGCACGGAGTTGTGTTTTTGACGGGAGTGTGTGACCTAATCTTCGAGAAAAGAATATTTGAGGAAACCACCCTCGACTAGTCCTCTTTTGTGTGTGTCGGATTTGTCATAGGAATTATTATATTAGGCAAACACAAGACATGGAAAAGGCCTCCTTCGCATCTTCCATTCATTACAAATTGCAAAGAAGACATTTAGATTTCACGCTTTTGGAATGCTCCCGTGGTTTCATCAATGCATGTTGAAAAGTGCAAGGAGATCTCCGGTTTTGTTGACAAAAGTACTGCAATTCTTTCCGAATTTTCGAAAATCGTCGTTGACTCCTCAGATACTTTATGCCCGAAGGAGTAGCACGCATAAAGTAAGGAACCAAGCAAGGTTCGCACGCTTTTCAATAATTCAGAGCTTTCCCCTTGTCTTAGTCCAGAATAGCCCTTTTCGGCACCGAAAGCCAGATCTTCGAAGAACACCACCATATCTTATTTTCAAATCTCTGCATCAGCAAAACGGTGCTGCTGTTTTGCACATATGCACGGCTCGCCATTTGTAAGCATCATGAATCGATACATCATGTCTTATTTTGTGTGTTTGTTACTGGAATTTGATTGCAAATACTGGCAATAACTCGGATATCTGTAGTTAAATCTATGAGTTTGTAGTTTTCCGCCTCCAGAAAACTGTTGTGCATCCGTCTCTTCGTCATCAGACCGGTACGCATCACAAATCAGATGCATCATCCCTGTTGACTAACTCTTCGCAAGACGCAATCGAGTGGGAATACCAATACATAATATCAAGCCACTACAACCTCGTGATACACTAATGGGTCTGACGCATCAGCGATACGGAAATAGACCGTCGCAGGTGCATGGAGTCCAAGGGCGCCCACAAGAAATATCGGGCGCTAACACGTCTTATGTGCGTATTTTAGGCGAAAAGTGCGCCCGGTTTATTTCTACTTTCATAACACTAATCTCGTTTGATTTCTGCCAAGTTTCTGAATTGTCTTACCAAAGATCTCTGACATTTGAATCATCAGCTGTCTACTCACAGATACTACAGTAATCTGCGTGAGACTGTCTGACCGGAATGATCAAACACATGCGGAACTGAATATATTTTTACATTCCTCAATAAGGGCTAACGATGCGGTTGGTCATCAGATGCTGTCAAAAGACGTGACGGAGAGGTGAAGGGTGAATGGCCTCAATCAACGAATTTTACTTGCTCTCTTACTTCTTCGGGAGGGAGTGCGCGAAATAGAGAGACCATCTTTGAGGATCTATTCAGGCGTAGCAACGTAATATCAGATACGAAACGAATCTCGTTTGATCACTAAAGCTGGCGAGCAAATGTGTAGTGAGCAAATGCATGAAAGAAATGGAAGCAGTCTCAAAGCCGATTTTCAATCACAAAATGATGTTCGTTTGCTAGTCATAATCATAGCTTCTTCCACGAATCGCAATAAGATGATGTGAAGCAGTTTTCTGAAGATATATTTCTGTCTACTTCCCTGTCAGTGAAGGAATCACTGACGAATAATGAGTTACAAATGATGATCACTTGCTAGCCAAAAGCATGAGTCATCCACTTCCAGGAAAGCCAATCACAATCACCATGAATAGCTCGATCATATCGCTTTTGTTTACTTCCTGTTGATGATCAAGCCTGTCTTCATTTCACACACCGGAAAGAGTAGTGAAAGAACACGCTAAATGAGGAGAATCAGCTCTAACCAAGCCATACCTAGTCTGTGATTTGTAGTAGGCTATCAAACTGTCCATTGATGTATTATTGCTTGCTTCCTTTCGATGACGTTATCGTCTGTGATTAATGACTTCAGTTCCTAGTGAGTCAGAAAAATAAAGCTTTTTCGATAGTGGTCATCTTACTGTCTGGGGATTGCCGTTTCACTTAGCCTTATTCTTACATTCCAGATGAGGAGAAACAATAGCTATCATATTAGGTTGTTGCAAAAGTTTTTGCCGATTTGTTTTTAAAATGCCCGGCTCTCGTGCATATCCTGGCCCAAATTCACCTGTGTGTTATTATAGAGGAATGTTGTGGCATCACAATTGCATGTTCAAGTGGACTCGCAAAAGCCTAGGACGGCAGAAAAAAATTCGAAAGTAGGAATGGAAAAATTCGAGAAAAAATTTGCACTTCGAAAACTTCGCTACCAATATCAATCTTTGCCAAACCAACCATCGACAAAATTTGTCAGCGCAGGGAGTGATAGGGCTGAGTCCACTTGTTCATAAAAACACGAAAGATTCAACTCTCAAGCTGACACGGGAAAGGGAAAAATAATAATGTCCAATTTTAGAAGACTGAAATTCTATGCAAACTTTCCGAAAAATGTAGCTAGTGAATGGTGAAAAATCTTCAAACTAGGAATTTAACCTTGACATACAAGTTTCTTCAATTTTTTGTTCAGTTCAAGTCATTAGCTCCTTTCAATAGAATTCTCGGCTTCATAATGTAGTTAAAAAAATAATTAGAAAAAAATATTTTTGGAAACAGGCGCTAGTCTAGGAAGGGTGTATACGGGAGATATATTGCAATGCATGAAATGTGACAACTAATCTTCATGCTCTGCAACAGTGAAGTTTGCCGGGCTATTGCTCTGCTCTCCTAGGAATTACAATTCGATAAATGAAGTGGATGAAACACGAGTACTCGTACTTTGGCCCACTACTGCAAACGTCTAAACGAGCAGCTTGTGATATGATCCCGTGGTCCATGTAGAGCATCCAAGGCCACACAATTACCAAAAAAGAATGGCTTGATTGCTCCAGTCCTAAGGAAATTATGACGAAAATACGGGAGACCAAAAAACGGCAAAGACTTTTGCAACAACCTGATACATGGCAAAATCTATATTTTGCACAGTCTTGCAAGGCTTCCACTTCATTTGGAGCGTCGCGCTTCTCTGATTAGATTCACGTATTTCATTTCCACACGTGTGCTGCGGACCAAAAGATGTATGGATTCACTTGGGTCTGCAACGGAAGACTCTCTATTTGGCTTCCACTTCTGTTGTCTGCGTCAGGATGTCACAAAGATATCAGATTTCGGGAATACCGAGAACAACACATTCCAAAAAGCACTTTGGGTATCGGGACATCATAGCTCTGGCTAACAACTGGACTAACAGATTTGATCTACGGAATTCGGTTTTTCTATGACAATAACTGCCTTTTTTGCCAAATGTTGATCAAAGGAAACTTTATCGGCAAGATTTTTTTCTTTTTTTCTCACAGACAATAAATAGGGGATTAGATACATTACGGAAATCTCAGCTCAGGGAAGCTGATAAATTACAACAAAGTAATGACCAGACTCTCTTCGCTTCACGTACTATCTCGCCAGTTAATCTGAACGAGATAGTGAGAGAGGCGAAAAAGCCTGATCATTGCTTGTAGCTTCCTCGGCTACTCATACAATCATCATTCGCACATGTACAGACAATTACTACGTGACTAATCGCAAAGCAGGCACAAACACTGGTGGGAACGGAGCTACAGTACTCGGGGATCTACAGTGAAGCTACCGTAACTCTACCGTATTCTAATCCCTGATCTCCCTCCTCGTCTTCTTGATCTTTCTCCTCTTGGATCGGCAGCACTGTCGACTGCCGCACGAGTAGAAGTCGGACGAGCAGCCGCAGTGACGGCCGCCGATTCCTTCTGCAATGGTTTCCCTATGATTTCAGCAATGATGATGGCTTTATAAATGTGAAGTAACGCTGCCAAATGAAAGATAGTCCCGTATTCCAGTCGAGTTTTTTGGTCTAAGAGCTATGAGCGGAGATGAGATCGTCACTTTCCGTAGTTTTGAGAAGAAATGATTGCGATGAAGCACACTTGTAGGAGCAACAATCATCCTAGATGCACCGAAACCGCAAACGTGTGTAGCCTAGCCTTATTAGTGAAATTGACGAGATTCTATAAGCAGAATACAGTGCATAGAACTATTACGTGCAAAGGAAGTATTCATGCGAGTAGGAAAATGCAGTGGTAATTGTCTTGTCATCCCACACAAGCTAGGGTTCTCTATCTTCCGATAGAAAAAGGGGGATTGCAAAGGGGATGAGCTTTTCAATTGTCAAAGAGGGAGAGGAATTTTCCACCTTGAAGCCCTTCCGTACAGAATTCAACTCACTCATGCAGTCCTGGACCTCCAGCGGGCAGGCCGTATCGCACGCTCTCCTGCAGACGGGCACGCACGATGGAGAGGCGCCTGCGTGAGCGGCGCATTGCACGGAGCATTCCTGGAATGGAATTGCATTTTTAGGGTTTCCTTTACATCTCTACTCTGCGCTAATCACGTGGCAGAACGCTTCAGCCTTTTGCAAGCTTTTTTATTCTGAAGTGAATTGAAAGAGCCGTTTTTCTTAATATGTGAACAAGAACGCATTATTGAGATGATGACAATGCTAACCTGAGCGCAAGCCGGTGCACACGTGACAGTCTCCGTCAACGGACTGTCCAGTCTGATCTCGATCTGCATCTGCTCTGCAGTGCACGTCGAGCAAGCAGCAGGCATGCACTGGGACTGGCACGTTTCCTGGAAATCTCAAGGTATCACACCCGGAATCTTGAGTTTATGATAAGGGAGGCTGGCTGGCATGCTTCCTGAAGTACTACGAGATAGAGAATACTTCTGGGCCTGTATCGTGGTGCGAGTATCGAGTATGATTCAGGCGATTGAGAAAACGCGTTGCAATCGCGCTTGGTAATGTATGGAGCATTACCGGTTGAATAAAAAAAATCAATCACAAAAACATCTGATGCACCAAACTTGGTGTTAGCAGTACCTTGCACACCTTACGTGATGCGCATTACATTTAGCCTAGCGTGAGAAGTAGCCTCAGAGATGATGATTACGCGAACGCCTGTACTCCTGGCTAAAGTATCGTACCGAATTTATATTCCGGAACGAATCCGATACAATAGTGTATTGTACGGGATTTTTCGATACATCATTCAAGACACTCCAAACGCACTTTCATGAGTCATGTTTGCACTTGTTCGAGAGAGAATCGTTTGCTGCAACTTATCTACAACTTTAAAAAAAAATCAATAACTCGAAAATACGGCGAAAATCGAGGTTAAAGTAAGCAATATCTCTTCCACACCACGGTTCGCGTGACATGTGTACTTTACAAATTGCCTTTCCGTTGTTGTTCCTCTTGTTTCCAGCTGTTTTGAACTTTTTTGATATATTTACTGTCGATCACGTAAAGCGCACACTAGCGGACGACACGCTTGAAAAGGAATCGCTTGATTCCGTCGTCATTTGTTCCATTGATCGTTTAAAAACAAGTTTTCTTCCCGTATTTGCCTTGATTGGCTGTAATCCCATTTCAAATGTGTAGTCCGCTAGTGTGCGCTTCACGTGATAAACAATAAATATATCAAAAAGTTCAAAACAGCTAGAAACAATAGGAACAACAACGGAAAGGCAATTTGTAAAGTACACATTTCATGCGAACCGTGGTGTGGAAGAGATATTGCATACTTTAACCTCGATTTTCGCCGTATTTTCGAGTTATTGATTTTTTAAAAGTTGTAGATAAGTTGCAGCAAACGATTCTCTCTCGAACAAGTGCAAACATGACTCATGAAAATGCGTTTGGAGTGTCTTGAATGATGTATCGAAAAATCCCGTACAATACAGTATTGTATCGGATTCGTTCCGGAATATAAATTCGGTACGATATTACCTGGCAAGCAACGGAGCATTGCGCAGGCGGCTGTAGCTGCGCCTCGCACTCGGATCGGCAGCTCTGCTCGCAGGCAGGGAGGCAGCGGGAGTCCGCCTGAGATTGATGCGATAGGGTACGGTAGGTTACTGTAGGGTACGGAAGATCGATAACTGATCATCATGTCGGGTACGGTAGTTTAAACTACGGCAAGATACTGTACCTGCGGGACGATGATCTCGAACTGGTACTGCGCCATGCAGTCAGGTGTGCACGTGGGTTGACAGGCGGAGGCGCACTGCGCAAGCTGGGAAGTATCGATTTATTGATTCATTGTCTTTCTGCGCCTTTCTGCGACAACGGCGTCTTGCACCCCGGAGAGTGGTTTGTCAGAAAAAATTGATAATTTCGGCAGTCATTCAAAGCATGACTGTTCGACTAGGAATCGGCATTCTGACCTGTGTAGTCACGGGAAGTGGGGCGGGCACCGGTTGCTGCACGGACACGCTCGCGACGTGCTGCGCTTGCTGCATCTGATAGGGCTGCAATGGGTTTTGGATTTTTGTTTTGTTTGACACTCTCGGCCTTCAGCTCATCATGGTTTCTCAAATTGGTTAATATTTACAGGGACATTGAAGCACAACCGATATCTGGAGTACGGACTACGCAACTTTCGAATACGCAAAAGATTGCGTTACCTGTAGACAGGCGACATCACAGGCCGGGGCGCAGGCCTCGACCGGGCAGGGAGGAGAGTAGGTGGAGGCGGGTTGGGAGGTCTGCGAGAGGAATGAAATTTCTACCTTTTTCAATCTCAATTTCTAATTCACATCACTCTACATCAATTCACCCTGATATGTCTGCTACATCTCACAAAAAATGCTCTCACTAAAAGTAACATTCCTCACCGTCTGCACTGCAGCCAGCAGCGGCATCGACGGCTGCATCGTGTTCGCCGCGATGCACGCGGGGGCACAGGCTGGAAGGATCTCACGATTAGGGATACTTCTTTTTCTCAGCAATATGCTATGGTCAAAACTGTGCGATGAAAGAGACCCTTTGAGACCTGCTGAAAATAATGCTAAAACTACCTGGCAAGCACTGCTGGATGCACGGTGGCGGCGTGGCGGGCGTGGGAAGGGCCGGCGCGAGGTAGAGATTGAGACAGGACGAGTCACAGCGGGGCGCGCATTCCTGAACGGATTCAAAGTTTTATTTATTCTACGAGTGGGTGACGAAGCCACATTGCTGCTTGGCGATTGTGAAGGTATTTAAATATTGCGTGAAACTCAATTGATTTCTTGAGAGAAATGAGGTAAAGAACGTCGCAACGAATTTGAATTCGATGTGTCGAAAACGAATTCGGTGGGTGTTGCTACCGTTCTTTAATGCATCCAGTCGGCAACAGGGTTAGTTATTTCGTACCAAGTGAAATTTCATCATTTTCATTGCTGTTACAGAAGCACTAACATGACCTCCGTTCCGATACCTGGATGCATCCAGCCGGCAGCAGGGTGGGGTAGGCTGCGGCTGCTGCAGCAGTCGCCGGCGCGTCCAACTGCACGTACATCTCGACGCACTGCGGGTCGCACGACGGAGCGCATTGCTGAGAAATCACCGTTTTCGATTGGAAGTGAAAATGTTGGGCTCAAACAGCTAACTGCAGCATGTTGATGAGATAAGTGTAAGCGCAACAAACCTGCACGCACTGCAGGGGCACTGGCGCTTCCACTACTGGAACTGGCACAGGAGCCGGTCCGAGGGTGGAGTACTGCGAGAGACAAGAGTCCGAGCAGGACGGGAGACAGGGAGAGGCGCAGAGGGTCGCGTCACTCGCGATTACGGGCGGGGTCTGAAGAATGGAAGACGATTATTTTGTGCAAAGACACATTGACTGAGTAGAATAACCCGATATTTAACAAATGGATGAAACACATTTGGTGATAATGATTTCTCCAAACGAAGAGTGGTGTCGTGTCCCCTCCTTACCTGCGAGAGAATCTCGAGTGAGACAGTGGCGAACGCCTGCAGGCAGGCGGGCTCGCACGCGGGGGCGCATGCCTGGAGGGGAATCGATATTGATGAATCGGAGGTTCAGTTCAGATACTCTTTGAAGAGGCTAAAAGAAGAAGGAATAAATTGGTCGAAGCAGATAGATCGAAGCAAGTTGGTATAAATAAGCATTTCAATGTTAAAGTGGACTTGATTGCAGGCTGGCGTGACTGTCGTAGTGGTGATTATCGGGGCGGGCGTTGCCTCGATGCAGATGGGCAGACAGAGGGGTTGACAGGCCTGAATGAGTGGTTAGAAGAAGCGTTGTTTAGAGCGGTTTAGTAATTTTCTTCAGAATTCGGCTCATTTTGGGCAATTGTTGAGCTAGATAATTAGTTAAAGCAATACGGCAGGTCAGTTATGGAAGAAGAGAAGGAAATGAAACCTGAGGACATGACTGTGGCATGAACTGCTGGATGCAAAGCGGCTCGCACGCGGGTTGACAGGTCTGCAATAAGCTCTTGTTTAGCTTGAACTCATCGGAGAACTTGGTAGGAATGTATTGTTTTTCAAAAAAGATTCGGAGAGCGAGCGATTCCATTTCGAATCGTTGCGAATCTATGTTTTCTCCGAAACGTAGGTGAACTTGCAACTCGAACGTCACCTTTGAAACGAACAAGGAGGAAGAATATTCAGAGCGCGATAAGTCTTTCTTCATTGCAAAACTTATCAAAGAGAAGTTAATATTTACCGGAATGCACTGGGGGGCAACTGGTGCTGGAGCGACAGCAGTCGGCTGCGGAGCGGGAGGAGACGGCGCGTAGTAGGACTGGATGCAGGCGGGCTCGCAGGCAGGGAGGCACGGCTGGAAAAGGATATTCTATTATTTTTTTCACAATGAAAGTCCCGAGTGCAATGTTCCACTCCGATTTCGTATCCTTTTGGAGTGCAGCTGAAACATAATGCGAACGAAAAAGAGTGGGAAGTGTAGTAATTTCATTCGTTAGCTCTGCTCGCTCATTTTTGCACACCTGCACACACTGCGGCTGCAGCTGCTGCGGTGCCTGAGTCGGCGCAGGGGCAGTCGCTGCATAGATGCAGGCGGGCTCGCATGCGGGGAGACACGTCTGTGAGAGGCATTTTTTAAAAAAAACATCATTTACACTACTCATCTTCTCCTGCTGCCAAAGCAAAACTGCCAAGCCGTGCTGCCCACCTGGATGCACTGCGGCTGCTGCTGCACGGGCTGCACAACTTGAACCTGCTGCTGCACCGGCTGATACGCAGCGATGCAGATGGAATCGCAGACTGGCGAGCACTGCGGAATGCAGGCGGGAGCGGGAGGAGGAGCAGGAGGAGAGGGAGGGAGGGGCGTGGATTGGATCTGCAAAACATTTCTGCTCTACCTGGTTTAATATTGAGTTTCATATAATTCTTAAATGCTGTTTGCTGCTATTTTGGACAATTGCCTTTTGCCTGTTGCGAAAAAAAATTATTTCTGAATACGATCCCGACCTGCAGCTGGATCTGAACGCAGACTGGGTCGCAGGCGGGCTGGCACTGAGGGAGGCAGGAGGGAGTGGATGAGGAAGAGGCAAGGGGAGGAGGGGAGATGGGCGTGTAGACTGCCGTGCACGAGGGGTCGCACGCGGGGAGGCAGGCCTGGACGGGATTTCTGGTTAGAGTTTCAGTCTCCTGCACACACATTGCGTCTCAGATGAAGAATGATGAGATACACTTTCGTTTACTGATTTTATGAATACAAAGCAAGCAAACCTGCACACAACTCTGCTGTTGCTGAACCGGCATCTGCACAGGCACTTGAATGGGGGCCTGCGTGAAGTGAGAGACGCAGAGGGGCTCGCACGAGGGAGCGCATTGGGGGATGCAGGCGGGAGAGGGAGGAGGAGAGGGAGTGGTGGGGGCTGGCATCGTCATCTGAATTACGGCGATTCATTAGAGCTTCCAAGATTTTCAACTCAGTTTTGGTTATGTTTCAGCGCAGTTTCATAGGCTCTGCCGTTGAAGTGGCATCGTTATTGTCTTGAGCACTGTTCTTACAACAACAAAAAACACAAATCATCCGAACCTGCAGCTGGATGCATACGGGATCGCAGGTGGGCAGACACTGCGGCATGCACTGCACGGTGGGTGGGGGAGTGGTCGCAGGCTGCTGGGCAATCTGGAAATTATCAATCGATAATCTGCACCTGGAGTACGGTGCATTGAAGGGTACAGTACCTGCAGCTGAATCTGGATGCAGGTGGGGTCACAGGTCGGCTGGCATTGAGGAATGCACTGGGGAGGAGGCGCGGGAGTGGTGGTGGGTGCGGGTTGCTGAGCGATCTGAGAAGCATCGAAGAAAATGAAAGAATTTTGTAATTTTTTGTTGTTGCTGCAACTTCTCAATTGTTACAGCAAATGAGACCTGAAGTTGAATCTGTATACAGACGGGATCACAGGTTGGCTGGCACTGTGGGATGCATTGGGGAACGGGAGTGGGTGTTGTGGTTGGTTGTTGTTCGATCTGAATTTTTATTTGATCAGAAAGCGCATAAGTTTCAGCGGTTCTGTAAAGCTACTACTATTCTTTGAACAGTTGATATCGCGTCATATTCTTGCTCAATCAAACCGAAAAGTCTCGATTCAATCATACCTGCAGCTGCACCTGGATACAGACGGGGTCGCAGGTGGGCAGACACTGAGGCATGCAGGAGGGCTGCTGCACCTGCAGCAGAGGAGCAGGAGTGGTGGTCGGGGGCTGCAGAAGTAGAGATCGTGAGACTTTTTTTGTGCAGTTATTTCAATGAGAGAGATGAGTTCCGCCAAGATGGCAATGAATAGAATCTATTACGTTTCATGGTGTTCACATCACAATGGAAATGAGAAAGGGTTGATTCATCCTTCTCTCTCGCCAAAATAGGTAAAATAGCGAGCCTCAGTGAGAGTTTAGCCGTTTCTGACACTACTTACCTGATACGCAGCGATGCAGATGGAGTCGCACATGGGCGCGCACTGCGGAATGCATGAGGGAGTGGAGGGAAGAGGAGGTTGGGAGACCTGAGAGAATGCTATTTATGATTTATTTATTTTGTAGAATTCCGGCATGGAAGTTCATGCGTTACCTGTAAGTAAGTGGGCATTCCGGTCTGCGCAGGGGCCGAGGAAGCGAGGGTTGTCTGATGCTGAATAATCGCCTATTTAATTTCTGACCTGAGGGGCAAGTTGGGCACTAAATAACAATAAATATTAGGTAGCAACGTTTCGGCAAACTCACTTCCAATCATTGAAAAGTCGATGTAGCCATCGATTCCTTCGCAGCAATACAAACTTGATTAGAAATGGCCTACCTGCATGTAGATGCTGATGCAGGTCGAGTCGCAGGCTGGCTGGCACTGCGGAATGCATTGCTGTTGCTGTTGTTGCTGCACGGGCTGCACGGTTGGTTGTGGCTGCAATGAGAATTCTCAGGAAATGATACATCAAAGTTGCTCCCATACCTGTGTGTAAGCTTGAACGCATGTCTGCTCGCAAGCAGGGGCGCACTGCACTACCGGGCACTGAGGAGTGGGAGTGGTTGTGAGCACGGGCTGCTGGGCGATCTGGCAAATAGGATAATCTTGATAACCCGAGATAGGTTTCAGATGGTTTATAAAGTCAGAGTCATTCGAGAGAGATGATGTTTGGACTGATGGACTAGTGAACGGAGTGTGCAATGGAATGCTGAATCCCAAACCTGCAGCTGAATCTGGATGCAAGTCGGGTCGCAGGTCGGCTGGCACTGAGGAATGCACTGGGGTGGGGCTGAAGGAGAGAGATCGCAATCAAGGGACCAAATCTCCAATTTGTGTAGAAAAACTCGTGAAATTAATCTCTTCTTTTACAATGGGGTGAACTGATGTCAATTGAGGCTTTCACTCTTTCACCTGTGCTCATCGATAGAGTGCGAAATGCGGATATCTTCATTTTCACGCTTTCTCAGAGAAACGAGAGAGTGTGTAAAACGTTTCCCCGTGAGACGTTTCCCCGTGTTTCGTACTCTGCTCACCGGGAGTGGTCGTAGTGGTGGTGGGAGGGTCGGGGACGACCACAAACTGCACGATGCACGCCGGGTCGCAGGACGGCGCGCACTGAGGGACGGCGCATTGCTGCTGCTGCACGGGCTGCGGGAGTGGCTGCAAATTTTCCTAGGATGCCTTCCGGATAACAGATTCCCCCCCTACGTCCTCAAGGAATCCATGCAGTACCTGAATGTAGGCTTGAACACACGCGGACTCGCATGCGGGAGCACACTGGGGAATTGGGCATTGATGCTGAACTTGTTGCTGCTGCTGTTGTTGTTGCTGCTGAAGCTGTTGTTGTTGTTGTTGTTGTTGTTGCACTTGCTGTTGTTGTTGATATTGTTGTTGCTGCTGCTGCTGCTGCTGCTGCTGCACGGGGTACTCGGGTGCCTGCATGCAATTGAATGTTTCTTTATATTCACGAAGCTTTCAAACGAACACGCAGGTACGAATACGATATTGCATGCAAGAGCTGAAGAAATCGACGATTGAATCTTAACGAATAATGACAACGAACCGGCGCTTGGATCATGCTCTGCTGGATGGTGATATCGATCTGGGCGTAGGTAGCGACGCAATGGGGATCGCAGGAAGGTTGACAGGCGGGAGTGCATGCAGCCTATTCAGAGAAGTATCATGCATTGCTCTAGTTCTTGGAAAACAGTTACAGATGCTCCATCCAACATGAAAGCAAGCGTTGGAAAATAGAAAATGATGTGAATGTTCTAGAGAATCAATCGAAAAACAAATCTCACCACGGGCCTCTGTGTCATGGCTGTATCTTCTCCTCATCCTATCACTACTATTACAACCACACTTATAGATAGGGCTTCCTCTAGTCTTTCTGGATGCATCGTTCAAAATGTCTCACCACGGGTCTCTGCGTCGTGGTCATCATCACAGGCTGCATCTGGGCGGTGTCCACACACTGCGGTTCGCATCTCTGTCTGCACTGCTCGAGACAGACGGAGGGACGACCGACGGAGGCGCAGGAGCTGGAAGTGAGGAGGGGATACTAATGGATCTGAACCCTCTCGACAACCGAATACAAATGAATTCGCCTTTGAGAAATGAGTTTTCATTTTCGAAAGAAACCATCACGCCCATCGAATGCCAAAGTGAAAAATCGTTTTTGCAACCCGCGTGAAACTCAACCGATCGCTAGAAAGAAACTCAACTCCGCTCTCACTCAAAATGACGCTCACAGAAACTCATTCTGTTTCACGTATTTCAGAAAAGCCATTGCTCCCTTCTGCATTGATGCCTTCTTACTGCCCGATTCTGTCACATTACTTATTCATTCTGAGGGTTTTTTGTCTTTCCTTCACTCACCGCATGCAAGCTCTGCTGCAAACGGGCCCGCAGTTGGAAGGAGACGCTTGAGGAGGGAGAATTACCTGGGTTAATCATGCTAATTAGCATAATGAATTAGTGTAATTTGTCTCACCTTGATGGCCCCGTTGAACTGGCAGGACGACTGGCAGGTAGCGCTGCACGTTGCCTGCAATGATTACTCCTGTACGTTCCTGCACCGTTTGACTAATTAGAGAACGGACGGAATGCGGATGACTAAAACTCCTGAGAGCACTCAATCAATTAGACATCCTGTACCTATTCTCTCTAATCACTCACAGAAGTGAGAACAATAGAGAGTCTTGTGAGGTAATTCACTCTAACCTGACAAATTGCCACCGTCATCGTTGGCGGGCAGGTGGACAGACAGGACGACTGACAGGAGGGACCGCAGACCGTCAGAGCGGCCTGGCAAGGATGAGAATGAACCAATCATTTCCCAGAACCGTCAGATCGAGGAGATTCTACTAGTGCTATTGTGTTTCAGAGATTATTCATTATGTGAACACCGTTCTGCGATTAATCGACCCTCTGTCGTTGTTAGTCAAAAAATAATTATATCAAAAATGTACACAATCATAGATTTTTTCGGATGTTTTTGGTATTACCAGGAGGGGTAATACGAAGAAAATAAAAAAAAAGTACCTGATTGGCGCAACCGCATGATGGAGGTGAAAACTGCGAGGAGCATCTGAAAGCAACCGTTTTCGTCGTATAAAATTATTTCGTGATCCATTTCTGGACACGGTAGCCCTATACTGTTTACGGTACCTGCAGGACGGCTGGGAGGCGATCGATTGGCAGAGGCAGGTGGGGAAGGAGAGACGGGCGCACGGACAGGCACGACGGGCTCGGGAGAGGACCTCTTTCTGAACAAGTCCAAAAACTGCTTTATTTTCGTGTTGTGCCAGGTAATATTACTTTCTGCATGAATATTCATCGGCATAATCCATTCTACAATTCAACGCGCCTTTTTTTCGAACAAATTGAATGCGTTTCAGGATCAATTCAACAAGGGAATCGGAATATCAGATGAATAATCACCAGATTCGTCTTGCTTAAATAGAAAAGTTTCGAAAAATAATCACCGCGCATTCAATCATGTATGTAGCCTGCATGCAGTTCAATATCCTTTCCTCATCCCAAATCTCAATTCCGAACGCAACTAGACTCTCTTCCTCCTCCTCTCCTTCCTTCTGCTTTATCACGGAAGTTCCGCGTGTGAAATGCGATCTATCGCATCCCCATCTTGAGAAGAGGAGGGAGGGATGAGGAGAGGAGGGGGATACACCATTGTTCACTGTCTGAGATTGATGATCCCCGTGAGCAAACAGTGCTCATTGGCAGGAGCAATGATCTGCCCCATTGCAAGGATAACGTCCCACTCGGACCGATATAATCAGATCATGCAGTCTAGTTCTCTGTAACTCGTAGCTAAGAAGAAAGAGACAGATCGTGAAGATTCCTATGCGCAGGCTCCCTTGCCAGTGCCTGATTATCGTTGACTATGGGCAGTGAGTGCCTGAGGGCAAAAGCGATACTCAGGAAGAGCGAGAGGCTACGGGGAATGGAGTGAATCAGAGGGCGAGAGGAGGCGAGGAGTTATCAGGCAACTCAGTGAAGGCAGGAGCAAACAGATCATCAGTGATTAGCAAGAAGAGGCGCGAAGAATCGGATTAGAGAGGGAAGAAACAGCGGGACAAAAACAGAAGAAGGAAGGGGAGGTGCAGGGAGCAGAGCTTCTGGCAGAAGAAGGTGTGGAATGATCTCTGAGTGGAACGAAGGGGATAATGGATGAAGAAGAACGGGTGGCGCAGAAACTTGAGGGACCAGAATTGGCAGATCATTGAAGAACGTGAACAAAAAGTGAATTATGCGAGAGGTTGGTGTTGAGATGGCATTACCAGAGATCGCACAAAAAGTACCGCTAAATTGAGTCGCAGCTAGTCGCTAATTTAACGATGTGTTTCAGGGTTAGTTCAACAACGATATCGGGCGCAGCAGAGCAATATTATCTGGTAATCGGTTTGAAAAAACACACACAATATCGTAACTGCCTAACTGTAATAACCCGAATTGAATTCTTCGCAAAAAAAAAACTCTCTATCCACTACAGAACAGATCAATTTACCTTCTCGCTCTCCGTTCCGTTCCCTCCTCTCTTCTCCCCTGCAGCAGCTGCAGTTGCTGCACAGAGACAGGCTGCGGCCAGCCAGAGGCACGCGCGCCTCGATATCACCATCTGAATAACGGTAATTAATTAATTAATTAATTGTTCATTTATGCATTTTGATAATAATGATGAGCTTCAGAAAAGTGGCAATGAACACGCATCCAATTAGATTCACAATATGCTTCAAAGAATATAAAACTTCATAGACGCACGGAAGAAATCAATCTGTTCCAGGTGCAAAACCAAAAGAAGAAATTCAGGTAATTTAATGAAACACTGGTGATGGCAAGCGGTAGAATGGAACGATAAGCCCTGTGAGCATCCGATGGCATGATCATGCATTATGCCTCTCCAACCCTCCCCCGGGGGCGGTGCTCCCATCCTTATAAACGATGGGAGGAATCAGGAGACCGGTCAGAGAGAGAGAGATGCGTGCTCATCCCTCGTGTTCACATGCTTAGAGACACTCACCCTCCCTCTCTTCGGGCGATTGACGGAGTCTCTTCGATTCGCATTCTCTCTTGTCGATCTCTCTTCTGGTGTCCGAGGAAATTGACTATGTGAAGGAAGAGTTGAATAATGAATAATTAAGCGAAGCAAGGTGTCTGTCATCGTCTAACCTGGAAATAACAGTTTTGTAAGAGCACGTTCACATGCTTAGAGACACTCACCCTCTCTCTCGCTTGGACGATGAGAGATGACTCTCTGATTCGCATGTTCTCTCAACGATGACAGCGAGTGATAGATTATGCGGTCTAGAGATGACTGGGAATTGCAGGAATTGTCGAAATGCAAGAAATATCATTGATCCTTTCCTGTCGACCGATTTTCTAGATAGGGAAGCGTTTTTTCTTGAATGATTGATTTGAAGGGCTACGGAGTATTATTAAGTGTCTCGAATTGATTAAAAAAGGTTCACTAAACTGATCTACCCTGCTGATTTTGTACAAGCTAGGTTTCCCCGGCTTGGGGTATCGATCTCCGGATGAACTGTGAAAAACCCAACAGAGTCATAGATCACATTTTATCCATCAACCAACACCAAATTGGTGAAGGGGAGAAGGGTTTATAAAGGGGAGAGTGGGTATGGAAATGAGGGGGATTAGTCTTGTTGACGAGCGAGTGGAGAGGGAAATGTGGGGGATTAGGGATTTGGTGGGGAAATGAGGGTTCTTCTTATATTCAAATGATTCTTCTTTCTTCTTGTTCCTATTAGACCCTA
>LS521468.1:497576-563516 GCA_900490845.1 Pristionchus japonicus | reverse complement strand
ACCACCTTCTTCCGGACAGACGGACACGAATAACAAGGATGGACTAGAATCGGGATTCCGGATCGTGGAGTTCGAGTAGGTGTTCGGGCGTTCATTTCGGTTGCGTTTCACCAACTTCTCATTTGTTCGCTTCTCGTTCTTCTTTTGCTATGTAATGCGGTGCTGGTTGAAAAAATCGCTTTATTATTAGATCTACTAAGCTACCGTCACGCTATATCAACAAAACGAATGAAAAACACGACAATAAGCCCGCTTTAGCTGAATTTGGTAAGCAAATC
Organism: Pristionchus japonicus; assembly: GCA_900490845.1. Lineage (NCBI taxonomy): Eukaryota > Metazoa > Nematoda > Chromadorea > Rhabditida > Neodiplogasteridae > Pristionchus > Pristionchus japonicus. The sequence continues at coordinate 563,238 of LS521468.1, read as the reverse complement.
TCTCATGATCGAGTTGTGGTATGGGATAAGAAGAGACTGGTAGGTGGTGTGTGCGTGTGTCTGTGTGTGTACAGTAACCCGACGGGGGGACGAGAAATGGCAAAGATCGGCGGCTGGGATGGGTACGGTATCGGGTCAGGATCGTTTCCGGGAGTGCGAATATCGATGGGCAAGGGGCTAGACACACGAAGAGTAGAGTATAATACCTGGTACATAAAGACGTTAGTAAACCCGTAGGATGCGGATGAGAATGGGAGGGGAATCAATAATAAGATACATACAGTGGGGAGGGTCATCACTTAGGGCGGGTGGGCGGGGTGAGGTAGGCTGGTGGATCACTGGGGTACGGTGGTGAGGGGTACGGTAGGAGTTCAGGGCTGGACGAGTGGTCGGGCAAGGAGGATCGGCTGAGTGGCAGCAACGTCAGAGGAACACCTCCTGAAATGGGATTCGTCAATTTCGATTCGTTGATCAAGATAACACTAGATTGCCGACGAAAGTACAAATTAATCAGCCGAAATTGGCAGATGCAGAAAATCAAAGGTGCAACACTCTTGCTACGTGCAACCCCGCAATTTCCTCGCTCTAATTCCCTAGTACGTGACTGACGAAAAGGGCAGGAATGGAGATGAACAGGGGAAAGGATGATGGGTTCAATGAAACCACTGTACAAATTTCTACACGGTATGACTAATCAACAACTGAGGAAAACATGAGAATCAATCGATAACTGAGGATTACGGTAGACTAATCGATAACTGCATATTACTGTAGAATGAATCGATAACTGACCACTGGCTGATCTTCTGGGCGGAGCTCTGCCTGCACTTCATGAGAAGGAAGACGATGTAGGCAGATTGGATGAGGAGGATGAAGAGGAGGACTGCGATCACCCACAGCATCCACGAGGGAGACGAGCAGAGGGCAGAGGAGAGCGGGGCCTGGAATGAGATCGATAATTTCTCTACTGTAACCCTAATACGGTAGCTTCAATCACAGACTGATTTTATAAGACCGAAGAACATTTCCCAGGCAGAGCCCGAGGCAATATTCTAATACGTTCCTTCTGACTATACGGAGACTAATACTGAGACTAATACTGAGACTAATTTGTATCCCTAGATGCGGAAGTGATCTTTATTCTCTATTCCCTCATTCGCCATCCTCAGACACTTCTCTTGTTATTCGCTCAAGTCGTCTCTTCCTCTGATTCAGTACGGGCACTACTGACAACACTCCCATCATTCCCTTCACTGTTTTCAATTGCACGGCAGTTCCGCCCGTTGCAGAGAGCGATGATCTATGAGCAGGGAGAGGACTAATCGGCACGAGGTGGATGGGAACATGAGGATGCAAGAAACAATATCTTACGAATGTTCACATTCGATCAAGTGCCCACAAATTCAATAACTAATATCAAAAAGTGTGAGCTATCTCTGCTTGCCGGGCAAACATCAAGCAGAAGGAGCTGTTGCATCATTCTGACCGCTTCACTGCATAACCTAGCTCATGCAAAATGCTAATCCGCTTATGTCTGTAGGTTGATGCCATATGGACAGGCAGATAAGGAATGGCCTGACTATTTCCATTTTTATGAGTTGTCATTCAGAGTGTTGCGTAAATTCAGATAAGCATAGCAGGAAGTGACAAAAAGCTGCGCTCAGAGTGTAGTCAGCATTCCTATCTGCCTAATAGCCTGAGTCTCCTCATTCCGCATGCTCTCTCACTCTATCTGACTCTCGAAAGATCATGAGAAACGAGAGAGCGAGACGGCTGCATTTGCTCACGTATAAAATTATTCATGAAGACTCTAGTAGGTTCCGGCTAGAAGGGATTTGTAATCAGCTTGAAAGAAATCTAAGGATGTGCTCGATGGGTGCTTACAGTAGGATTTGCAGATTTTCGAAAAAGCGAGAGATTGAGGGAAATGAAGAGAGACCTACCGTAGGCTCAATTTTCGGCTCGATCGATCGCGTGTCGCAGTCGCCATGCTCCTTCTGGAAATCGATCGATATTCGATGATCTTTGATCTTCAGCATTCGGTGGAGACTAATAAGGAAAACACATGTCCCTACGTCAAGGCTACAGCGTAACGCGTTGGTGTCTGCAGGTGCTTAGATAATGCTTCGGGAATAGATCGATGTGTGATGAATGAGTCTTATGTGTGCTATAGTATCGATCAGAGCTACTAGACTCTATGAAGGTCTAACAGAAATGATGTCCTAGTCAGGCCAATAATAGAAAGAAACGTACGATGACAGTGTGGACGCAGCATGAGGAGTTGGCTTGAGCTCGAGGGATCCTTTCCTTGTTCGCCTCGCTCAGATCGCAGCTAATAACTGTAATTAATTAATTAAGAAAACTATAAATTAATTATTTAAATCTTCTAAATAGCATCCAATGCGTCTCGTCTACGTGATTATTCCCCTAGAAACCTCATAGATTTGTTGGTGATTTTTATGCTAATTAGACTTCCTTTCTAGACACAATGTATCTCATTATCCGTCCCGAATCTCAGAGATCTCTTCATTATTGTTTGTCCAGTATCTATCTCTCTCACAGTGAGCGATGGTGTTCGAGACTTTCGCCAGTCTTCCGAGAAGGACGAAGAGAGGGGGAGGGGAGGGAGGGAAGGGGATAGTCTCGTCTGTGTTATTCCCCCATGTCCTCACTCCCTCACAGGAAACGAATGAGAAAGACAGATCACTTCCAGCTCCTTTTTCTCAGAAAAAAAAACACGACTACGCAGTTAATTTCCCTACGGAATCACAACTTTCTCCACCTTTTCATCTCTTTTTCATCACACGGAAGTGAATTGCAATCGCATTCCGACACGTGCAAAAACGCGACGCGTGTGAAATAGATTATGTTCTTCCCCCCTGCACCTACCGTAGTATCTACTCTCGACTGGAAGGGGCGGAGCCTAGTTAAAGGGCAGCACTTGATAGTCGTTCCCTTCTATCATCGACTAGATTGGGCGAGGGAGTGTGGAAAATGGAGAGAGATGCTTGATGTAAAGATAGAGTACAGTAGACTCTTCCTTCCCTTCCCGACCCCCGACTTTGACCGCGAGAGGGAAATAGTAAAGCGAAAACAAGGAATGAAAGCACACTTCCTCGTACTTGCTAGTGGAACTAATCCGATAATAGTCAGGCTGGAGGAGAAAGACGATTTCGTCATCAGACAAATTCTGTATTTTGAATCCCGATTGAGAGTATGTTTCAGATAGTTCCCTAATGCAAGTGAGACGAGGAATGAGCAGTACGATTCCGAGTTTCTTGTTTAAAAAAATCCCATTTGCATCATCACTACTCCATCGCACTCACCAGTGCCACACGAGGTGGACGCTCGCATGAAAGCATCGTCGCAGTACGGGATCAGGGCGTCGGGTGTCTGAACATGGTGTGATTTGGTAAACGTCGCCTTGCACACTGCACCACACACAATGGTGCGATTTACTAAACGTCGGCTTACCTCGATGTACTCCTTGCATTCACTCTTGCAGAAAACGGAAGTGGACACGTCGACAGCTCGGAGGAGAGGTAGAAGAGAGAGGAGGAGGAGGGAGATCATCTGATGATGAATGGTTGTGCTACTTATCGTTGAGATGCATCGGCGAGGTAATAGATGAGAGACGATTACGTGACTTGTGCGAGGTGAAATATGGTAGATGATAGATGGGAGATTTGCTGATTATCAATTAGCGAAATTGAGTGACGCAGCACCACTGATCAAAGATTGTTCATGCTTCACGTCTACAGTTCTAATAGGGAGGAAGTTTGATAGATGATAGATTAATGCTAATGATCAGTTATGGAAAAGAGAAAAACTGTTGGCTGAGAGATGACGCCGAATGCACCTAGATATTCGAAAGGAGGAAGTTTGGGAGGCTTAGACAGGGGGATTAAATTAGGCTGTTAAGAAATGTCGCAGGACAAGACAAAGATCACTGTAAGAGGAAGTCAAGGATATGGAATGGGTGGAATGCGGAATTGCATTGCTGTGTTGATGTGTCGCTATTGCGTTTGCAAACCCCGTCTTGATACCCCCTTGTGCAAACATTCCGAACGGTTTTATGCGCGCCGATCAAGGAAACATTGACGCTTTTTGAAGATGACGCTGATGTTTAGCGATCGTTTCTCGGAAAGTGATATTGATCATCAAGCTATCAATCAGACTCTTATAAAGGAAGTAACTGCAAGAGCGGCAGTTGTGAATGAATGATTGGTCCCTATAAAGGGGGTTAGAGGGGAGGGGGGAGGGAGAGAGGGGAGATAAAGGGGGAGCAGAGATGACACCGTGTGTCACTTCCTGGTCCACACGCGTGTTTGATGGTTGAAAGATAAGGAATTCGAAAATGATGGAACCGGGAAATGCGCTTTTCGCAACTATTTTGAGCCGGAACGTGGTCTATTATGACCAAGAACTAGTAGAAATTAATGGGCACTTCATTATAATACGCAATGGGAATACGGAACTGCCTCAACTCGCGTGAGTTACTAAGATTATGAGGAAGAGAGAGGAGTGAAGTAGAGCGGAAGTGACAGAGGCGTTGATCGATAGAGGAGATGAGTCTAGAGATTGGATTCAGTTTTGGCCTAGTTCGCGTATTATGATGCTGATGATTGAACAGTGAGGAAGTAAGGAAGCAAAGGATGAATCAATGAGACAGTCTCTTCATTCCGCGCGCCCAAGCAACATTTCTACTGCACCTAAGCCACGAACTTCTATGCTAATTTCCACACAAGTGAGCGTGTTCTATCAAGAGTACCTATGAGTGAATAAGTAGCCAAAGTGGCCACTACCGCAATGACAGGCATTACTCAACCGAGTTTTATACTCCCCGATAACGTTGACTGACACCAAATCTTGCATATCAAACGCGATCGTTGGACGGCGTGCATAATTCATGCAAATGCTGGTGCGGATGTGTCCCGAAACGGGACACTTCCTCTATTCCTTCCAATATGGATTAGGATCGGGATGGGGGGAGGAAGGGGAAACGACCTTAGTCACAAAGGCGGCATAGTTATGCACAGTACGCGACGGGTTTGGGAATGGGGAAGACGTAGAGAGGGAGAAGCTCTGTATCAGTTGCAAGGTTCAGAATGGCGAGAGAGGAAGGGAGAGAGGGAGGAAAAGGAGGAAGTAATGACTCTGCGTCTCTGCCCGGCTCCCCTTCACTCGCTGTCGATTTCTCCACTACACTCTTCCCTCTCTGCGCGTGTGTCTGGTATCTCTGGCCGCTCTAACTTCCTCATTCTACTTCCTCCTCTCTCCCTTTCCCCCCTTCCCTTCTCTCTCTTCTTGTGAGCCCCTCCACACAACACAGCACTCACTTCACTTACTCCGCAATGGCTTGAGGGATACACGAGTTAAGAGGGAGGGAGAGAGGGGTCAGCGAGGAGGGAGGGACAATTATAGACATGTTACTGGCACAATGTTGCGGGATATTAATTAATAAGTGACGTCAATGCCTCAACTAAGAAGTAATATCATGTTGCTAGATCACGGAATGAACCCAAGGGATTCGCAACTACCAATTAAAGACCGACATGAGCCCGATCGTTCGCAACAAATTAGGGATAAATGATAGTTGACGTAAAGGAAGCCAGAAATGGCTAAGCCGGCAGCAAAGTTGCTTCCTCCTTTTAAGAGGTTTCTGGGTCTCAGAGATCTGCAGCAACCCGGCAGTAAATCTGCAGTTGCAGCAATCTATGTTTACATTGTCTGATCTTCTCTTCTTCCGGGCTTTGTATCAATGGAGACATGCCAGACCCAAAATAGTTCAAAGACCGCTTTTCCAAGCTTGTATTTCCTCTTCCTTGCAGTAACTTCTTTTGACGTTGCGCTGCTGATTTACAGAGAGAAACGACAAAATCAGGAAGCTCGGAGAGTTCAAAGACCAACTTCCATGCTTAAGCTGGTATTTCCTCCAGCAACAAGTCAAGCCGCTTCTCTGTTGATATTGTCCGTAGGGAGAAGAATGTGATTGCAGAATACAAGCATTTAGGAAATCCTTAGAACAGTTCACAGACCGAATGTGGTATTTCCTTCCTCGCAGCAAGCCAAGCTTCCTCCTCTGCAGCCACTTCTTCTGTTGACATTGTGCTGCTGATTGGCCACACTTCTCCACACAGAAGAGAGGCGACGAGTGTCAATACAAATCATGTGCTCGAAACCGGAAAAGAGTTCACAGACCGAAAGTCGGAAGCCAACGCAAGGATTTCGTTGTTGTAGCAACATCTCTGTTTTGCGACTCTGTTGTCTCAGTGATTGTTAGTAAAACTGGTTTACCAAAAATAGGAGAAGAGTTCATAGACCAAGAGTCGGAAGCCAGAGGGAAAGGCTTCCAGTTGTTGTAACAATCTCTGTAAGCATTTGCAAAGAGATGGCATGCCAAAGAAAAAAAACTGCTCACAAATTTTATCTGTTTAATTTTAGAAATCTGCTGTTAGTATTGTCAGCTTCGATTGGTTACGTTCATAGAAGAACAGTGTCGATAGAAATTAGCACGGAGAAAAGTTCATGGGCCGATTACCTTGATGAACTTTGGTTATACTACGAGTAATCTGTGAGGTTCTGTGCAACCGCTCAATGTTTTGTACTGCATGATCCTTCTCAATAAAAGAACACAAATTGTCAATGTCCTGTGCCAAGCACGCAGGAAATTCAATGACACTACAGAGGAAAACTGCTCTCTTGTATTAACTAGCAGGATGATTCTTGCATCAACTCTTACTAGATGTGCACAGCTGTGCAAATTTCCAATCCTTGCTTCTTCTGATTGGCTCTTTTCAGGAGAAGTTTCAATTGAAATTCAAACCAGGAAATTCGTTGATAGTTCGAAAGCGAATTATTCAGCTGCAACTAGAGTGTTTCTTGCAGATTTCAATGTTTGTTTCATACAGCTGGTCAAACTCTCCTGATTGGCTTCACACAATGCCAATCCCTTGTGCACTTCATTTCCCAAAATAGCCCTGAAATTCGAGCGAAAAACCGCCTGTTTACTTCCTTGTCCGATTCCAGAGAAGAAAGAGAGGAGAGGATTTGCAGAGAGAGACGAGAGATTACAAACGATGATTCGAACGCGGGATTGGTTCTCTTTGTCTCTGGTCGAACAGATCGAGTTAGAGACAAGGCGAAATGGAGAGACGGCGACCCGTCCTGCTCTTCTCTCCATTACACTTGTTCTTTTCGGAGTTAGAGGCGAGGGAGTGTGCGAAATGAAGAGAGCAGCGAACAAAAAGTGGAAAGAGATGGGTGACGCATCCTCCCTGCAGAAAGAGTCGGAGTGGATAGGGGAGGGGAGCAGGGAAACAGAGACGACTGGGCCTTGAGAGTGGTACCTGTACTGTTGGGTGGCGACGGGGTGTCTATGCTTAATTTTTCAAAGAATACTCGCTGATCGTTGCGGGCATTTAGGAAAATTTGTGATAAAAGAACAGTAAAACAAGAACATCCATGTAAAATCAGCTGCTGCTCACATAAACTCTTGGATTGGTTCCAATCAGAACGAATGTGTTTTAGAGAATCTTGAAGGTTCGAACAATTCGGATATAAATGATGAAGTCTCTTGTTCCGCCTGAAAATTCAAAATTTTGTCTTGATTTCATCGTTACATCGCACATGTCAAAATAGCATTGAACCATATTTGGTCTCTAGCAACTAAAGAGACGCCTAGAGCATGCGAACAAGGAGTGTAATAGTCTGCAGGCGACGGTTGCTACCCTGTGCTGCTCGGCTAATTTTCTTTCTATGATGGTGATCTTTTGTACAGTTTTGGTAAGAAGTGGTGCTAATTTCAACGAAGAGTTGCTACCAAGGAACAGTGTCAAATTTCAGCTCAATCTCGCATGCAATTGTTATTCCGATTGCCAGCAAACTAACGGCAGTGATGATCTATTGTAAGGCAATCAAGATCAAAAAGCCACTGAGAAGCAGTCATTAGGGCAGTGATAAAGTTGCTGCAGAGAAAGTGCACTAGCTAAAAGTGTGAAGTCCGTGGCCTCTTTGTTACTCTTTGTAATCTCCTTAGCCCATTGTTGACTTCACTTCCTGCTTATTGATGCAACAAAGTATTAGGTTGGTCCATAAGTAATGAGCGGTACTGATTTTGGAATAATTCTTCCTCCTTAAATTCCCATGGCTTGCCCATATTGCACTGAGTAGTTGTCTACTTGAACTCTATCCACGCATGTTTGAATCAATTCGAGCTATCACAGAATTCAAGAATTTTAAAATAAATCAACTCATGAAAAATATGCTCTAAATTGTATTACTTTTCCAAACTAGGTGTTTTCACCGAACCAGTGATCTCATTGTCCCCTCAATTTTTCCAGGGATAGGGGAAGGGTGAGGGCATCAGATGACCACAACAGTTTGGCTGTTTGAGTTGTATGAGATAAATAATACACCGAAAAGTACGAATTTCGATGATCGGATCGGGATGGCTGAATTGAAAATTCTGTAGCTCAGAAAGTTTGGGTGGCATCATTGTTTGAAAAATATATTAGCACAATTGGGTCATCAGCTTCTCATACCAGTACAGTTGTGTTCTGCACATCCTTTGAAACGAGCACACGGAGTCTTAATCTGAATTCCTGAGCACTCATTCGAGTAAGGTTTTCGATTTGGCATCCGCCTCTGGAGCATCTGCTACTGCTATCCTGAGACAGTACCAAATTTAGTATCCCCAGTCAACCTACTTCGCGCCTATAGCAAAGTTATGGGCTTATCTTGCTGCTCGGCGGAATGCTGATCAAATGAATTGACGGACCTAGACTGTGGTTCTTCAACTTTCGAGCACCACTGAATCCGTATAAATGATCAATCAGGCTAGTGGTAACGCGCGCTAGAAAGAGTAACCAAGGACTCATAGGATGTATATGAATATGCTTTGAAAACTTGAATACGAATGCACTTTGAGGTCAGATTATCAAAGTGAACAAATCGCTCATTACTTATGGACCGACCCGATAGTAGTGGGAAGAGTTTCTGCTCGAGGAAATCATGGAAACACGCGGTTCCACGAGGAAAGAAGACGTGCAAAAACGTGGGAAACTTCCTGCTTGGGAAGAGAATGGGTGAGAGGAATTGAATGAGTGAGAAAGGGAACATGATCGTCTCTTCGTTTTGCATGCTGTCTCGCAGGCGAGAGAACAGTCAATATTGAGAGAGCGGGATCGAAAGTGAATTGGTCGCCAATGATCAGCTCCGATTCGGCAACTTCCGTTCAGCTCAAGTGATCAATAGACGTGATTGTCTCGCGATGAGAGGATTAGAAGGTAGGAGACAATTAGGGTATGGGTGTTAGTCTGGCCATTAGATGTTGTTGAGGTGACTAATCTACCGTCTCACAAACGATTTGGAACAAATGCGAACGAAATGAACGAATGTGTTTCAATGAAAATTGATATTTTCGATGATTCAGATCGAAATGCTATTCCTCCAAGACACGTTTTCAAAATAATCGAGATCAAGCAAAGTGAACATGAAAGAGTCAATTTATCCGAACCCGTACGGTACTCATCAAGTAATCAATCACAGCGATAGAAGAACGAGGAGATTGAGAAAGAAGAGAGAAGATAGTGATGCGCCATTGACGATTTCTCCCTGAAGAACAAGATTAGTTAATTAACTGGATGATCGTTAATAAGTTTATCACCTGAAACAGTTCGGGGATCTCTCCAAAGTTCATGTCTCGGAACCGCTTCCGAATGTAGTGCCCGTCGATACCGGTCGTTTCCTGAACGAATCATCCTTTTTTATTGAACGATGCTTGGTTGCAAAAATATTATGTTTCAATAAATCTTTAAACTTGCAAAGATCTGTCCTAAAACGATGCGTCCGTTGAAGGTGCTGTAAAAATACTAACCATAATAATGTGCTCGAACTCGTGCGGTTTCACTAGATTCCCCGCCAGATCACTCGTGTTGTAGTACCTGCGAGGGATTGATATAAGGTGATTTTTTTCGAAAACAAATTTTCAGTAGTCGGTTTCTGCAGATTAAAAGAAAGAGGAATTCTCACCTATTGCACAACTCTAACTGCGGCTTCCTGTAGGGCGACATCGTGGTGCCTAGAAAAAGCGCATATTGTAACAGTAAAACTACACAATTCATATGAACAATTTACAATCCATCCATTCTTTAATAAAGTAAGGATGGGATAAGAATTACCATTGATGGGTCCCTCATCGACGGGCAGTCCCGGACAGAAGCAGATGGCTGTCGGCCCTAGGGCATGGCAGAAGAAGCGGTCTGCAACGGATTCATTATGATCGATTGAACTCGACCTGAATACTTTGTCGGCTCACTTAGGAAAATAATTTGATCATAATTTCGGCGAATGAATAGATCACCAAGCAGGATAACGGGAAATTCATAACGGAATATCATATCTAATCTCATAATCGTGAGTGATCTCGGTCGGGAATGGCTGGAGGATAAACACTCACTGTTATCATTCAGCTTGGGCAGCTTCGACTTGTTGCTGATGCAGCCCGCGAGCATCATCGGAGAACCGGTGGAGGAGATGTCTGAGATTGGATAGTTATTCATATTTTAGTGTTTTCTTGATATGGACAAATTGAAGGAGAATGATCGTTCGTTTCTGTACGTAAAGGTTATCCATCCAACGCGAAACATATGGGAAAATTCATCGATGCACAGTAGAATGGACCTTTTCCTTCCTAGACTCATTCTCATTCTGATCGGTCTCTAGAGACCAAGAAAAAATTGGAAACCGGAATAAATTATTCTAGTAACGAGCTAGTGTTGCTTCTTTTCTACTCGTGCATGTTTTGATTGATCTCAATAAATATCCATTCTTTGCAAAATAATTGTTTTATTCGCGGAATCTTCTGATCGTAATCGAATAATCAAACTCACAAGTGTAGCAGACATCTCCCTCGCAGGCACTCGGATTGGAGCAACGAGTCTTCGCTTGATGGAACTCGTAGATGGAACATGAGAAGCACTGAAATTGTGAAGTTTATAAAAAAAAAATTATGTGAGACATTTATAAAATGGACTTTCTTTGTGCATTTGAAATTTACAAATTTCTCTGTTTTTGAATAAAATACCGAAGCGAAATCATTCTTCTCTGGGTGGCTGAACTTGTCAGTCCCGCGTGAAACATATTTTTTTGCAACGTGAAATTTCGACACTGCCGGCACAATTGTAAGCTTTCGTTTTTGACATCTAAGATACTGTCCTACGGTTTCGGATGAACACTCTCAACTCACCAACTGGCTGGCCTCCGTGACGTGCTGCCACAGCAGGAGGAGCGGCAAGAGACGAGCAGCCAGCCTCTTTGCCATACCTGGAATGGAATCCAAGATCACGGCAGAAAAGTGAGAATTCGTAGAAAATGTTGTCATTTTGAGCATCACGGTCATCACGGTACGATCACGGATGGAGGACAAGGGCAACAATATTGGCGCAAATCGTGAGAGAACTTGGAAGAAGACCCGAGTAAGAAAGAAACAAAGAATCGCGTGGCAAAGTCTCAAAGTTTTGACGAGACGGAACAAAACAAAGCGATCTGACGTCTGGATGTTACTCAACATGGGATCTTCGAAATAACCCATTTCTTTCTCCAACGGAATTCGAAGGGTCTGCTTCTCTGTCTCACAAAGAGAAGTCTGGGATAATATTCACGGAATGTTTCCTACTGCCAATGGAAACAAAGGAATAGAAGGGCAGCGTGGAGATTCCTTGTCTGGCTCTCTCCATTCAACGTGCTCTCTCGCTCTGACTAACTGGCAAGATGGCATCAGGAATGGAGAAATCTTGGTGAAAATCGTAGACGCAAGTGAAGTGGAAGAAGAAGAAGAACAATGAGATAAAGGAGTAGGAGACAGAGAAACGATCATCATGAAAGCTCAAAATTATGAACAATTGTGACATTAGGATGTAGTGTTTATCAAAACCACTCTGATAATCAGCTGATAATTTTACTTCAAGTTGAAACAAAGGATCGACGAGCGAAGGAGTAGGATGAAGTGGAGTGGGAGAAGAAAGACAATGGGATGAAGAGAGATGAGAGAAGTAAATTAAACTACGAAGATAAAAACCAAGTAAAATGCCTATCATGATTGATTATTATGCATAAAATCAGTGTGATAATTGCTCAATTATTCAATTTCACAAGAAACTAAGGATCGAGAAACAAAAGGGGTAGACGCAAGTGGAGTGGAAAGAGAAGAAGTGGAGGACAATGGGATGAAGAAGGAGGAGGAGAGAATAAGGAGAAGCGAGGTCGAGAGAGGATAATGCAATCACTGCGGCGTATGAAGAATAGGCAAACGCAGGAGATGAGACTCTCTCCATTTTGCATACTCTCTCGCCATCTCTAACCGATAAAATTTCGAAAATGCGCTGGAAAGCCGAGGTGAGTGTTTACTTGCAGCAATTCAAAGAGCGAGGAAGTGCGTAAGAGAGGCCGGAAAGAAATTGGAGAACCGCCTCGAATAGCCCTCCTCTCTCCTTAGGATGATCTCACTTCGGAAAGAAACTCCTCTCGTCTACTTTTAAACTTCTACTGAGGACTATTTCGCTCTATATTCTACATCGATGAACAAATTCAAGTTGGAAGAGAAGACAGCAGACACAGTTAAGCAGCTTCATCAAGATGTTCATCGAATACAAACATAGGTTTTCGCTAGTTCCTTCAACGAATAAATGCATAGAAGCGTTGAAAATTAAGAAGAGGATCTTCTTCTAAGTTTCAGGCATTTTCAAAACGCTTTCTCTATACTCCGACAATAAAAAAGATCTCAACCCCATGAAATCGGAGAACAGCACTGCTCACTGACCCGACTGAACGCACGACTCTGTACACAATCTCCGGCCTCTCTCTCCGGAGAAATGTCTCCCTTCCTTCCTATTCCAGAACGAACGTCTGGTCGCATAACTCTTTTATCTTGCCTTCCCTACCATACACATCTAGACGAATACATTTGTCGTTAGAACCCTGATTTAGGAAACATGTAATCTGAAGCAAACGGAATAGGCTTGATCGAAACGTTTAATGAGGCGAAGGAGATGAGGATACGGTAGCTACCGTACCCATCACCATGTCTACTCGAAGGGCTAGCTGGGGTCAGAGTGAGAGGGTGGGGTTCAGAGTGGAGAGAGACGGGAAGAAAAAAAAGTCCATGGGGAATCTCGAATACACACTAAAGAGAAAAGAGTGAAAACAAGGCGGAATGAGAAGGAGTCTGAGAAGAAAACGGAATATAAACACGAGAAGGGTCGAGTCAAACAAACGAATGAGGACTAAACTTCGAGAGGTCTGAAGATCGCGAGGATCGAATGAAAAAGGAGAAGAAGGAATTGCTTGTAGGCTCATTGTCAGATCGAGGCCCGTTGCATGTCATAGATCACGAAGAAGAGGCAATCGCAGGAGATGAAAGTCTCCTCGTTTCGCGTGATATCTCGTCTTCTCTCGGGTAAATTTTCGAAAATGCAAAATTGCCAAGATGAGTGTTTACTTGCGGCCGTTGCATGTCCTACTAGTGACTCAAGATGTGGGGTGGAAGAAGGAAGAGGAAAGGAGGGAGGGTGAGGTCATGAATTTACAATCTAGATTAGACTCGTACTAGATGTTGACAGGCCGCACGAAAGGCGTTTGCCAGGGAAGGAAATGAGAAGAACATTCGAAAAATGAGAAAGATCGTTCGCTTTCTGATCTGCTGAAACACGCTATACTGCGATCCGATATTGGGAGACGGAGGGCTGCAACATGGAGGGGTGGGGCGAGGGAGAGATAGAATTCTGGGAAAAGGTCGCACCTTGCGAGACCCTAGAGAGAGATCTACGTACCCGATGATATCTTATTATGGATGATGATGAGCCATGAAGAGGAGGGGTGTGGTCTAGACTAGTATAGCAGACAAGACAACAAAGTGACTGGTGAAATACGATAATACTGAACGATTGGCTACATCACAGTGCTGTTACTATGCAATATTGCCAATCCACAATAAATCTAAAGATCATCGACAATATATCGACCTGCGGTCTTCTGTCGTCCGAGTGGATGGTAGATAAACTCGAACTCGTTCTGTGAAAATATCAGTGTTAAAGATCAAAGATCAACTTTCCCATTCTTTCTCCCGATGTCATAGGTTGTTTCGCGTGTTCCGGGGGCTTTCAAATAAATCGTGGGTCGTGTCTCTCTCTGGCAGTGGCGGGGGCCACATAAAGTAGTGGCTCCCCTGAGGGCGCGCGGAACACAATAAAGGGAGAGGAGAGAGAGAAGGAGACCCTCGATCTCGGCCCAAACGTGCTCCCTGAAACCTTGCAAGACATCTTGCGTCTGCTGCTGCTCTCTTTCAGCCCCATTTAGAGCGCGCGCGAGCTCTCTAGAGATCAGCCAAGGGGTTATTTCAAGTGATGCAGTTCTATCCCTCTTTGAGCAATCGTTGGACCCTCTCAAGAACACAGAGTCTCTCACTGGCCAGGCAGAGCGAGAGAGCACACTGAATTGAGAGAGTACGATCCCCTCTTTCCCCATCCCAATTTCCCCTCTCCTCCTCGAATGCCGTTAAGAGGGCGAGAAAATGCAAAGCGAAAACGGACGACGAACTTCTCCTCGCAATTCAATTCGCTCTATTCCCTTCGAATCTTCTGCGGAGGAGCAACCCTGCTGACATGAAGAATGGATGGGGACCGGGGAAGAAAGACAAGAGCACATACGCATAGCGATGAATCACTCGTACGAAATTGGTTAGATTTTTTAGACGATTGAAGCAGATGTCCATTGAACTCTTACAACAATCAGATATACTTGAGAAATCTGGGAAACACGAAATAACCCACCCTGTCACTCATCTGGAACACGTACGTTCACCATCTTTTTTAGCAGCTTTTCGATCGGTTTCTTATTCTTTGCATGACAAAATGTATCAACGCACATCAACGAACCAAAACTTCATTCATCAACCCGACTGTTTAATCGACAAAACTCGCCATGTGAACTGGGAGGGAGGAGAGACCAACGTGAGAGGCATATCGAAATAACAATCAAAGCATCCGAAATATATAACTTATTATTATACTCTTAGGTGGTCTCCAATAGTGACTCTACACTTGCGATACTGATCCACAGAATGGCATGAGATTGAGAACATGCAGTTTAGAAAACGCTTCTGAACAACACATACCATTATAAAAACGAGAAACCTCCCCTAAAATCTAAAATAATCGAAAAAAAGGTGCTTTTGTGTACAATATTGCAAGCGGGCCGTGTAGACAACTACTGCAAGCAGGGAATCGGTTTCAAAAGGAAAGAATGCAAAATTTGAATAAGTGATTACTCTGGGCAGGACAGAGCTCTCTAGACACATACTCGCAAAACGGGGGAAAGGGGTAGAGGGAATTCATAAATTCCTGAAGTATCGATTATCGATCGATTACTCTGGCTGGGCCGCCAACTTCATGGCGATTCTCGGCTTCCTCGCCTTCGGCTGCTTGGCTGCGCCTGCTGCAGGTGCTGCTGCAGCAGTGGGCGGAGTCGGGGAGACGACGGGGGAACTGCGAGAGTCGAAGGCCGCGTCGGACGGAGACGGACCGGAGCGGGGCTGGAATGAACTTATGATTGATCATGAAATTTACACCCCGTGTATTCATGTTTGCCTGATGCTACAACATCATGCAGTATCACAACAAATTGATACGATCGCAATTTTGGTTTGCCAATCAGTACATTTATGCTTCACGCTGAGTTCAACTACGGTCTGCTTCACCGAAATCAATGCTCCTCCTTTATCTAACTGCAATCTAACAACAAACACAACTTTTTTCTCGTGAAACTTGCACACCGACAATTCCTACGTCTCACTCTCCGTCCAAGTTCAGGAAGCATCCCCACGAAACGATCTGATAACGATGTACTCTCCACCAACTGACCGTTCTTCCTCCTCTGGCTCCTCCCCTTCCTCCTCCTCCTCCTCTCTGAGCTCCTCTTCCCCCTCCTCCACCTCCTCTTCCCTTGCCGAATCCTCGCACACTCGCCGGCGTCAGATCGGTCACCTGGCAATTATTGATTTTTATCCAACGATAAAATTTCGGCGAACCGATCAGCCCAACTTCATCCCCTCTCGCACAATAGTCGTAGTTAGTGCGTAATATGGAAAGAATCCTCACCTTATCTCTCACATACTCCTCAGGCTTCATCGCTTCTCTTCCTCCTCTGCCTCTCCTTCCTCCTCGACCGTTCTGATCGTGCGCATTGTGGTGCTGGTTGTTGAAGCCGCCTGCAATCATCCCTTTTCATTTGTTCAAGGAAATTTTCCAGTTCTTGGAGTTCTCAAATTTTCCAATTGTTCGATCGTCGATCGCATTCTCTCTTCGCTAGCTATTTTTGGCTTATCTCAACTACCCCAATCGCCCTAGTCTCGGGTACAGTTCCCTCATTCACCCCCATCGACAGCATATTTCTCCGTCTCATTTCCACGTTTCACTCTGCGCACAAGTACAGAATGCCTCATCGTCAAATGGTCAACGTCAACTCCTCGCTCTCAACAACCCTCACGCACCCCTGTGGCCGCCCATTCCCTGCTGTTGCTGCATCATCTGGTGCATGAACTGGGGTGGGGGCGGAGGACCGGGCGGGTGGCCGTGCACTACCTGATATCGAGGTTAATTAGTATAATTAAGTAATTAGCCTAATTAACTAACTAATGAACAATACTCACCTGATGCGCCACCGCCATCATCACTTCCTGCGGCGAGGGCATGCTGCAATTATTTTGGTTTTATTTTTTCCCAACACAAGTCTTCTATTACCAATCCACATTTGCTCAAGGACACATCACGTGCCGATGCAACCCCAGCTTCACAGGATCTACCACGCGTACAGTCACACTTCTCGTTTTCAATCATGTTACAATTGAAAATCTTGTTAACAATTTCACTAGTCAGACTCGCGCCACCCCGACAGTACAAGGTTCTACTCAAGCTTCCCCTAGTGCTAGCTATCCGACTGCGCACTGAAAAATAATCAATACATCTATTACCCCATGGGCGGTGCTCCGTATCCTCTCCCTCCTCCTCTGCCTCCTCTTCCTCCTCCATTCATCATATTGATCGGCGGCAGACTCGGTCTACCGTATCCTCCCATCATCTGCTGAGGATGAGGATGCGGCTGCTGTTGATGGTGGTGGGGCGGACCGCCTGCGAACGGATGAAAATTAGTACTTAACAATACCTTTCATGTTTCACAGAGTCCGCAAATCACTACATAAGCTTCTTTCAACGATTGTTCGAAGATATCAAAATCAACAAATCACAATTATCCTCTCACCTCCTCTCTGTCCATTCCTGGTGGGTCCCCAGAACTGATTTGCTGCTCTTCCGCGGGGAGAGGGACGCGCCTGCTGCGGTTGTTGCTGCAGCTGCAGAGAAGGAGTGGCGATGGCGAGGGGCTGCAAAGACAGTGGTTAGAATAGGCAAAGAGCAAATAATGGACATGCTGATCACTTCGATGATTCAACAAGTGCATAACCCTGGATAAATTTTTGATCGGCAATTAGTCCCAGGGTGAAACACTGAAAAAAAATTAAATCTTCGTGTTTCACCGGGCGCATAAGGTTGGCAAAGTTTTTCTTTCACTAATCCGAAGAATCCAGCAGTCAGAAACGTATTCTCTTCATGTTTCACCCTCCCTACATGTTCCTCACCCCTCGCATCTTCCCAATATTGATACTGTCTCGGTCGCTCACCTCAATCTTCTCCTCGTTCTCCTTCTCGACTGCAATCACTTCTTCCTTCTTCTCTTCCTTTCCTTTCTGTTCCTTCTCCTGTTCCTTCTCATACTTCTCCTTCTTCTCCAACTCGGGAGGAGGAGCCACGCCGAGTAGGGCGAACACCTGAAAGCATTTGAGATTCATAGAATGCTTATGAACAGTGCGAACCACAATGAGTAGATCTGTTGGAGAAGCAACCATAAAAATGAACATCCTGACAATTAACAAATTCCGGAAGAAAGCCGTGTTTCATGGATAGAATTTGGGCTATACATGCTACGATAACACGATAGGGCTGCTTCATTCGCTAAAGAAAGCTAAACCCCTTCAAGAACCTTCGCTTCCTCATGCCATATTCACGTTCCACTCTTTGCCTAAAAACTATCAATCCATACGTCGTACAGTGGATTCCTGCAATATCGTTTAAAAATCCAACATAAACCCCTAGTCCTATCACCATTAAGAACCAAAACATCACTCACATCGCTGGTAACAGGCGGCGTCTTGGGACGGGGTCTCATCTCCTCGTTCATCTCCTTCTTCGGAGGAGGAGGAGGAGCGACTGTCGATGAGGAGGTGGAAGAGGACTGCTGCTGCTGCTGTTGTTTCTGAAGAGGGAAAATATTTATTCATCAGCATTTCTGAAAATGGAAGTGAAATTTCCAAATTAATGCTGATTCGATAAACGTCTTCCATGTTTCTTGGATAGTATCAAATAAGTCTAATAATGCGAACAACGATTTGTTATGAAATTGCCCTCAAAACCTTTATGAGACCGTCAGGGAGCACTATCGTATTCTTCCAGGTCTATCTGTAATCTAATCCCCTCCCCTCCCCTCACCTTCTCCTTCTCCATGGCTCTTCTCTCCTTCCGATTCGGCTGTCTCTCCTCTCTCGACGTTGACGGCGTCGACTGCACGCTCACCACACTGAATTAAAATCGATTGATTGATTAAATTATCACTTTATCATTCTCAATGGATCTCTTCTCACTCCCATACGAGGCTACACAAAAATCTAACTACCACTACTCTAAACCGGGCCTAGCCACAATGACGTTTCACCATCAGTGTAAAGACAATTTGCTCACGAGCAGCACAATTATTGATACTTATAAGATGGAAAAAAATCTCCTCTTCCCGATCACATCTCAGATCTACGATTACTGATCTTTGATCTCCCATCCCCTCTCACCTTCCCGTCTCCTCCTTCTTCGACGACGTCTGCGATGTAGATGAGCTCATCAGCGAGGCCAGAAGGGCCGCCCCCGCCTCCGCTCCTGCAATTATTCATCTTACAGGGTTGTCGGCTTCTATGATCCCGAGTTGAAGTTTCGTCGCATCTCTATATGATTCATAAAACATTGGCTGCAATCGTCCTACGAATTCCTGCAAGACTTTAAAAAACAGCATTTAGAAGCTTTCACATATGATGTTTCACTACTGCCTCAAGAGTTCTCAACTCTCACGACTTCTGATAAGTCCGAGATTTCGTATTCCACTCACCCCTCTTATTCCTCTCCTCCTCTCCTTCCTCGACCTTCTTCTTCTCCACTTCCTTCTTCGCGTCCTTCTTCGAACCCTGCAATGACATTCGTCGACCGTATCATCCCTATTATCTTACAGTCTACAGTAATCGATCAATACCGTAACCTCTACTGTATCGTCTACTTCTCCGGTGACATTCAGCATCTACCGTATCCTCCCCCTACCATGCTACCGCGCTACCG
Organism: Pristionchus japonicus; assembly: GCA_900490845.1. Taxonomy (NCBI): domain Eukaryota; kingdom Metazoa; phylum Nematoda; class Chromadorea; order Rhabditida; family Neodiplogasteridae; genus Pristionchus; species Pristionchus japonicus. The sequence goes on along the minus strand of LS521468.1, from coordinate 543,754 downwards.
TACCTACAGTACCCCTACCGTACCTTCTTCTTCTCGGGACCCGGTCCTCCAGCAATCAACATATCGAGCAGCTGCTGTGCCTCGGCCGTCTTCTCCGCCTTGCTCTTCCTCTGATTGTCGTTCGGCAGAGAGGAGGGAGGAGGGGCGACGGAGATGCCGCCGACCTGCGAGGGGATTTGATAGAGGAATCAGTGGACACTTTTTTTAGGAATTCGATAGGGGCAAGCCTAGTCTGCGCTGGAGAGACGATTTGGACCGAGCTATTGGCAACTGGTGGAATAAACAACATGAAGAATTGCGCCTTATCCTCATTTAGCATTCACTGCGTGATATGATAAATTGATTGATTGATAGTCTCTGGAACGTCCATTAATCTCAAAGAATATCTCGCAGACTTGTAGTCGCGGTGAAACAGGAAAATTCATCGAGGAATTGTGATCAAGGAATTGGCAGTTTCTTTGCGTGAAAGGGTCTAAATTTTTATCATTATCATTGAATATCGGAAGAAGTAGCATACTAGTTGAAACCCACAATTCCCCATTCAACACTCTCATTCCCACTCACCGTCTTGGCGGCGTTCGTGTTCTTGAGCAGCTTGAGCACCGTCGCCGGCGGGCTCTCCTTCTCCTTGCCCCCTGCAAATCAATACTGTACTCTGTCATCTACCGTACCTTATCAGACATACTACTGTACCCACTCTCCTTCCTATTCTTACAATCCCCTGAATTCGATACCGCACACCATCAGTCATCTACCGTACCCATAGCAGACCTACCGTACCACACAACACCACATCGATCTACCGTACCCTTGGATCCGCTGTCCTTCCTGTCCTTCTCCTTCTCGTCCTTCTTCCCTCCCTTCTTCGATCGATCCTCCCATGCGTTCTTCTGCTGAGGGGCGGCCGAGAAGGAGCCTTCCTTCTTGCGAGGGGCTGAAGACATTTTTAGTTTATTCCGTAGGACAAGTTCGCATGAACGAAACACCCCAAGTTGATCCCAGCATAATGGGTCAGCACTACAAAGAATCAGCTGGTTGATGATTTCGCTCAAGACAATGATGAGAACGAAATATCCCAGATTGCATAACGTTTGAGATACCGATGCAACCGCGAAGTAATAAATTTGTTATTTGTGTTGGTTAGCCTAAACTACCTAGCAGAATTACAAACGAGTAATCATATCCCCCAACAAATAGTAACTACCTTGCGGTCGCATGAACTCTTTTGAGATTTATCATTGGTTGAACCGACAAATGAGAGCTGTAGCACCAATACTAACGATCAATGTATCGAACAAATCATATCACAATGAAACCCCTTCCTCACCTGGCGGTCTCATGAATCCGGCCGTCTTTCTCTCCTTCGCGAACGTCGTGTTCACGAGGGCGGCGATGAGCACGCGCGCGCACGAAGAGGCAGTGGATCTGAAGAGAGAGATCAAAGATCAAAGATCAGAGATCAGGTTGATCAGTCAACCAATCAATCAATCAATCAACACCCCTACCGTACCTCATCTTGACTCCCGTCGGGAACTCCCTGTCGAAGAGGACGTCCACGTGGTCGGCGCCGTGCAGTCCGATCACCGTGCCCTGGAGGGGGAGTTGTTTTGTTTTGTTGCACAGTCTAACCGAAAGATATTGATTCGAGACGGTTTCGAAATGCACATACTATCACTGAAACACCTACAAATCTTGCTTTTCTTCGTATCAATTAGCACAATTTTTTAATGAAGGAAAACCCAAATAAATCAACCGGCATACAAATACTCTGGGTTTGACACCTGTTCGAAACTGCAAACTAACGCTTCCTCAATCCGATGGGCACAACATTCGAAGCCTTTTCGCAGTTTGTTTTTGCTACTCCTAGCACAACATCACCAATTACCACACATTTATCCTACCTTTGATAGTATTCACTGTGACATCAAAGCGACTAGACGTGATTATGATAATTCAGCTCACGGTCAATCCGAAGGGCACGCTCTGGTTGTCGTGGGCGAAGGTGACTCGATCGAAGAGGAGGAAGTTCGCGTCCGGATCGGGGCGGACCTTCTTTGAGGAAGCCGTGAGAGAGGGCTGGAAAGCAGACGTTTAGAATACGGCATGGATAAAGTCGCAACTCCGTGCTTCAACAGTAGCCCTTATTGTTAGTAGAAGAGCATGGCTCTCTTGGCAATATTTCCTCGTAATGAATACAAAATAACAATTTTTCGACCCATACCGACCGTGCTTCACCCTAACTTTAGAACCTGATCATTGCTACGGGAATAATACCGCGTAGACACTGCTCTCGATCCACAACTCACCCGATATATCAGGGCGGGTCGCACCATACTCTTCCGGAAGACGCAGTTCTTGTTCGTCCCCGCCAGCACGCTCTCGATGTGGGCTGCAATGAGGGGAATTGGCAAGCGTTAGAACCAAGTACGTAAAATTTAATTTAATTTGCAAGCTGTCATCCAGCAGCATTGATCAAGGAGCAATTCATCGGCTTTTGCCAACAAAGTGAAACTCGAAATCATCATTCATTCGGCGCAAATTTACATTTATTCAAGTGGCAATCAGAAGCGTAGTACTCAAAAAGAAATCTGACTCTTCAATCACAACTTCGAAACTCCACACCTCCAACTCACCAACGGCCATTCAACCCCGATCCCACTCTCCATACTCGCCAGCATCAAATGAGTGTTTATTTTTTTAGTACAAGAGAGAGTAAGAGGCATAACGATCAGCAATAAATTCATCCTATCTATAACGCCAGCGAAACATAAATCCACCCACTCACCAACAGCCATCCTATCTGCGTACTCCTCTCCTCCTCTCTGTTTCTGCTCCGAGAAGGACGGCAGTCCCTCCAGCCAGTCTCGCAACTCGCCCATTCGCTCCTTCCGCTTCTCCTCGTTCGACCAGATATCGCCTGCGGAGACAATACAATAAATTATCACAAAAGGAGCTCAAGGCAACATTGAAATTCTCCAAAACTCAAGTCTCTATGTGAAACGCCTGAAGCGCAACTCCACCACGATCGAATTTGTAACAAATTTTGAACTTTGGATTTTTCTTACAAAATAAAATCCGACGAGGCATTGTACTTCCTATTTTCAGAATGCAATCTAGGAACATAGAACCCCAACTCTACCAACCACGAATTGTCAATTCAAGATAATTAGCTAACATGTAAAATAATATTTAACGAAAGAGAAACCATTCGCAAAATTGTGTGCACGAAATTCAGCATATCATAAAGAAACTCTGAACCACAACTCCACCAAGCCCTTCTCAACCCTCAAACAGTGACCAACCCGAGTAGTAGTTGTCGTCCATCGAGTTGTTCTTCTCGAGGTACTTGAAGATCTCCGGGAATCTGAGATGACAATCGATAATTGACACACCCTGTACCGTAGTCAGAAGGGCTTTAAGTTTGTAAGCGTTCTTTTTTTGCGATCGAGCACCCTCGTCAAATCAAATGCAGTGTGAGCTTCGATCTATGAGAACAAGGTGAAACCCGAAGCACAGAACATGTCTAACAACTCTATCCGAAAATATCACCTTTTACCAGTGAACAAATCGCTATCTAATGCATAGATATCCCCCCCCCCCTCCCTCACCTCGTCTTGTACTCCGCGAGTGCCCTCACGGTGAGGATGGAGTATATCCAGTATCCCTCGGGCGTTCTCTTCGCGTAGTCCGGCGTCTCCTCGTTTCGCTTGCTCAGCTTCAGATTGAGGCCGACGTTCAGCTTCTGCGGCCGGAACGCGCCGTCCTTCGCCAGATCCTCCTGTGAAGACAAAGCATGATAAATCAGGCATCAATCAATATCGTGAATACAGTAAGCGTACTGTTTGGTATTAATCGATAACTGGGATTACGGTAACCTACGGTAACCTTACCTGCGTGCAGTCCATGATGAACACGGTGCCCGTGAGCCGCGCGATCAGGCCCTTGTCCACTGCAAAATATTTTTTTTTTCAGAAGACAATCCTCGCGAATCAGCTCCTTCAAGCACCCTTCAAGCAACCTCTTGACTTGTCACAGAAACATCGCGCATTTGGGTCGAATTCAATCGCCATTCTCGCACATTTTCAGTATTATTTTTTCAAGTGGTATTCCACACAACATCAAACTCTTCCCGTTCGATCCCAATATCATCCATCATTGAAACCTCCAACCGGACATTGAGAGAGGGAAAAAAGCGAAACTCACGTCCAGTCTGCCTCATAGTCGAGTATCCGTCGCACCACTGGAGGGAGAACTTGTGCGGTTCACTCCGAATGGCGCGCAGGTCCATCTCCTGCTGGGGCAGCGCGTATTGCACCGTCAGACGGCCTGCAATTTGTACTTTCAATCTCACAGGTAAGGAGCGAATATAAAAGGGATTGGCTCGCAGTTATCCTACATGCGCGGCACTGACAACGAGTAACGTAGTACATACAGCAGATTTTACAGTGTTATTTTGAACTTCTTCTGGAGTATTTGTATTATTCTATGTGAACCGTGAAGAACATCAGAGGCTACGATTGATTGCACACTTATCTTAGACACGAATCACTACAGAACGCACGCTTATAAGAAACTCTTTTCAAGTTCAAATTCTAGCAAACATGAGAAATGAAGACACAATCAGTGAATAAGACCGAACACGTACTTATACGATATATGCAGCACAGACCAGCCGCATGCCAATAATCTCAAACCGTATTTACACACTTGTACCAATGTTCGCGCTTACTAGAGAAGATCTACCTCGTTCAAACAATATTTTCTTCCACAATACAAACTGAACAAACTCACAATTGGGCGTGTTCTCATCTATAATCTCCTTGACGAGCGCGGGATAGCCGTAGCCGCTCCACGCAGGATCCATCACGAACACCTGCGGATGCATTAATTAGCTGACTGAACGATCAATTATTTTTAACATGGGAAGAAGTACTCATCGCCACTTTACATCGCAAGTGAATTTGAAAAACACGCGCTGCTCCTAACTACCAGGATGTTGTTCCAAATATAAATAATTTTTGCAATCAACGCATGTCACACGAAAATCATCAATGTCTCGTCCATGTCATCTTACAGAATCTTTGAGACCCTCAACCACCAGTTGTACCCAATTTCATCTGCCATACTCCTCCCTCACCTTGGTATCCACAGGGAAGGCTTCGCTGATGGAGAGAGGCACGCGCGAGATGTTCTCGTTGACCAGCACGCCCTGGATAAAGAAGACTCGGTTTGAGATTACTCTCCAACCGTACCACTACATCATCTCTTCAACTACAGTAGCCCTATCGGCTATCGTGAACTGATTAAATAAATAAACTCACAATGCACACGAGCTGGAGCGGGACGGGCACGGCAATGTCGGCGGGCGTCCACTGACGACGAGGGACCACCTGAAGGAGAGGGAGATTAGTTGTGATGTGGTATATTACACGATGATTGCAACCACATCTGAATGCGCAATCTCATAGAGACTGCGCATCGCAGAATCAACTTATTTCCAAAATTCGATTTTCAACATTTAAATAATTCGGCAGAACCACTGCAAGAACATTCATCGCAAGACATTGAGATTTCATACAGACCGCGCACCATGAATCAACCTTGTACTCCTGTAATTCCAATCAGTTTTTCCTCACCTTGTCTCCCTCGACGACCATACTCGTGCCCAGCAGTCTTCTCACTCTCGCGATCGCCTTCACTGCGCCCGGCTCGATCGCGTATCGCTCCATCAGACTGCAATCGATCGTTGGGTGATTACAGTAATCTCGCGTCCACCAATCAGGGTCTACCAGATGCACTGCACACTACAGTATCTTTCATACCGTATTCGTTCCACTACTCACCGATCAGGACCCTCTACCGTACCCTTCTCTCCCTACCGTACTCACCGATCCTTAGCGTCTCTCCTCCACTGCACGAACAGGCTGCACTGGTCGGCGTCCAGCTTCTCCGTGATCACCTGCAAACGTTTGTTTGTTCAATCAGATTTATGCATTATTATCAAGAGCGAGGACAGTCGAAGCACTGATCGAGTCGCATGTGCTCCTCATATGAAATCTCATCGAAACGAGCTTCCACCTTTTAGTAGTCGGGTGCACCAACCATAACCCTAATACTTTCATTATCACGTCGTCGGGAACCCCCCCCCCCCCTCACCCACTCACTTTCCCCTTGACTACTTCTCTCGCCTGCTCGTTGCACCACGCAAACAAATGTTAGCGCACTTAATTTTTTTAACAAACAAAAGATTGTTGCATCAACTCCCTCAAACCATTCATCTTTCATTTATTACTCGTGAAACCCCAATTTTCTCCTCACCTTTCCCTTGACCTCCTCTCTCGTCGCCTCGTCGTAGCATCGTCGGAAGCAGTGCGTATCCGTCCAGATTTCCTCCACCAGACCCACCTGGGATTGGCATTTATTGATTAGCGTAATCATAATCGAATGTTGAAATTATAGCAGTTCATTCAAGGAACAGACTAAGACATTGGCCATCATTTTGCATGTTTCAACAATTCGTATCATTCGTGTTTCTAAGTCACTGTAACCAATACAGTGTTCAATGCCAAACGATAACTTGCTTAGTCTGGAGGAAAGAATATCTATTCGGAAAATTACCCATGATCAGCAAAGACTAATTATGAAGTTTAGGAAAAAAAAAATAAAAAATCAAAAAAAAATCATTTGCGTTTCTCGTTCCCTTTAAACAGCGAAGTTCGGCAGTCAAGTGATGCGGCGTGGATGAACTGCATTAACAAAATTCAAAAATTCACTTTGAGCGTCCGGTATCTCGCTTCTCGCTCGTCATAGCCAATGAAGTGTTCGCAACAAAACAATTCCTCTCATGATACTTGGAAAAACAACAACAGTGCTTTACCGTATGGAAAATCGGACTCATTCGCGTTTCTCTCTCACCATAACTGTCAACGTGTTCATAGTAAAGCGATTCTTCTTCCTCTACGCATCCAACAGAAAATACTCACCTTGAGTACGGGCCAATCGATGCAGACTTCCTCGCCCAGCAGCTGCGCCGAGATCGCCTCCACTTCCTGACGCGATTATCGATCATCGATTTATCGACTGTGTATTGATATACCTACTGTCACTCATAGACCGCCATATATCACTCATAGAGGCGCACTGCCTAGACCAAATAAAACAATATTGACATACACACCTTGAATGACAGGGGTATCTATTGATAGTTGATCTACCTACGTGCTACTCATCACTTTCCATTGGTCATTCCATTAAAAGATTATGCGAATTACGCTAATTAGCCTAATTAGCTTACCCTCTTGAGATCGGGTCGATCGAGGATGGTGAGCACCATGGACAGCTTGCGAGAGGCCATGCCGAACACCTGAGATGATTGGTTGTATGGGCTAGCAACAAGACATTGCTAATCGTATCTTGACGCTTTTTTATCCCACTCCTGCAACTCCATTCTGCCCTGACACTCCGACTCAATTCAAAAAAATTTGTTCTACCCAGAGGCTGCCCCATTGACAGAAACTCCTCATGTTCGTCTTATCCCTTTTGCCTGCAACCCCTCCCCACCTTGACGTGCGCCTCCTTGAGTTCTCCCGCGTGGGGCAGGTGCTTCATCGTCGGGAATCCAGGGAAGAAGACGTCCAGCTTTACGTTAGGGAGGAGACCGTGGACGACCTGAGGGAGAGGGGCGAGGTCAAGTCGGATTAGAGATCAAAGATCACTCGGGAGATGATAGATCAAATACCTTCTCGACGGGGATGCGGAACGTGTCCTTGGGGATCAGCTCGCGGCTGGAAATATTAGGTTTGGGTAAGCGAAAGACGTCGATGGTATTACAACACTCATCCTGCATCGGTTTACGAAAATTTGGTGTTTGTGTCATGTCGCCTCTCGCACTATTGTAAACTTCGGAGTAATTTCTTGCATATTTTCCGAGTGCACGTCCAAACCGCCTAGGCCCATTTACTCTATTTTCGTCGGATTCGTAGACTACTACTAACACAGCTGCATTTGACTAGTTTATCAGCAAGTCCTGTATCCCCAATATTCTCACCACCATTCTTGCTTCTGATTCCAGATTATTCGCTGTACAACGCCACTCACACTGACTCTATATACTCTGATCCATCTACATGCTACCCCTGCATCCCCAGTCACCCTTCCATACTTCATCCTTCCCCCCCCCCCTTCCTTACCTGCACCAGTCTCCATTGACGGGTGCGTCTCTCGACGTGAACAGCAGATGGGGGCCGTGCACGTTGCGCGCGCGGTCCTCCGCCGCAAGGATTGGCTCCTGGAAAATTATTTAATCGCAATTAATAACCAACACAAAATATTTTCATTTTGAATCACGATGACAGGCCGATTGGAGTGTTCGGACACTCGAGCCTTACATCAACCCTGCGAAACCCACATCTCTCAACTCGAAATCATTTTTTCGGAACTTCTTCGGTGTCTGACCGACTCTCGACAGCTCTTCATAAAGCATCATTACAACGACTTTGTGCACTCGCCATCCTCCCAGGAACCAATATCTAGCCCCGTGTCATCTCTCACCTTCTCATGAATCGCCTCTAGCAGTCTCTTCTCGTCGATGAATGGAATGAGGACGACGGCCTCCCAATCGTTCTTCTTCCCGTTCAGATCCGTCCGGAAGTCCGTCGGATAGAAGTCGGCGATCGTCGACTCGGGGTTGCACATCAGGTCCTGCACATTGGAACAATTCGAATGCTTCCCTCATGTAATTAATCACTTTTAAGCTCAACGAGCTATGAAAGGCTTCCACCTCATCACTTATTGTATTTTCCCTGTGTCTCGTCATAAAATGAAATTTAAAAAATAAATAAAATTTTATCAAAACGAATCGCTCGTAAAACACTCCATTTGCAAATTCGCATTGTAGCAGTTTTGCATTCACATGATTAATATCTATCGCAACCATATCAATCCTCAATGTTAATAAAGAATTTTTTCAATGGAGAGTACGGAGTATTGCCACAATCCAACCTTCTCAAGTTACAAGCTACTTATGAAACATTACATCTCCACGAACGAATTTTTAATTGACACTGGCCGACATCTCATTGTAGCACCACTAATTTCTCACACCCTCCTTGCGACAGTACTCACCCTCAACGGTCTGGGCAGGCACTCGCTGGAGGCGGCCGGGAGCACGGCGAGCAGCTGCTCGAATGGGCGGAAGGGCGTGCTCATCTCGAAGCCCATCTCCATGTCCGTGAAGTCGAGCACGTCCGAGATGTACGGCGCGTAGTGGTGACGGAAGTACCTGCACGATCGATTATCGATTGATGGAGATGCACTACTGTAATCCAGACATTGGAAGTGGTAAATTGGTGGACGAAGACAGTGGTCTGGGATCACCCGCGCCTTCAGCCAACAAATTTAAAGAACCTGTGAAACCTCACTGTAGCTCAACACGAAATCACGAATTCTTGACACTAACAAACTACCATATCCCCTGACAATTCTACCGTCTTCACCAGTGCCAGAGCAAACTACCGTATCCCCTTCAACACAGTGCTACCGTACTCACCAGTTCCAGCTGCAGCAGCCGTGGTAGTAGTAGTGCAGGTTCCACTGGATCGCGCGCACGTAGCCCTCTGCCTGCAGGGAATACTCTTGCCCTAGCCATTTGCCATAATCTCTCGGATATGAAACAAAAGACCTACAGCACTCAGCATCACACTCATAATGTAGATCCAGATTGCTGCTTCAACGAGCACAGAACTAGCTAATGGAGAGCATCAGAGAGAGAGGAATCTGACCTGCTCCCTCAGCTGCCCCTTGCTGATGTTGCCCATCCGCAGCTTCTCGCTGTAGTATCGTTTCTTGTGCCGCTTGAAGTCGTTGTTGATCGAACGCGTCCAGCAGTTCTGTAAATAAATTTACTATATCAAAAAATCACAATCAACTGATGCCCCTCTCATAAGACAAGCTAGTGAAACCTAGTCATTTCTAGCTCACTACCAAGCAATTTAGATTTTTTTTCAAAACGGACATATACAACCGACCGATCATAACGAAAGGACTTCTTTTCGTATCTACCAACCATGAAACCTCATTACCCAGCAACATTTGAAGAAGTAACAGTTTTTTTTTCGTAACGAGGAGCCAGCCAAGCAATCGGTTCAGCTAGTAAATAAATTCCTATCTACCGCACATGAATCCTCCCATCTCCTATATATATATCCCGTCGCTTGATTATTCAATTTTCAAAAGATGTAGCCACACTCGACTGTGTCAAGAGAACATCATCTCCTCTCTACCACTCATGAACCCACCTATGCCTCTCTTCCATCAACTCACATCGACATTATTGGCGAATTCCTCATCGTCCATATCTCTGAACTGAAGGGCCGCCAGCTGGTCCGCGAACTCGTCCTCCACCGGGTCATCCTCTGCAGATTACGATTGATTGGTTTAATTTAGAGTAATTAATTAAATTTTCCATTACAAGAAAAATACGGAATGTACACCCAAGCGTTATCGGTTTCAGGCATCTTTCTAATTGAAATGACAATGCAATCGTTAATATCTCTATGGGATTGATGTGGAATAATCAAAAGGAAACACCTTCCGTTTCACAAATTCCATATCATCCCAACCGATCTCTTGCGGTTATTCCACTGCGGATGCACTTCCAACACAACCAATCACTAACTGAGCATGGCCAGCAGATCGGCTGCTCCTCCGATGCCTCCATCAGCGAGCACTCCCTGCGAGGGACCACCCCGGGAGGAGGGAAGGGCGGGCGAGGAATCGTCGTCGTCAGAGGACTGCAATCGATCGATTAGGTACCGTAATTCTTTGATCAGGAACATTCCCGTCAATAATCGATTGAAGGCTACAGTATTCACCTGGAAGGCAGCCTCTCCGTCTCCACTATTGCCGCTCTCCTCCTCATCACTCGCCGTCGACATGTCGTCGTCGTGGAACTGCACCAGAGTGCCCTGAGATGGAGGATTACCGTAATCTACCGGATCTCTGATCGTGATTCGCGATCGATATCCCTACCGTACACTTGATCAATCGTATCCCTCTACCGTACCTCGACATCGTCATCGATGCCAGTCGTGCCCATCTTCGTCGCGAGATACTCCTCGTCCTCCATCACTTGCAGGAACGAGTTGCTGAACAAACACGGCTAACTACAAGAAATCAATTGGCTGCAACACCCTTGGTATTGTAGAAGTTGTGTGGCGTGAAGCAAGAGGATATTTTATAAACTACGAGTATACTGGTGATTGCTATGGTCCAGTCGTCTCGATAAAAGCCAAAGTGAGAAGCCCTAAACCAGAAAGACTGAACACTAACCGATCATTTCTCGAGAAAGCCTTGAGAAACTCCTGGAATCGATGCAGATTCAGGTGACCGTTCTCGTTGATGTACCCTGCAAGAGAGAAATTTGCCAGAGGAGAGGAATAATTTTTAGGTAGCGAGATTCTGGCTTGCACTTCCCATGATAACCCTCGATGTGAGAATCTAATCAATCAAAGCCTCTACACCAGTCAAAAAAGCGAGCTGATAAAGTAAATTGGTACTCTCACACCTGTGTTTCACAGGTTCTATTTCACATCAGTGCAAGTTTAATCACAATTTCTCAGGAGATTTTGAGCGTACAAATTCAAAGCAAATCACAACTTACCATCAAGCGTCGGGAGCACGTCCATGTACGTCTTGTACAGCAGATACCTAATTCTAACGATCAATAAAATACTACCCACTCCGACGTTTCACAGTTCCCATACCAGTCTAGGCAGCTAATTACGGCAATATCGAATGAACAAGCAATTAAAATAATAGAAACTCGCCATCAAGCGTCGGCAGGACGTCCATGTACGTCTTGTACAACAGAGGGAGGGCGTCGTCGTGGATGTGCACGTTGGGCAGATGGGGGATGAAGTCGTTGCCGATCTGGAGAATGAATGTGTTTTGTAAAAAAAGAAGGAGGAAATATTGCTCTAACACTCCATCATCAGCTTATGCAGCACCGCCGAAACAGAGAAATCACCAGGAAACAAATGACAAAAAGGAAACGATTGCTTCCATCAGATTTTTTTTCAAGCAAACCGTTACACTCGATTACATTGTTTGCACACTTCCCCGGGCGGTTATCTAACTATATCGAAACCGCCTCTCACCAGGAATCCCATCAGCACCCAGTCGTCGATGATCCGCTCCATATCGTAGTCGAAAGAGATCGAGTCCTGCACGGATATTCGTAATCAATCAATATCAGAAAATCAATCGATAATCTACCATACCTTCACTTTGATGAACTCCCACGACAGGTACTCTCTCAGGATGGAGAGATGCAGCAGGTGGAAGCAGATCGTGTCCGCCTCAGTCCTTACAAATTTATTTGTTGAATTTTGTTAATTTCGAATCATTTGTTGAATTTTTAACACATCTGACACAAAAAAACATTTTCTACGCTGAACAAAGAGCTAATATCAACTCCACCATTAATTGACAATGTATCAAGTAATCATGAGACGTCAACCTCGCCATCTCAAATTTCGCAGAAATTGATTAGAGCCTTTAGAAGATGAGTAAATAAAGGACTTAAAATTGCAATGTTATTCACATCAACAACGTCAAAACGTCCCAATGAAAATGTACATTTTAGGTACGAGATCGAAGATTCGACAACTTGTAATATTGCATCGCTCACTTCCTGGGCGGTGCCTTCTTCTTTCCTCCCGGCTTGGGCGGACGCGTGAACTTGACCTCCTCACGCAGCAGAGAGAAATGCGGCTCGTGAGAACACATTCCCAGCATGATCTGAGATTTAACAATATCATTAATGGAAATAGCAAAATTATTCTTCACAAAAAAACTAATTAAGCTAATTACTAACCAGATCAGCATCCAGCCCATACATGCAGTGTCTCGTATTCGGATCGTAGCCCTCTCTCGCCCTCTCCGCACGGATAAAGTCCATGATCTTGTGTTCGCCCTCTCCAGGGCACTGCAAGCATTGCAGAGTATAGTCATTTCTTCGATTATTCCATTTTCACAGAGTATTCTCTTTCTAAATATTCTCATTCCCCGCCTCACAACTCAGTTAACGCTATCGATCTGGTCCAAAAAAAGTGTGATTTTGACAGGGTTGCACCGCGCCTTATCGAACTTGCAATCAGCTGACAAGTGTGACAAGTGAGTCAACCGAAAAATACGGTGAGCTTCTATACAACAAAAAAACCAAATACAGATTGGCAGTCTCGTGAGTACTTCAGTAGCAATGATATTGTTTGAAATAGCTCTAGTGACAGACAGACATTACATGAAATCCGTGCTTCAAGATCGAATGTCAACTCACATCGTGTCCCGAGAGGTACACTCTCATTCCTCTCCATCTTCCGTCCGTGTTCACTTTCTTCTGCACCCACTCGTCCAGACGTCGCTGCAGTTCCACCATGAACTGAGTGCCTGAAAGGGAGGTTTACGGTAGGTTACGGTATCTTTATCGATCTGGTGTCTTCTTTACTGAATTAGCTCCTACTTATAATTCGATAAGATCAAACGTTTTAGAAAAAAAAAGTGATGATGTTTAACGTTGATCCAATCAACTGTTTGTACTTCAATGAAAGGGAAAGGGCTCATTCAAAGCGGAAATGCGACTTACCAGGAGTGATGCAATTGGAGTCGAATCTCTTCTCGGTCGGGATTTCTTCTCCGGCTCGCTTCGCCTTCTCCAGCAAAGCATCAGCGTTCTTGGCAGACCTGAATGATTAATTAGTTAATTAATTGAATTATCGAAAATAAGATCGCGAAAGGGAAAAAAACATGCATGAATCGTCTGGCTCTCTGCTGGTTCATCTTGGCACGGGGAGCGACTCCATCGACCGCCATGAAGAAGACCTTCTGCGGCTTGATGATGTTGAACAGATTCTGAAGCACGAAACGTTAATTAGCTAATGAATCAGTCTAATTATGCTTCAAGATGTAAGCTCATTCAAAATGAATAAGAAACATACCTCGATGTACTTGAAGATGTCCTGGTAGATCTGCTCCTCGGAGATACGGAACGTGATGTCGTCATCGTTCGGATGCGAGCAGTTGTGTATGATACCATTCATGTCGAGGTACAAATTGTCGAACTCGGGAATCTGAAACAAATTAACATAAGTTGATGAACGTAGGTCTCTTGAAATGAGCTCATGCGTAAGTCCTGGAGAACAACTCACTTGAGCATCAGTGATAACCTCACTGAGGCACGGGTAACGCTCGCTGAGCCAGCGATAGAACTTGGGAACTCCCATCTTAGACTTGAATCTTGATTATTCACAGATTATCCAACTTGAACCGTTAACCCGTAAGATCGGGTGATCTGGTTTAACCCTGAAAAGAAAATGAGCATGATGGTTGGGAAATACGAGCGATTAGGCGAACGAAAGTAAGATTTCAAAAACTTGTGCAAAAATTTGAAAATACCTGTCCGCCTTGAACTCACATGTCCTGTGTACGGTATTTTTATGCCTTATTTTTGGCACAAATGGCGGGTGATTTCAAAATATTTCGAGTTGTGTCATGTTTCTGATTTTCTCGAGAAGCTCGTGATGTTGCGCGCTGTTCTTCGTTATTCTGGCTGTTAACTGCTTCCGTTAGGGCTATTATTGTCTTCCATTGATGCTCTAGTATAGATATTATCTATGTTTCCAGTTAAACCATGCCGCCGAAGGGAAAAGCGCCCAAACTTCATGTTCTCGCAGCGGAGGTTCGTTTTCTTCCTCGATAATTCATTCAACCAATCGATATTTTAGATTCCTTCTGGCTTCAAGTTCATCGACACGAACAAGAAGGAGTTCGTGCTGGGCAAGCAGTTCGCCACCGGCGGGTTCGGGCGAATCTACACTTGCACCGAGGTGAGCGCCGAATTTCGAAATGCTTACAACCAGTTCATTATTCCTAATCGGCTTGTACTTCATAGTAACTAACAACAAAGTAGAGCAGCTAAAGTTCTTGGCTTTGATCAGGCCTATTGGTGTCAAACCAAAGAACAATCAAGCCTAAATTCAGCCATACTCGTCTCCTATCTTCTATATTCTCTCATTTCTAGGCCGGTAAGAAGGAGCAGCTATGCGTGAAGGTGGAGCCCTCCGGCAACGGGCCGCTCTTCGTCGAGATCGCCGTCTTCCAGCGGGCGCTCAAGCTGGATATGATGCAGGCATACTGCAAGGATAAGAGTGAGTCATCCGTGTGATTGATTCAAAACTCGTGAGGCGTTGGGATTGAACGCACGGCCCTCCAAACAGCGCAATTTATCCGCTTACACCACCACGTTAGCGCGGGCTGGCTCCGCCCATTGGCAAAGTGCCAAAACCATGACAAGTTTGATTTACCGCTTCCGTACGATAGCCTACCGTAGCCTTTTCGGGTCTTACTACGGTAGTTAGGGCTGGAGCGTGGTTGTGTCTCGATGTTTTGATTTATTACTTGTTTTCTTAAAAGCATTTTAAAATTGTTTTCTAAACATAATACAACGAGAATGTCTTGTGTGATTGCACGAGGCTTTGGACGAAGCCACTGGACAGGTTTTGATTAACCTTCTGGTGAATATCGGGCCATTTTCTAGTTTATCATTTCAGCAATGCTTACACTTACCTTCCGAAGTGCGTTATGCACCTATTATTGATTCATTCGGCGGTTTATACAATGTCATTTAATCTAAATCATCTTCGTCTCTTTCCAATACCTTCAAAGCCAACAACAGACACGACGGGGAGTAGCTGGGGGGCGCAAATTGCCCCTGAAGTCCATCGCATCAGTTCCAGCAATAATTAATAAATTTCGGCAATTAAGTATAGCTCAAAATATTTTAAACGAATAAGTTAAGCAACTATGACACATATTATTTTTGAATTCCCGGAATTCCGGAGCCGGGGAAAAGTAACAAAACTTGGAACAATGCCAGACCGGTTTTCTAGGCGGAGGTGTGGAGGGCCGTGATTGAACAATGAGTAGTTGTGATTGTAAACGTGAGAGTCTTTGTCATAACGCTTACTTTTGGTTACAAATGTGTTATGGAGAAACATTGGATCACGAATGCGGCATGGTGAAAGTAGCAAATGATCCTTCCTTCAGAGCTCAAGTCGGTTGGTCTGCCGCACATGATCTCGGGAGGGATCTTCGACTACAAGGACGACAAGATGCGCTTCCTCGTGATGCCCAAGTACGCCGGATCACTCGAGGCCGTGCGGTGAGTTAAAATTATTGTGAAACCTTAAATTCATAGAACTTCTTCGGTTTTTAGACCCTACACAGCGCCAAATTTTACAAGGAGAATGTTTTGTGAATATTTTAATTAACAATAATATGGTTACAGTGAGAAATCGGGTCGACTGGACGCGTCGGCCGCCATAACCGTGGCGAAGGCAAACGTGCGCTCACTCGACTACCTCGCTTCCAAGGTATTCGATAGAATTTCCTTCTAGCGAACATGGTTGAAGGGAATTATTCATTTGATGCTATTGTTTTATCACTTTTTCTCTCATTCAATGCGAGAATGTCTCTTTAAAGCGCAATAGATACTCTTTGAAGCACACTTGCCAGAGGTCAACAATTAATTTAGTTCTATTGGTATAATTGCGCTCCGATGTGAAAAGGTAAATTTCTCCTCTCGCAGAACTACACGCACGGCGACATCAAGTCGATGAACATCCTCCTCCCGTCGCCAACTGACTTCGAGGGCGCCGTCCTCGTCGACTTCGGCCTGGCCAGAATGGCCAGCTCCAATGTCGAGAAGGCCGATAAGAAGAGAGGTACGGTAGGGTCGGATACTGTAGTTACTGGAGGCATTGCTCTAGTTATTTTACTTTTTGTCTGGCATGTTCAGAACCAATCAAAGTCACCCCAGATTGCTCTGAATATAAATTTTCATTGATACCCGCATCTCACTGTTGAAATGATCGGTGTCGAATGTGAGTTTGCCCAATCAGTTCGCGATAGTATTCCATATATCCATCGCTTGCAGCCCACAACGGCACGGCGATCTTCACGTCGTTGGACGCTCACAGGGGATTCCAGCCATCGTACAGGTGAGAAAATTGGAGTTTTATAGACTGGTTGTCGAAGTATCATTGCACAACCTATTGGGCTATACTTATAGAAGATGGTCAACAAACTGGTACTTTTTGTTGTTGTTATTGGAAATGTTCGAACATCCCATTGCTAATCTTATTGGGTAAGGGTCATAGAACAATGATGTAACGTGAAATCGCAAAATCGAAATGCTAGTGGTTGAAAAGATAGTACCCTGGTACAAGCACACCTTCCTCTCTGACCAGAGCTATGAAATATTTCTGCCACTTGAAAGCACAATTCTAGAAAATTTCAAATTATTAACACTTCAGAGGCGACGTGGAGATCCTCGTCTACAACATCGTCTACTGGATCAGCGGGAGTCTGCCGTGGCAGGTTCGTCGTTTATTTAATTGATTAGTTACTTAACTAATCACGAAAAGTCACGGCAAATCAAGCCCGGAGTTCACTGAAATGTTGCCTGTAACTTGGTGTAGTCGAGATACAGATCTCTGTGAAGATTGTTAGAGTGGCATGACTGTAGTGTTTGAATTACTTTGTCTCGTGTAACAATTGTTAGTAACTAATTAAATAATCAATCTAATCACAGCCGAAGGAGGCGAATCCGGCGGCCGTGCAGACGGAGAAGGAAGTGTGGGAGAAGAGCGCGGAGAAGGAGATCGAGAGACTGATTGGGGCAGGGATTGGAGGACCCGTGGCGAGGATATACAGGTAGCTAGTCTTCTTGTTTAGTGATTCTGCCGGCCTCTTTTCATGCTGTCAGTGCAGAAAAAAAATACACGCGAGAGATAATGGATTTTTGAAAGAAATATAACTTGGTGATGTTGCGGCGCAGCACTGCCACAAGATTATTACTTCGACGAGGTGGTAGTGCTCACTGTACTTACCACACGTTAAAATAATTTCATGGATTGTGACTTGGTGTAGACGCGATACAGCACTTGCTCAAGAGCGTTAGGGTAGCGAAACTTTCAGTGCTTCGAAGACCCCTCTTTTGTGAAAAAAAAACATTTTTTGTTTTGTTTATCAGTCTTCTCGCATTGCAGACTGGCGCAGAAGACGGCGTACACGGACTACGTCGACACCGCCGCCGTGATCAAGGTGAGGTGGTCTTTGATCTTCGGTATTTCATCGTTGATCTTATTCGATTATGAAAGGAACGCATGAAAGGAAAACTAACCATGAGCCAAAAGCTTCCTCTCGTAGAATGCCTGAAACTCAGAAGAAGACATTGATTTTAAAAAAAGCTTATGGTGCCTTTTCTAGCTGCTCGACCAGGCGCTGGCGGCGTGCAAGAAGCCCTCCACTTCCAAGAAGGCGGAAAGGTGAATTTCGCAATTTGAGAAAACGGCAAAACATTGGTGCCTCATGCTGGAATCGAACCAGCGACCTTCTGTTTACTAGACAGACGCTCTGCCACTGAGCCAATGAGGCGGATGGGCATCCCTCGCTAGGCTCGACCCTTATCGCAGCTGTTCAATGCCCGCTCTCTCCTATTGTATCGCCAAAGAGAGAAGGATTGGGGCTGCCTTGATTGGTATTTCATGGATTCTTCTTTAGCGAAAATTTTGTAGAGATTCATTTTTGTACTGGGTCTGCGAGATTTAAAAAAAATATTGCAGCACACCGAAATCGGAGAGGAAGCCGTCAACGTCGAAGCGAATGACGATGAAGAATGTGAAGGTGGAGGAGAGCGATGAGGAAGAAGAAGAGGAGGTCAAACCGAAGATCACTGTGGGTTGCTTGATTTTTACTGTTCTATTCCTCGAAATCTGGTAGAGGCAGAAATTGTTGGTGTTTCGCAAGTTGGAGTACAAGGAATTCGATGAGGTCCTGCTTCTGTAGAGATAAAAAAATCAATTATATTCAACGGTGTTTCCTGGCATGGATGTGGTTTATTTCAGAAGCGAGTGCCGTCGAAGAAGGTGAAGGTGGATGAGTTTGAAGAGGAAGATGAGGAGGATGAGGTCATTCCGAAGAGCACTGTGAGTTGTTGTGCATGAAGTATCCTTTTCACGGAAATCCCCTGAAAAGGGCCATAAATATTGGTGCTTCAAGACTTCCTCATACGGATCTGTTTCCGTGTAATTCAATGCTCCAGGGATTCCCTTTTTTAAACCTAACTGAACATGTTATTTGGATAGATATCCCGAACAGCTGCATGTAGAATATTTTAGTTGGATATGCTGCTCCAAGTTTCTCGATTCATGAATTCCTCATTACTTGTAGTTCGAACATTTTTGTAATCAATGTGGAGAATTCGGTCTATGAATAATATAACACTACATAGTTTTCAGTCTCGTCGCGTGCGCAAGCCAGTGATCGACTCGGAGGAGTCGGCGGGCGAGCCAACGCCCGTCAAACCAGCCAAGAAGGCAGTCGTCCCGAAGAGAGCCGGATCCGGTGAGTAGTACAGTCCTCAGGAGACTAGATTATCTCAACATCAGATATGTCGATGCATCAAATGTGCAATTCAGTTGATGTTTCGCAGTCTCCTTGTAAAGACGAACGTCGGGAACATCCAATGCATGGTCGTTCGTTGGTTGTAATCAAACTCCCTCTATTCTCAGAACTGGTGGACTCCTCCACCGCCTCCACTCGCGACGATCGAGCGAGGAAGAGGACTGCGAGTGTCGAACCAGTCGGAGCAGCCTCCCCTACGAGGAAGCGTGAGTTGGCTGGATGGATAATGCTGCATTGAAATCCGGGTTGAAATTTGTACCCGTAGACTGGATAGATTGCCACAATCAATGTGAACGCATCCTCCACGAGAAAACAAAATAGGATCTATTCATCACATGTCATAACTGTAGATTAAAATATCAAAGATATCGCTGTTTCAAGGAGAACAGTTGATTCGAAATTTATGCGAACATTGATAATGCAACAATGCACTTGTTAAAATTAAAATACTCTTTTCATCACTTCATTGTGCTCTCTTCCAGCCTCCGACCCCAAGCAGCGTCGTCCGATTCCCGGCCTCGCCAATCGAGCAGCGAAGAAGGAGGATGAGGAGAGAGGTGAGTGGTTAGATGGATTACAACATTGACTGGTCAATTTTCTGTTTCTGATTATTGTTGTATTGTTTGAGGGCACAAGGGCATTGATGTGCAGTAGATTGGTGATTTAACGCAATAGATCATTCAGCCTCAGACGCGAAGGCGGCTCGCCCCATTCCCGGTCTCGCGAATCGAGCAGTGAAGAAGATTGAGGAAGAGGATGAGGACGAGGAGATGAAGAAGGAGGACAAACGTGAGTCGTGACAAAGTGGTTTGAGTTCCTGACAACCAGTAGATCGCTGGTTTCCCAAGATTGTTTTGAGGTTTGGGAACATAGGCGAATCTGATAATATAGCGTTGTACATCTTTTGAAACAAATCTTATTCAGAACTTGTCAATTGATGGCTTCATATGATTATTTTCTTGATTTACAGGTTGACGTATTTGGTAGTCGCATATCTTTGAATTCAATCAATAATATTTTCTATTCAGCCGCCCGTCGCCCCATCCCCGGCCTCGCCAACCACCGCGTGGTGAAGAAGATTGTGGAGGAGGACGAGGATGGAGAGGGAGAGGCAATGAGTGCGAGTGAGAGCAGTGGAGAGGATGAGGAGGAGAAACGTGAGTGATCGGTGTTTCAAAAGCGATAGAAGTTAAAGGAATGGCTCACTCGATGTTCTAGTGAGTGCTAGGCATCGATCATTAAAGAATAATTATTTTAATTGGATCCATTTTGCAGCGAAGGGCGTCGGCTCGGCAGTGAAGGCGAACAAGGACGAGCTGAGGAGAATGGTGCCTGGTGAGTGGGGGTTGCGGGGAATTATTATAGTACCTAGATCTCTCTGATTTCGATAGGTGCTGTACATTGCTTGAAAAAAAAGTATCAAGAACTCGATGCAAAACGAAGAAAATAAGCGTTTGGATTGATAGAATGGTGCCCGGTGAGTGGATGCGACTTGATGATGTGATAGTACCTGGATCGTGATCAGTTCAATCGACGAGGGATTAGCCGTATTCAAATATTCAATAAAGGACTCTTGAATTGTATGAGGGTGCCTGGTGAGTGGATGTTGTGGGGATTGATCATATTTCATAGATAGCCCCGTTTTCATTAATTCTTGCAATTGTGATGAATTTAGAAAACGTTTCAAATTGAAAATATATATTTACGAGTGAATGGATTGCCCGGTGAGTGGATGTTGCGGGGATTGATAATAATTCCTAGTTATCACCGATTTCAATAGATGCTGTGCGTAGATTGAAAAAAAAACGTATCATAAACTCGATGTAACAAAGAAGACGAAGAAACAGCGTTTGGATTGATAGAATGGCGCATGGTGGGTAATGATAGTCCATTGATCTTCATTATTTCATTGTAGTTGTTTTGTTGAGTAAAATATATTGAACTGACTCTAAATAGTACATTCTAAATAGTACATTTTTCAAATATCATCATAATTGCAGGAATGCGCAATCTCGAGAAAGGCCGCCGTTCCGAGATCATCTCCCAGATCGCGAGAAAGCACAAGAAATAAGTGACCCCTCGTTCCCTACCGTATCTGTTACTATCGTAGTCTTATCAATAATTCCTCATATATTTTGCCTTTTTTATCATTCCCGATCGTATGCATTTGTTACTACCGTAAGCCCATATCCCATCAATAATTCCCTTCCGATTCCGAATCATTCATGGATCTCGCTTCCTCTCTCATGGTCGCTCCCCGATTGGAACATAATCTCACTGTACTAGATGCTGTTTGAGTAGAAAATAACTCGCTAACTGTATTTATACTTGTGGCCTCAACAATAACAACGACTGGTTTTGTTTCGCAATTTAGATATTTTTTTGTAATGCAACGTAGATAAATGAATAACGAATGAAAGGAGGGGATGGTTACAACGAGTTGGCATAAGACCCTCCAGCGAGCATGAATCCTGTGTCGTCCTTCTTCGAGCTAGATCTTTCTCCTTTCGCGCTTTTCTTGGTCTTCTTGTATTTGCTGAGACTTTGCCCGACCAGACTGGCAGTAGGCAGTTCAGTCAAATTCTGTCCCTTGGTGGATGAGGGACGGAGACTCTTTCGGCGCTCCTTGCCTGATTCGACCCGATCCTTGCTTCGACCAGCGTGGAGATTTGTCTCGGATTGGGAACGCTTCTGGTGATCTCTGAAAAAGGTGTTCGAGTGATTTTTGACAATCTAAAATGTGAATTGAAGCGAGTTCCAGAATTGACAAAAATGTCAAAAACCTGTAGAAGGGATGGTCGTAGATGCCTTTCTGCGGGTCGCGTGATCGATGTTTCTCTTCTTTCCTGGCAGATCGATCGATAATCTGAGTAACGAGGGGGTCGGAGTAGGTGACGCCCGCGCCGCGCGTGCGACGACGTGCGCGGTCACGCTCGGCTGCCTGACAATAAGCGCATTATTGATTTTCAGTTTTCAATCGAGAATTACAATCTCAGTTTTTAATGCAAGTTTGTACATCGATGATTTCGTGATTTTATTTTACCCTTCCGAAACACAATCCAGACTGTGCCTGAACTGTTCCTCATGAGGATGATCCGAACATTTTGCAGTACACTTCCAAAACACCAGTCACAAATGACGAACATTCCTTGATCTCTACTAATCTCCAACATCGCGTCCATATTCCGAACAACGCCTCTAAATTTTCCCAGATTCTCCGATCACCGACCTCCCTAATCTCCTCCGATACAGCATGCAGCCTCTCGTTCCCTCTCACGTCTCGATTGTCGACCTCGTTGAGCTCTGGAATTGTTGAGCTCACACTTTCCACTCTGAGCTCTGGATTCTCTGTGTTGAAAATGTAGAACGATGAGACAGCTACTGGGTTCAGTAGAACAACCGCATCTTCGTCAGAGAAACAAGAGTCCACAAAGACACTTAGTATTTGCATTTCATATTGTTCAAGACCCCTCCATAAGAAGTGTTGTTTAGAACTGCATTTGCATTTCATGCTCAAGTATGTGAAACTTGTAGTGCAATTTCTTCATGGTCCAATTCAACAACCCATTTCTCTGTTTGCACACCTCACAGGTTAGAGAACCGTGTGAATAAGTAGGTGATGACACTGTCGAACACACACATCGTCATCGTTTTTATTTGTATCTCGTTTTTGTCCCCAACCGATCTGTTCTCAATTGTAAATTCTTTTTTCACTACCTCTTCTAGAAATCATAAAACTCAATACAGACCAGACCCTCATAAACTGCAAAAGCACAAGAATTGTTCAACAGAACATTCTCTCGTGCTGTTTGTACATACACTTCAAAGGTTAGAGAATCGTGGGAGTAGACACGGATGATGACACTTCTGGAGTGTGCAGGAAGTTCCCATTTTCACACATTCCTGAATCCCTCATAATCGGCACAAACCCCAAGTCATCGCGCCTATGTATTTCTTTCTTGGCCTACAAAATCCCCTCCGTAAATAGCACAGAGGATGCGTAAAGTACATCCATCTTTTTACCAGGAGAATACTCCTTTACTGTTCACTGTTTGGATAGGGAAAATGGAGCGCGAAAGTACATAAATCTACTCATTGGTTGTATCTCTTCAAGCGAACAAAGATCGCTACTGTACGAAAATGCGGGTAATCCTCTCAGCACAAAAGATTTGTCCATGAATGGATTCTCAGGTACAGAAGAACAGCCCTGCACAACGAAATATTCCATCCGTTTTCACTGTACAGTAACGTGGGCGAAGAGAGGGATAATCCTTATGAATAGTTCAAAATGTGCATGGATGGTCGATTCTCTTTTGGTCTTTATGATCGGATTACTGATCTCAATTTTCGCATGTTTTGGCCATTTGATTGGAGAAAGCCCGATGTAATCTTGGTCACCCCAGGATAAAAAATTCAGATCCCTTCTCAGATTACCCACCATAATTCCACGCCGTCTGTCTCTTCTTCCTGTCTTTCTTCACGTGAACGTATCTGAAAGTGGATGAATCTATCAATTTTTTCTGACTCTCTCAATTTCACATGCTCTCTCGCCGGTCAGAAAACAGAAGATAATTTGAACTGGAGAGAAACAGTCGGTGTGATCACTATTTGATCGTGAAAGTTGAGACGGGGACACACGAGTAAAAAGCAAACAAACATGATAATCGGCCTCTCGACGTGACACTGTCCACTTATTGTTATTATTTCCATCTCGATGGTTCTTGCACCAATCGTCCCC
Source organism: Pristionchus japonicus (assembly GCA_900490845.1). Classification (NCBI taxonomy): domain Eukaryota; kingdom Metazoa; phylum Nematoda; class Chromadorea; order Rhabditida; family Neodiplogasteridae; genus Pristionchus; species Pristionchus japonicus. Next base: position 519,495 of record LS521468.1, on the reverse strand, counting down.
AGTTTTGCTACTTTGTTTCGCTGATGCGTTTCACTATTTCTACTTCAAGCCACTTGAATACTTTCCAAGATTTCCGCTTTGAATCACAACAATCACCTCTTGAACGCGTAGATAATGTCATCATCCTCGTCCTTTGTGGGCCTCGGTGTAGCACTTCTCCTTTCCAGTCGAGAGGGATGATGGGAGGTGGATGGAGAATCCATCATGAGAAGGCGACTCAGAAGGGGAGTGAGTCACCGGAGACTCTCGAGGTCCTTACCCCTCTCCCAATCTCGCTGCCTAGGATACCCGTAGTGGCAACACAATGTGAGATGGACTGGTTCAGAGAGCCGAGGCTATTTTGACTGCGATTGACGAGAGAAGCATTTCGACTCTCGAATTACTCATTGTTCGACCGCATGCATAATCGAGCATGCTGTCCTGGCTCAGTCAACGATCCCGACTCCTGGTTCGCTGAACGGAAATCGGATTGATGAACAACTGATTGCGATGATAGCCGGCTGTGATTACAAACCGTACTATTGACATCACAGATATAGCACTGATCTCATAGAGATCATGTGAAGCTAGGAGGGTCAGTTTACCTATTCAACTGACGTATGTTATGGATGCTAGTCAAGCAGTTTTCTCCTTGATTCATAAGCTATATCGCATCCTCTAACTGACTACAGAACATGATATCACAAGACATTCTTCAGCCGATAGCTATGCAATCAGCACCCTCCTCGATCCACACGCTATCTCGCTTTCTTTGAGCTACTCGAAATCAAGGAAAACATGGAGTCCCCAACTCCTTTCTTCCCTCTGAACAGCTGTCTTGTCTTCTGAACGATGGCGAAATATTATCTGTTTTCATCGGATGGCAGGGGCGAAGAATAGGTAAACAATCGAGGCTGAATCAGATATTGCGAGAAAGTTCTTTCCGAGAATAATAGATGACTCACACTCCGACACTTCATTAAAATATTCGGTTCGGAATGCATTTTCACCCCTATAAAAGGGGATGAGGGGGAGGGTTCCCTATCTGGCCCCTCCCTTCTCTTCTCTCTCCAATCCTCACCTATCACATTCGAGAGAGGGAAAGCTTACGGCTAGTTCTGTCAACTCCATCTCTCACTTTCGATAGCCCACTTATCAAATTCACTTCTCGATTTACCGGGATGAATCCTAGAGTGCTTACCCTCTTCTATTGAATTTCAGTATCTCGTGAATGTTGTAGTTCTCGCTACAGAAAGGCACAGATAGATCTGCAGAGATCCCTGCCCTACTTACCACCCGTGTTTATCCCCATCCCCTCTTGTATTGCAACCCTGCTATCGGATCCCCTTCCCTGCTCCCTCTTTTGGAGGGGTGAAATGTCGATCCTCACTTCCACTCTTTTGTTCGAGCCCACTCGATAGCTGGTCGGTGGGTGACAACATGAACCCGGGGTCCTTGTAGCCTCGGATCTTCTTCAAGAGCTACGGTACTTCCAGTCAGGTTTACTGCAGGTTTACTGCACTGCTGCATGCGTGCGAGATTACTGTAGACCGTATCTCAATATTGTATTGATCTTCCCAGGTTTGTTGCTGGTGTAGACATTCTGTTGCTCTGGCCTGTTTACTGTACACGCTCTGATCTGCTCTTTCCAATCCCTTTCGAGAGTTGACTCGTATTTATTGCAGTCATTCCCGAGGATGATCCTTCCTCAACGAATGAGTAATCGGTTTAGTTCGTTCGTTCGAAAATAACAGCAGTTGCCTCTCCTTCCTCTTCTCCCCCTCTGCCTCTCAGTTGGCTCAATTTGTTTGCTGGCGGGATCTCCCTGACCTACTTCAAATCCGATGCAAGCATCCTTAATCTCGCTCCTCATTGTACTCAAATCCGTTCTCTAAAAATAGTCTGAAACGTATCCTATTCAACACCGGGCCAGCCTAACACCCCTACCGGATCAACACTTTCTGGTCTCTCGGTTACGAGCGGATTTTCAGTATCCGCCCACTGTTCACTAAAGCTCGCTGATCCGTGTGGGGTTCGATGTGAGAGCGAGAGCTATTGTTATTATTGGATGATGAACAACGAACAGGGCTAGTCTGATGAAAAACACTGCAGGAGCGATAGTCGGGTTCTCTCAATTCCGCACACTCTCTCGCCCTGTTTGACCGGCAAGTGAACGTGTTTAATCGACAGACGAAGAATATTGCTCGGTCGTGGTTGGCTGATCCAACCAATTGGATTCCCTCTGACTTGCCCGACTCTCCCCATTCCCCGCGGTCTCTCGCCCTGTCTGCCCTCTCTCGGGTAGATCAATCCCTCCTACTCCCCTCCCTCTCCTCGCCCTCCTCTTCCCATCCCTCATCGACCAGTAGCGCGGTCTGATCGTGGGAGACTCCCTCCGTCCTTTTTTCTTCCATTTCCTTCTGTTTTATCCCCTCATTGAACGTCTTCCGCTTCCTTCTCTTGTATAGTACGACATTCTTGATAACTGCGTCGTCTGAGGTCCTTTCTCTCTTCCCTATCTTCGATAGCTTGTTTTCTTGAGAACTGCTCGTATTGCAGCTGTATACCCCGTCTTGCGATGTTGATTCACGGATGTTTTGCTTGCTCTTGTCCCCGAGGTTGTCTGATTGTGTCTGTGATTCGGAGTTGAGTCAGGATGCCCTATAAAGTGTAGTCGCGTCCCGTTTTCTGCTGGATAAACTCGTCATAACACTGACTCGCACTCCCTCTCGGATCCATCCCCTGATCCGGTCCCCATTGTAAAAGGGCACGGATATAAACGAGCGGGATTGAAGTTAGTGAGACGATCTCTCATCCCCGTGCCGAGTTCTGTTTTGTTCTTCTCCTCCCGTCAGAAGTTCTCCCCTTGCCTCCTCTAAGTCGGCGTCTCACTTACTCTCAATATTTGCCCGCTACTTTGCCACAGCAAATACCCCATTTCAATCACTCGCTGCTCCCAGATTCCTCGAGATTCAACCCGAGCTCGCTATAAATACCGGGAACTTGCACTCGTGTCTTCCAACTTTCACGTTTTCTGTCGATTTCGTATTGCGTCGTCATTTCGTCGCCTCTCCACACCACAATCAACAGGACGATTCCAGATGAAGACCCTCCTGCTCCTCGCCGTCCTCCCGCTCGCGCTCGAGGCGACGCGCGCCAAGCGGTTCGCCGCCCTCGCCTCCTCCATCGGAGGATCCGCCGGATGCGTCGTCACGGTGCGGAAATCGATAACGATCACTACTTTCTGAATTACCGTAACCCACACTTCCGTTCAGGGCAACATGCTGTACGCGAACGGTTTCCCGCTGCGCGAGCTGACTGCCGCAGAGCAGACCGAGCTGACCAGCTACGAGACCGCGTTCGGAGACTACAAGAAGAAGGTCAAGGTGAGTTATTGATTGATTATCGATAGGATTACAGTATAGTGCAATTATCGCTCGATAATCGATCGCTCAGGCTGCCGTGGAGTCACATCGCGAGACGATCAAGAAGCAGATGATGAGCATGATGCAGAGCGGCGGCGACAACACCCAGACCAACCAGCTCGCCAACCAGGACGGAGATGAGGTACGGTAGTATCGATTGGTTACGGTAGAGTTATCGATTTCTCAGAACATCGAGGCGCCCGCGCGTCCCTCGTTCTGCACTGAGGCCACCACGACGCAGTACTACTTCGACGGATGCATGGTCCAGGTACGGTAATGGGACACGGGATACGGTATCGATCGATTGGTTACGGTCATTATCAATTTTTTTAGAACAACAAGGTGTACGTCGGCAAGACGTTCGCTCGTGACTTGACCTCCGACGAGATCTCCCAGCTGCAGGTAAGGGAGGATGATCTTTGATCTTTAATATTTGATCTCTGATCTCAACTTTCGGTTTGTTGTTTTTTGGAAAGGCAATTTCTATGTTACTATCAACATCATCCCTCATCTTCTCTTGTATGGTCTCTGAAACACGATTCAAGCTTGCTCAATCCGCTGTGTATTTCGTATTATCGACGTTGAACTCGAATTGATCTTTGATCTCTTGCAGACGTTCGACACGAAGATGACCGCCTACCAGAAGCAGGTGCAGGACCAGATCCACAAGCAGGTTAGAGATCAAAGATCATCTCCTTCGCTCGTCACTGAACTCCCGTGAACTGCCTGAAGACTATATCTTTAGTCACTTTCGTGGAGAAGTTTGAGATATTAACCGTCCGAATCTCAGGTCAAGGGAATGTTCGGCGGCAACGACTTCTTCGCTTCGCTCTTCGGAGGAAAGGTGCAGGTGAGCAACTCGTGGCTAGACTCTATTCTCGACCTCTAACTGATCTTTGATCTCTCAGGACGACACTGAGACTACGACGCAAGCGGTCGCCGCCCAGTCCACCACCACCGAGAAGCCGCTCGAGGCCCCCGAGGCACCCAAGTTCTGCGTCTCCATCTAAACTACCGTAGCCCCTCAGCTACCGTGCCCTAACCAAAGATATACCGTACCCCGTCCCCCCACACACTAGACTGACCTCATAACCCCACCCTCTCTCGTTTTATACTGGTTGTATACTCGTCCTCGCAATTACTGTACTCGATCGCTAATAAACTGAAAATGAACTAGTGAATTTGATCTTCTCATAAACTACAAGCACATGTCACGTATTCGTAGCGAAAACTGTAAGCTATGATGTTTTAGCCACTTTTACCTCACTAAATATTTGAAGACTTCTCATCTGCGAACAAATCTTCTTTATCAGCAGTGCAAAGCACACTCAACAACAATGGATAGTTAGATACAATTAACATAAATTAGCGAGTAACACGTAAACCAGAAAGAGTTATGGAGGGTACTTCGAAAACACGAACGAGATGGGAAACCAGAACGATAGGAATTGATTAGGCAGTAAGCGAAAAAGAGAGATATGATAGAATTCCCTGAACGAACAAAAAACCGGATTGCATTAATAAAGCTCATCCGAGATATTTACAGTAATCCCGATACAGTATTACTCCTGAGGAGCCCCTCCTCTTCCCCTGGGAGCTCCTCTGCCTCTCTCCCCTCCTCCACCTCTACCACCTCTGTATCCTCCTTCTCCACCACCTCTTCCTCCTCTATATTCGCCTCCTCCCCTTCCTCTTCCTCCTCCATACTGGTTTCTTCTCTCGAACGCCTTCTTCTTCTCCTCGGCTCTCTTCAGTTCAGGGAAAAACTCAGTCATATCGTGGCCACGAGCCTGCAATCGATCGGGTTACTGTAGCCCCAGGTATAGTGTAGCACACAACCGTATCCAGTTGGAGTACTCGGGTATTACTCTGTAATCAATCGATAACCCGACAACAGTACTCTTAAAATCAGATACCGTACCTCATTGAACAGTCTGACGGCGTGCTCTGCCGTGTAGTTCATTCTCTCGATCATCGCACGGCAGATCATGTAACTGGAATGGGTTACCGTACACATCTGCCGCATTCAATTCATTATCGATTAGAGACGAGAAGTTTGAAAAACATTTTAACATGTCTAACAGACTCACATTACCAATAACTGAAGAACGCTCATTTGTTAAATCGCTGAAACATCAATCAACAACCCATACCCGGTTCTATTCACTCCTCTCGTGCAGTGCACTCCGATGACCTCGTACATGTAGTATTCCTCCGGCTCACCCGCCGCCTTACGCTCCGCCTGACGCGCCTCGTACTCACGTTTGCGCCTGCAATTATCGATTTATCGACACTATCAAAATCGAAGGAGAAAAATTAGGATCCGAGTTTCAGTCAACCTAGTTAGTAGTTCGAAGAACGTAATAGTGATAGAATGTCATCATTCAGTTGCATAAACACAACTCTAGCAATTCTATCCATTACGGTTTCAGGTCGTCCAGAAAACATTGAGACTAGCATGCACTTTAATGGATACTGGTCAGCTAAGACAAAAATCCAATCATCAAACGAACTTGAACTGCTGCTCGGCGAAGTCATCGCAGATCTCGAGGAACCGCTTGACTTGATGCCAGCGAGGCTCCTGATTGTCGATACGGATCTTCTCGTAGCGAATGTCGAATGCCCTGTAGAGGAGAAAATTATTAGACAAAAATACGATTGTTACGATCGACCTGGTTAACGATACGTCTAAAGCTTCAAGTCTACTTCACATATATTTCTTCCGCAAATGCAATGCTCACAGCGCGCCCAGTTTGTGAAAAAATTCAAAACTCGAAAATTACAAGTAAATCCAAATTTCAAACGAAATCTAGGCCCCACTTCTTCTTCTTGTCGCCTGTCACTGTAGAGACACAATAGAGCGCGAATCGTCAGTATAAGAATAAAAATCACTCAATCAAAATCCAAATCATCTGATGTTTCACAACGACTTCTTGTCAATTGTTTCAGTCTATTCTCATTACCACATAGACCGCGGCCACTAAAACATAATTCCAACTCACTCGAGGAAATCAGTCCCGTAAAAAGTTTGTTGCTAATCTATCCGATGTTTCACATCAACTACTAGTAAACTATTGCAGCCTATTCTCAATTACAAAAAGAATTCCACTGAAACAAGCACTCCAACTCACTCGAGAAACTCAGTCTCGTAGAAGAATGGCAGCGTGAGGTCGATCACCGTCGTCAGACGGATGCCGCGCGACGAGAGATCCTGCAACGAGAATATCTTAGTCAGAGGTACGGTAAAACGAAATCGAGAAAGTCCTGGAACAGAAAACCAAAACCCGGTGAAATTGTAGAAGTGGTAATATCATTATTTATGTTTCAGCGTAACCGTTTAGTTATGATGAGAACCTCTATATTGATTATAGCGGCGTTGTTTCCGGATTCATAAACCCTCAATTGAAAGGCATAATTAGAAAGAGAGAGGAAAAGAGAGAGCTTGCCTGAATAAGGGAGACGATCGTGTGCTCCTCCAGCTCGGGATGGCGCGCGAATCGATCCTCCGAGAGGGGAGACTGCAAGGGAAATTCATTTCGAAAAGACCCAAAAATGATTTGCGTTTCACAGATACCAGTTAACTCAACACATTTCCTAAATTGCAATCACAACGGGTGAGAATTTCCAGAAAAAAATCATATTCTATGATTCTAACAGCCTAGCACCCTATCGACGGTATCAATCAGGAGCAGATTCGGAATTGCTACCAATCGATAGCTCTACCGTACCTTGAAGGGCAGGAAGGGCGTGGTAGGCACGACCTCGCCACACTTCGTGTAGTTCCCCCACTCGCGCGGAATCTGCAAAAGGGTACGCTAATGATCGCCTGGAGTAATATCTGAATGGACGTTTTTTTTCTGGACTAGGAAAGATGAAAGCATCAACGCAACATAGAAAATGATGAAAGTGATGAAAATCTTAAGCTCGAATCCTCCACCAGTTCTACACCAGTCCACTTTGACGTAAATGAATGAAATGAGTCCTAATTAGAAATAATTAGTAACAACGACTCTTCCCACCTTGTAGTCCTTCTTCGTGGGCATCCTCACTTGCGGAGGCAGTCTGTCAGGCGGCTGGAAAGGGCGGATTAGGCATTATCAATCGCTTCAAATTTTCACCTTACATCTAGGTTGCACAGCAGCTATTTCAGACCAGCAACTTATAGCTCTCAATATCACGCGCAGTTGAAGTTGAAATTACAAACTTTTGTAAATCAATTTTGTAATTTATTCTCCTTTTATTTTACATTTACGTTTCACTACCACTTCTTCTACGCGAACACTGCGAATCGCACAATAACGCGAACATATGCTCTCGAAAAACTCAAAATGAAGCACCTCCAGAGCTTCACTGATGCTCGATAAGTGAACAATTATTCTCTCTCTAATAGCATTTCGCAAAGGGTCTGCGCTCCTCAATCACGATTCAACTCACCACGTCCCTGCCTCCCTTCCTTCCCTTCTCCTCCCTCACGAATTCCTCCTTCTCGATGTCATCGACCACACGGAACGACGTCTTCGGAAGAGAGCCGTATTGATCCTGGAGAAACAAAATTCTAAAACGCTCGTCAATTGATTGACGTTTCAAACGATGCACAAGTATATGAGCATGATGATGCATTCGATCTTCCATCACGCGTGTTGAAAAAAACAATTCTCTCATCTACCGCACCTTTCCAACCTTCTCCTCATTATCTCCCTTCACATCCACTTTGTCCAGCGCCTCGCAGAGGCCATCGAGATCCTGAGAAGGAATGTTAGGTATTTGCGAGGATTTGAATGAGTTTCTAACCACTATCTTTACCTTATCAATCAAAAATTCGTTCTTATCTACTCCAGCATGCAATAACAACCAGCAGCATTAAAAAGAATTCGTAATACTACCTCCTCCTTGGCAGGGACATCCTTCTTGTCCTTGACGGGACTTCCCTTAGCGCTCAACGCTTCTTCACCGAAGCCGTCGAGCTCCTGGCAAAATAAACAATGGACAGAGTTAGATGAGAAGCCAAAGCCAGGCAACATGTAAGCAGTGCGACTTAAAACGCCAAGTGCCCTGAATCAACCTACAGTTGAATAAAAAAATGTCACCTCCTCCTTGACGGAGACATCCTTCGTGTCCTTGGCAGGACTTTCCTGCGCGCTCAGCGCTTCGCTGAAGCCGTCGAGCTCCTGTTGAATCGACACGGGCATTTTAGATGGAAAGCCAAAAACAATCGAGGCAAGCAACAGACAATCAAAGGCAAGCGTCTTATTTGAAATTCGCATCACTCTGTAAGGTATTGACAATTTAAAAAGGAGCTACCTTGTCCTTGGCAGGACTTCCCTTCTCCAGACTGGCGTCCTTTCTCACATCTCGACTCGCAACTTTCTTATTCTTCGCTGCACCTTTCTTCGTCATTTTCCCTGCAGTTCACGAATAAAACTACCTTCTCGATTCTAGAAAAGGATCCAGATAACACTGTGATCATCGGACACATTTCCATCGATCATTTCTTATTGCTCAACATTTATCGATTAACAAACGAGCGTAACAAATCAACAATAGGGGTATAACAACAACAATACAGTGATAAACATCTACCGTACTCTTTCTCACTTCTTCATCTGCTTGGTGAATCTCTCCTTCATTATCATATACTTCTTGATCTCTTCGGGAGTCACCGACGGACGCGTCTCATCGACTGCGCGAGCCAGATGAGCTGCAGTCACCGCGTTCACCGTCTCGCCGCGGTCTCTGAATTTGAGGATTTTTTTTAAAGCGTTTGAACATTTGAGATGGATTAATCTAAAAAATCAAGCCTTTCAGATTTTATGAAATGTTTGAAAAGAAAATTTGCGGACTCTGAATTTCTTGATGTTAATTTCACTTCCAAAATCTGAGACTGTCGAACACATCAACAGGCTCCGATACTCATAACTCGAGTGAAGCACAAAATGATTACTGTCTATTGGTATATTTTTTCCGAAACAAAACGCAAGTCCTAACGAATCAGTCGAAAAACATAGCGACTTACAGATCAAGTGGAGCACAACTCCACCGTCACACTTAACTGAATAGTTGCTTTTTCAAATGAGATATACGGATGTATCAATCATATAAACCATGAATGCCTCAATCCCCAACCCCACTCTCACCTCCTCTCCTTGAGCGCCAGAATACCCGCCTGGTGCACCACCTGCACGATGTCCGCGCCGCTGCAATTGGCCAGGATTCAATAGAATTCATCAAGTTATTTGTAAAGTAGGAGAGCTAGTGAATGGTACGCCTCTCGGAACACGAAAGATAATAATTTATAAATCATCGGACCCCTTCACGCATTGGAAATGCAGGCGAAATCCATACTTGAACACCCCTCGAAACACGGAAATGAACGATTTTTTTTCAAATGCACAATCGACGCAGTATTAGTAACCACGAAGAGCTCCAAAGTTGTACAACCCTCGAAACACGAACGTAAATAAACTTTCACTTCTTTCACGACGTGATCAACAACTCGTTGCAAACCTCTTAGAAATGCAAGGATATAGTCCTATCGAAACCCAAACTATCCCCTGCACTCACGTGAATCCATCCAGTCTCTCGTCCGCCGCGAACACGTCGATGTCAACTTCGGCCGCCAGTCGGGGCTTCGTACCGTTCTGGAGAGAGAGATATCATTTAGGAGAGAGTGAAAGTTATTAATTACAGCGGAATTCAACCGATAAATCGATCAATACTCAATGCTCAAAGTTCTGTAACCCACTTGAAACGGAAATGAATCCGCCCATTAAATATCGGTTCGCGAAAGCACAAGTATGATGAAAAAGATCAAAGATCAACTCTCAACTCCGCCCACCTTGGTGTTCTTCCTGATGATATCCGCTCGGTCCTCCTTATCGGGCAGGTCGACGAAGAGAATCTTGTCGAGTCGACCCGGTCGGAGGATCGCCGCGTCAACCATGTCTCAAATTGAGAAGAGGGTTTGGAGGAGTGATGAGCCCGGCTTTCACCCCTCCCAACAAGTTCACAATTTTCCTGACAGTTTGTGAGTTCAGCCTCGTAAGGATGCCACATGGAGATGATTTCCAACGAAAAATATGTATGCGGATTTGCAGAAATTGATTTTTTTAATCTATCGAGATCATCCTCAAACTAGGGCATTCAAACATTGAGTGCTGCAGAAATTATCAACGAATTCATTTTTTTTTTGCTATCTTATTGGTAATGTTTCCCCTGTCAAAATCAAATCTGTCGAAAAAAAGCGATTTCCTGTGCTACATGAAACCTCAACGAAAGAAGGCCAAAACCCCTCACTCACCAGGTCGATTCGTGGCTCCGATGATGAAGACCTGCTTCCGTCCCTCCACTCCGTCCATCTCCGTCAGGAACTGATTCACCAGACGCGCACTGCCACTGCCCTGAATATGAAAAAGATTGTAGATGAGACAACGTGGACGTTGATTTTAGAATATTAAACCAAAAACTGCGCGCAAATGGCGCTATTTCATTTTTCTTTCCAAACAGGGCACTTCTATGTCTCTCTGTGTATTCAACACTCCTGCCTCGCCACATTATATAGTTTTATTGCGTGTCCCGCCTCGTAAAAAAATATCATGCATCACACTGCTCGCTTCCTGGTGCAATGTTCTCCCCAAATCTATCCAGAAAGAACGCTCACCTCATGGCTGCTCCTCTTCGCGCACAACGCGTCGATCTCGTCGAAGAAGATGACGCAGGGCGAGGAGTCGCGCGCCCGCTGGAAGACCGTACGCACCGCCCGCTCGCTCTCGCCCACGTACTGGAAGTGAGAGGGTGAGGATAAGGAAAGGCAGGTATAGCGATTGATTGATAAAAAGTAGAACGCAAACATCCCAAAGAATGTATTCCGAGAAAGAGAAAATAGGTTGATTGCCTTCATGGAACCCCGAAGATCGAAGTATTTTGAAACCCGAGATTCGAAATGAAATTTATTTTTCGAAAGAAGCAATTTTTCAAGAAGCATTGTAAGGCTAGAAAATCAGCAAGAATTGCATTTACGGCGCACCTTCGAACAAGAAGTACAGTTGAAACCCGAACCTTCCCTAGATTTATAGCAGGCTCCACATTCTTATTGAATCCGAAGAACATCCGGTCAAGAATCAGAGAATAAAGCCGAAACAACCCCTCCCAACCTCACCATATTGAGCAACTCCGGTCCCTTGACGGAGATGAAGTTGAGTCCGCTCTCGTTCGCTACAGCCTTCGCGACGAGCGTCTTGCCGCAGCCTGACCAAGAGATATTTAAATATAAGCATGATAATGGAGAGTTGCATTACCGTGGCTTTATTAATTTTAGTTTAAGTACAAAGTTCGAAGAATATCACACGAATGAACAAACAGGCAGTAATGATCCCATGATGAAGCCTCGAATAGCCACCAAAGAAAACCACAAAAGAACCAACCAGGCGGTCCACACAGCAGAATGCCCTGCGCGCGCAGCGACAGCCCGATCGCAGCGAAGTCGCCCGGATTGCGGACCGGGTTCTGCAAGAGGATCATTTGCGAGAGGGGTACTGTAGTCAATCGATAAGCCACTATTCCTAGAGGTCTACAGTACCCTCTCCATCTACCGTAACCAATCAATAAACCCACGAGAATGCTCCACTCCAGTTCGTCTCTGATCTTCTTCAGTGCTCCGATGTCGTCCCACGAGACGTCGGGCACCGTGGCGAAGCCTTCCCTGCAAGGGAGGAACGGTTCACACTGTCGTAGAACTGACTTGAAATTTTTATTCACAGGAACAAGGATCGTCGACTAACCATGATAGCAGCCATGTGAAAATAAGCAATTCGTGGAACACTGGCTAACCAAGCACACCTTATTGATGAAAAAATCGACTACTATCACTCCAGTGGGCTGCATCATATTTATTAGAATGAAAATACTACCTGTATTATCTACGCAGATACTCTTGCGAGCATAACTCGAGCGTGAAACGACAACCAGCCAAACTAGCTTAATTCCGTTACCGTATCACCAACCAATACATACTCCTCATGTCCCATACCTCTTGGCGGATGGCTGGACGTTAAGGAGTGCGCGATGGAAGTCATCGAGGCCGACCAGCAGTCCTCCCTGATCAGCCAGCGAGGACGGATCGTCCTCGGACGAGAGCCAGGCGAGCACTGGAATAGAGGAGGTAAGATGTTTTATTCAGATCAACTATCCAGCTCGCAATGAGAAAATGCAGAAAATCTTGATATTGACAACTTTCTGAAACTAGAACAAATCGCCCACGGACAAAAATATTGTTTTTTTTTGGCGGAATTACCTCTCAAAGCGACAAAACCGAAACTCCTTTATTTTGAAATCCACGTGAAGTCCCAAAGTATCAAGTGTGTATGATAATTTTTATGCAACGCATACGGAAGAAATAACCCTTCGAAACCTATACTTTCACTTTTGACTACCTGATGAAACTCCACTCACCCTTATCCAGTTCCTCCTTGGTCTGCTCCTTGGTGAGTCTCTTGAAGGAGTCTCTCGTCTCGCGCTTCACCAGATTGTCGAATATCCTGTTGACGGCGCACTTGGCGGCCTCTCTCACGAGCGCGTTCAGATCAGCGCCCACGTAGCCCGGCGTCAGATGGGCCACCGTGGCTAGGGAGACCGTGTCGTCCAGAGGTACTCTGAAAAGGTGTATTTTTTATGTAATGTATGACATTCTCCTAACATAATGTGAACAAGCCAAAACTTGTAATGTTGTAGAGCACTTGAAACCCAGACCTAGTAATCTATTAATACAACAAATCCGCTGCTACCAATACAGCAGGTATTCAAAATCGGTTAAACAAAATGAACGACATTTTTTCTCCGTACAGCTATATTCAAGCTACCGTAATCCCTTCGAATGATCAATCGATAACTCACTTGCACTGCGCAGTGAGGATCTCGAATCGAGCAGCCTCGTCGGGGATTCCAATCGAGATCTCGCAGTCGAAGCGACCCGCTCTGAACGGAGGGATGATTGAGGGTGCAGGTGGAAAACATAGGGTGGTATAACTCGGTCGTGGTAATAGTCCACTCCTCCCTCTTGCAATAACATCAACAAACGAAATCTGTGCAGGAGAGTTCGAGATCCTGCTACAGCTTATTGGGTTGAGTGAACCAATTCGAGCGATGGTCCGAGGATTAGCATTAGAAGAACACCAATTCATACCTCCTGAGTCCTCCATCGACGCTCTCGATGCGCGACGTCGTCCCGATCACGAGCACCGGACGGAACTCTGAGAATTAATATTTTCAAGTTTTTTATCAAAACTCAGCAATACAAGGAACATTCATGGTGCGACTGCCACCTAATGGCCCGGTTGGGTCGTTACTGACAATCATTGTGCGGGAGTCTTGAATAAAACAAAAAAAAGACCATAGTCACAACAATCACCCACTTCCTTCGTACTCCTTGCCCTCCTCTCCCTCCTCCTCCTCATTCTCGAAGCCGACATCTCCGTTGGCTCCGAACTTGAGCTTCGGCTCCTTGCTCGCGCACGTCCCAAACAGTTCTGGAGATTTTACTATTATACATACGCTTGACATGTACATCACTTTCGTGTCGGCTTTCACCTTTTAGTATTATTCCACAACCTCAAACTCCACAGGCCAGATTTTTTCAAAGAACAGCAAGCTCGCACCGCTTGGAAGAAAAGCTCCAGTTCTAGTACCACCTCCGCAACCCAAGTCCCCCCTCTCCTCCTCACTATCAATGTATTCGTTTTTCTTCTTCTGATTAATGATGCAATGAAATTGTCAGCTCAGCAATGCATCCTTTCTAATACCATTCCTACGACCCAACTCCTCCCCTTCCATCCGCAATGAAGTATCCTCACCATCAAGGGAGGAGCATATCTGTGACACGACCCTCCTCTCCATGTCCGTCAATACCGTTTTCTAGTACAACAACACTGCCGTCAGTCATTTTGAAAATTCGCACATAAAACCTGAGTGTGATCATTCTGATCGTCTCCATTCAACTGTAGTATAATCTCTGCAACTCAATTCCTCCCGTCCATCAAGTAAGGAAACGATCTCCTTTGCAATATTTCTCTACCATTCGATTTCATTGAGGAGTAAATCATGTTATCACACTGACCGTCAAGGAAGGAGCATATCTGGCTGACGACCCTCCTCTCAATCTCCCTCGTCGCCGTTTTTCTTTGAACTCTCACGCTTAACTGCCACTCCAGTTCTACTATTTCTTTCCTAATTCAACCCGAATCCAAATCTCTACCACGTTTGATAGGTTTTTTAAGCGTATGTACAACTACTGAAACCCAGCGCCATCTCACCATTCTCATAGGCAAACACGCTGTTTCGTCAGAATTAGGCATTCAGATTCTCACCATCGAGGGAGGAGCATATCTGGCTGACGACCCTCCTCTCCATCTCCCTCGTCGCCGTCTCCTTCTTCGGCGCGATCGCGTCGATGTCGTCCAGGATCTGAGAGTGAGATTCGTTTTGAGCACATTTCGAAAATGTTTGTCTTGCTAGTTTCGGGTACCAATTCGCCCTCATCTGCTCTAATCATTACAAAGCTCATTAAATGCTATGATCCCGTTCACATACACCCATCAACTACAGCGGACCTTCGCTTTCCCTTCAACCGCATTGTTTTCTGAAATTCAAATTCAGATATCAATTTTTGCGCTACTCGACTTGCATAACTTCCAAAAATTCCAAATGCTACGCTTAACGACGCGGAAGTCATTCTACAAAAAAACAAACCAAATAATCTTTTTACAACAGCAAAATTCGCGCTGCACAACAACCAAAACTATCAACTTCCCCGAACGCACTAGTAGTCGTGCTCCGTTGTTTCTAAAATGCCACTCACCACGATGCAGGGCGCGTTCTTCTTGGCCGTCTCGAAGAGGTTCCTGATCCGCTCCTCCGTCTCTCCCGACACGCCCGACACCAACTCCGTCACTGCCAGCTGCACGATCGGCACGCCGAACTCGCCCGCTACTGCCTAAAGGAGAGGGGTTGATGGTCTGACTCTCTCGAGTTTATGAATTTCGTGCCACGAAAAGGTGAACGTCAAAGAACGATAGAAAAAAACCATATTTGCATAGGGGATTCAAGATAGTGTTTTTTTTATCGAAGAAGCCGTGCAGCAGTATTGTTCAAGCCTCGGATCGTACAGTAATATCAACCAAGTGGAGCACATGTTCACTTTGATATGAAGAAGGGAGAATGCTCACCTGCGCGAACATGGTCTTGCCGCAGCCGGGCGGGCCGTGGATGAGGCAGCCCTTCGGTGGCTCGACCTGTGAGAAGAGAGGCGATGATGGAGAAATGTACTTAGTGTTTCAGACTGTGCCCAAATACCAAAAGTGTCATGCGGTTTCAATCAGCACGACAGTTGTAGTGTGAAAACTGAGAAGGTTGAATGTGCAACCGATGAACTCATCGCCTCACATGGTGATCAAACCCAAAGGCGTGAGTAGGAAACAATTGGATGAAAAGGAAAAGGAGGGAAAAAACGAACATTGAGCAGGTTGAAGGTGCGCGGCCGGGCGACGTGCATCGCCAGACGGCAGATTTCCTGAATGAATAAAATTCAAAGGCCAGAAACGTTCTGAACCGGCTCTCACTTTTTCCAATCTTCGCTCCATCGAACTCTCTGTTTCAGCAGCTTATTAACATTGAACGGGTGACGCAGGTCCGATTGTTACTTCACTCGCCTTTTAGAATCACAATAAAACTATCGATTCCTCACCAATTTCTGCTCCTCGCATCCTCCGATCTCCTTGAAGGTCACCTTCGACTCCGTCAGCTCGAAGGTGTGCGCCGCCTTCGCTGCCGCGCCCAGACCGCGAGGGGCGACGGCTGGAAACACTCAATTGAATGCAAATAGCAAACATAACTTTCTTGAGGACTACTGTTGATGCGTGGATTTCCCTAGCAAGCCTAATGCATGATTAGGTTGCGAATTGCTGGCAAAATTAAAATTCCTCGTGGGAAAATCGAACCTTCTGATTTCATCACGATTTCACCTATTTCGTGTTCCCCTAGTCAATTTCGTATATGGGAGCATGTGCTCATTTCATCAGTCCACCCAATCCTCACCTGACTCCCTCCTCTTCTTCTTGCCCGCTGGAGTGGGTGCGGGCGTGGGCTTGGAAGAGACTGTGGGGGCTGCGGGCGATGAGGCGGCGTTATTCGAGTAGAGGCTTCGCACCGAATTGTTAGCAGTGTTCGTGGTCTGGAATGGGATAAGATAATCATCGAGCAGCAATAAAACCCAATTTGCAACAACAACTGGAGACTAGAAGTAGAGAGCTTCGATTACCATGAGATCACAATTTGCATGACGAGAGGCTACGGTCTCTTCGTCTGTATTTTCTACAGGTAGGTCTGACCCTATGCAAATCAAGGATTGCTCTCCCTTCCGTCACCCTCTCTAATCCCCATGTTCTCTCCAGACAGGAGCAGTATGTAAATGCAGATCAAAGATTCCGTGATCTTCGTCATCTCCTAACCTTTTTATCGTGCTGCTCGATCATTTCGACGTCATCGTTGTCGCTGGAGATTACAACCTCGTCCATCGACTTGTTGAGGCCGGCGCTCCTGCAGACATCAACAATGCGCAGTGTAACAACCCATTATGTGCTCTCCCCTCTGTGCCTGCTCTCTCGTCGTCTAGAGGGAGCGAGAGAGCGTGCAAAATGGAGAGAGCGGAACACTCACGACGCGCGCTTCCTCTTGCGACTCTTCTTATCGCCGGCATCGGCCGATTCCTCGACGCCCAGCCGACTGAGCGCCTCTCTGACCATCTTCTCGAACACTGCCTTCTTCTTTCGTGCGTATTCCCGACTGAAACCGAGACTTGAACGGTGTTCAGACCGTCAATTTCACTCACGGGTACTTGTTTTGGAGTGCGTACGCGATTTCGTCTGCGTCTTCGTGCTCTTCGAGACCCTCGACGTGCTGGAAAATATGAATTTGAGAGAGATTCGAAGGGAAAAGTTTTGAAATAGTGATGAAAATCCCGAGAATTCGTCGTACCTCGCGCACACGGTGTATTAACTTTGGATCTGATGAGAAACCTCTCACGCCTGATGACATCTGTAATGTTGCATTTCAAAATATTTAATTTCATTATTTTTAACAGGTTTAAATAGCAAAATTCGGAATGTAACAAGAATCATCAAAATTTGGCAACGTTCCAAGGTTAGTCAGCTTGCCGGCTCCGGCCTTGGTCAATATTTGTAAAACACGGTCACGCGGTCAATTTATTTAAAAGGTATTATTCATTCAGCTTTTGATAAAACGTCTTATTAAATTTCATTTCGCTCAAAATAAACTCCAAAATAATTTAAATAAACTAATTTACATGAATTGAAGGCAGAGCCGGAACTGAAGCCGGGAAATGCGTGCTAGGTTGCTACAGTACTTAGAGCCATTCTACGAAAATTCAAAACACGGTTTGCACATCTCGGCCGATCGATGAGACCCAATGGCGACTGGATTCGAGCCAAGCAGTTTACGTTTCGCTGTAGTTCATGCTATTGTTTCTTCCCCATTATTATCTCTATTTCCTCATCTCTACAAATAGTTATTCATTATGCTATGCATCCCTGTGTGCGTCACGTGATTAATTGAGTTTTAAGTCTCTTTTCAACAGTTTAATTTCCCAAGTTTCACATTTTGTGTTCTTGTTTAAATTACATGATTTATTTTCGAATTATTTTTACGTGGTTATTCAATAAATGTATCGATAATTTCATCAAACATTAGTTTTATTGCAGATATTCGCAGAGAGTGCTCAATTCAATGGTAATCTGAAGCGCATTCACTGAAGAATGAGCGCTGCCGCTTCAATGCAGCAGCCTGGCTCCCATCCGGGATCCGCCAGTGGCACGCCCGGACCAGTGGGGACGCCCCAGCCGTTGCAACAACCCATGTCCAATCCATCGATGCTCATGCAGCAGCAGCAGCAGCAACAGCAAGTCCAACAACAACAACAACAGCAGCAGCAGCAGCAACTTCCACGGCCGCCACCATCCGATCCAGTCAAGGAGAAGTGAGCATCGCTGGTGTATTTATTCTGTTTGTGCAATGCTCTCCGTTTCCTATAGTTGTTTGTTGTTAGAGCGAAGTTGCACGTGATTCGAATACGTTGAATTTCGAATAGCTGGACTTCCCTATAGAATTATATTCATTTCCAGATTGATAATAAGCATTCACGAGTATCTACTGTTCTCGGGCGCGCCGAAGGCTGCGGAAACACTCAAGATCGAGATGGGCCCGGTCAGCATTTAATAAATGTCTTATTATAATTTTGTTACTTTCATCTCTGTTTGATTCAAAAACAACTTCATCATGACATTATTAATTGGTTCTGATCTGATCATTGATTCATTCCTTATTTAATTCCAGAACTTCCCAAATGCTAAATGGGTAACATCCCCAAATGAAGCGAGCGGATTCCTCACCAATTGGTGGAGGTGAGTAGTTTCCATTCTTTCGTATTTGTATCTTCATATTTTTGAATCATCCTCAGTTTAGTCTGTGAAGTATATAGTTAGTTTGTGTTCAGTTTATTCTACGATCTCTACTCCGCTGCTCCCGAGCGGCGGAATGATCCCGACATGAGCGTGATGCCGTCGCAGGAAGCCAAGTACTTCCACGATTACGTGCGTTGATCTTTCTTTGTTAGGCTGACTGATCTCTTCCAATAGTGTAATAGGATAGTACATCTCTGAAGATGAGAAATGTCGTCATACGAATTGGCCTATCTTTCCCTTTCAAGTTATGCCTAATTAAACACTTTTTTCAGAACCAAATGCAAGGAAACTTCCCCATGGTAAACGGCATGCCGCCTCAGGTATCTTTTCAACTTTATTTTATTATCATTTAAATGTTATACTGTCGCTCAGTTCCATATCCTTATTAGCCCTCTCTGCTGTCCTTGCCCTTTTCCTCTCTCGTCACTTTTTTCATACTCGTACTGTCTCTCTCTCAACAGATCTCTGCTTCAAATGTACGCTTGAGTGAGGTTAGGAGGAAGAGTAAGGGAGGAAGGGAGGGCGGGGAATGGTTGTTTCTCTATTCGTACCCCTTCTATCTCCCCCCTCCCTACCCTCTTTTCTCTCTCTGTATGAGAATCTCTCCCCCTCTTCCCTTGTCTCTCACTAGTCCCCAGTGTCCTCTCCCTCTCTCTCTCGTTGCTTCAATTGATCTGAGGAGGGAGATGACCCCAAAGAGGGAGAGTGGTCATAGCCCCCCTTTCTTCTTCCCTCATTCCCTAACTAAAGTTATCATCGAAAGGAAATCCTTTAAATGGAAACGAAAAGGGAGGATAACAAAGACGAGTCTATCTACAGTCCTTCTGTTTTGGCAGAGTCTTTGCTTGCCCCGCCCTCTTCCTCTCCTGTTTTCGGAATAGCCAAGGAATGAAGTTGAGGGAGACAGAAACGAAGATCTAATCAGAGAATTCATTGCAGTTCGGAGGGCCAGGAATGATGGGACCGGATGGAATGATGCCAGGTGAGGCGAGGTTTCGAAAATTGATATGAAGGTTGATATTTACTAGCTTCTGATGGCAACCAAAACTATTACAATGGATTTCAATATTCGTTAAATTAGAACTTGCTTATGTGAGTATTAAAACTATTTGTTACATGTAGATCAATTTCCGGAGATATTTTAGTTTCACATTCTCTCATGTTCGCTTTGAGATTACTAGAATCTCTTATAGCAGAATAAGTTGTGAGTATTGCATGTTTTTCATAAATTAAGTATGCCTTCTCTCATTGTCAGGTTTTGCCGGTCGTGGCTTCCCTGGTGGTCGGCCTGGGGTGGGAGGTCCGCCCGTCGGCCACCCTATGGCGCCCTCTCCCTTCATGGGCTACGACCCGCGGATGGCCGGGCGGCCGCCAATGGGCGCCGTACCAGGCGGACGGCCGCAGCAGATGACACCCGGCTCGTTCCCCGTAGCCGCCATGCGACCGCCGCCCCCGCACATGCAGCCACAGCAGATGCCGCCGCAGGTGCGTATTTATTTAATTTGTTGAATAATGGAGTCCGATTGTTTGTTCGAAATGTTCCCAATGTTTTGTCCATTAGATTTTGTGAAATATAGAGTGACCATGGGAAATGGAAATGCATTTTTCCAAAAGCAATAGCTCATGTAACGTCTGATTCCATTCCCTATTCAAAACCCCGTAGCGAACATTGCGCTGTTAGCGCTGTGCAATATGAAGATCAGGGAAAATAAATCACGCTTGGTTTGAAATTAGGACACGCGAAAGTCGAAAGAAACTAATAAAAATCGCAACACGGACTATGCACACGTCAGTCGCGCTCTTCACGCGCACTCCACTCTCCACGCGCTTTGAGCCACTAACAGTTCGATAAAGAATGATGATTGTGATCGAATGAAAACAAAAGTGATAAAAACTGTTCATCGTGGGCGAATCAATCGATAAAGTTGCAAGAAGTCACAACGACACAATTCGTGGTGTGGCTACGGTGCGCAGATTGTTTTCTGTTTTTCGAAACTAATATATGTCGACCGTAGTACTGTATCAGGTGCTTGGTCGATTCGTTTATCGATTTTTTCGTCACTATGTGCATTTCTTTCTAAATCAAAATGTGCACTAAATAGATAACTAATTGTTCAGCCGCAACATAATCTGTATTTTTTTCGAAATGCATAGTGGTCCTTTCAAATGCTTTCACTAACTTCGCTGATTTTTGCGAAAATTTTCCTCATCATCATTGCCTTTCAGAGCGTTTTAACGTCTGAAACGTGTACTGATTGCTTTCCAGTTGCAGGGTATGTACCGCGGTCCGTTCATGGACAGCCCCGCCCCGCCCGGGTCGTTCCCCGCGCCGCACGCGATGGGAATGAATGGAGGAGGAGTGATGGGCATGGGATCGCCCGGCATGCAGCCGATGCAGCATCGTGAGTCGTTTATTATTGGTTGATTATTCGATTAGCTAGCTACATAATGAAAAATCCATATTAGAACTTCTATGAAGCTCCATTGTAGCTGTTTTCATTATACGGAAGACGAAAATGCGTAATTTGTTCTAAAAAATTGTTCTAGATTGAATGAACCTGGAAGTGGTCAGGTGTCGTTTGATTTGAATCGCTTTTAATTTTCCTCGTTTTTCAGCAGGCGGCGGTCCTCCCGGCTACATGATGATGCCGACGAGCAGCGCGCCCATGCCTCCAGTGAGTGTTTTAATATTTGATTATTGATTTTCTGGCAAATAGATAATACTTGATTCTTCTAAAATACTCAATGGGCTGGCGATTTTTATCGACTACGAAGGCGACTCCCAATATCAGTGCGTTCGCCTTAGAATCACATACCTCTCGGTACAGCAAAAAATGAGGAACACTACATCTGACAGTTTTCGATAGCCCTATGGGTCGTACATCGATTTCTGATTAGGTTATATGTTAGTCATCCTCATTTGCATAATTGCATGCTCTCAAAGTTTGACTATATTTTCACATTTACGGCTGCAGCTCGGCGGAAACTCAT
>LS521468.1:484738-496104 GCA_900490845.1 Pristionchus japonicus | reverse complement strand
GACATGCTGATCACGCTCCAGTTGTTTGTTTGTGCAAATTTTCCGTTTCATTTTTTTGGGTCAACTTTGACCTAAGATTTCTCGAATACTAAGCCGAACACCTCGCTAATTTTTTGATATGTTGTAGGTCTCGACCAGAGCTATCGATTTTATATAAATATGTGGGCATTTGGAGCGTACCTTCGTGGTGTAAAACGCGAAAAACTGGTCACCACTTTTAGCGAATTAACGCTCACTCCGGGCCGCACATCCCGCCTGCGCGGTGAGGAATGAGAGGGGAGAATGAAAAGCGCGCGTCCAAGAATGAGAGAGAGTGATTATTCTCTCATTCCTCACACCGCGCAGGCGGGGTGAGCGGCACGGAGTGAACGTTAATTCGCTAAAAGTGGTGACCAGTTTTTCGCGTTTTACACCACGAAGGTACGCTCCAAATGCCCACATATTTATATAAAATCGATAGCCTTGGCCGAGACCTACAACATATCAAAAAATTAGCGAGGTGTTCGGCTTAGTATTCGAGAAATCTTAGGTCAAAGTTGACCGAAAAAAATGAAACTGAAAATTTACACAAACAAACAACTGGAGCATGTTCAGCATGTCAAATCAGGCATGGAGCCAAATTTTCATGAAGATCGGATGAGTTTTGGCTGAGCTGCAGCCATAAACGTGAAAATATAGTCTAACTTTGAGAGCATGCAATTATGCAAATGAGTATGACTAACATATAACATGTTTAGAAATCGATGCAGGGTACCTAGGCCTATCATAATCTGCAGTAAACTCATAGTGGCGTTTTTTGCTGTACCGGAATTTCCTGGGAATGTGTGATTCTTACGCGAACGCACTGATATAAATTTGCTAGATATTAGAGGTCCGATAGACACGGATCAGCACGGTTGAAACTACTGAATGATTCAATTCGCAATTCGGATCCTGGATTAGCATGATTTTATCTGCAAACATCAGCAGGTAGATTCCGTTTACAATTTCTGAAAATTATTTGGTATTAGAGATCCGAGAAACTGGAGTGATCCGGGTGTAAAATGAACAATAAAATTCTTCAGTTTGGTTCGATGGCCCCCGGCGTCTCTTCGGAGGGGATGACGGGTCCGCCCTCCCATCCCTCCCAGCAGTCCGCCCACACTCCCGGAATGGGCAACGGACCCGCGTCTGCGGGCATCCCGGGAACGTCGGGTTAGTTATTTCGATTTTTTCTTTTGGCGGTTTCTTTTTATGATTTTGCAAATAAATCCGTTTTCGATTTACAACAGCTTGAAATTGCCCAATCAGATTGTTAAAACCACTTGAGGTAATGCTGAAACTGTGATGTGATGTCTAGTCTTTGATTTCAATAGAGAGCTTCACGAGTTGAATTTTTGCGTGATTAAAGATAATGAGCGATGATTATCAGGCGCGCCCCTCTCGGCAGGCAACGCGGGCATGGGCGGAGGGATGATGAATGGAGAGATGAAGAACTCGCCCCATACGCCCAGAGGAAACGGAGGCACACCCGGTGGAGGGCATGGTGAGTGGATTTCTATTGGTGATATCATGTTAGACGAGATCCAAGGAGATCCAATGCGGATTGCTAGGAACTCCTGAGCATTTTGCCCGAGATAAGACTTCGTTTGCTCGTGTTTCGATAGACAGATATTGCAAACGGAATTCGATTTCTGCAATTGGCAGTCGTGATCCTTTTTAGAAAAATACATTTAATTAATTAACTGTTTACGATGCATTTGTTTTTGTTTCGATACACAATGTCATGTCCATTAAAAATAGTTATTAACGATATCATTCTTCAGGCGGCCCGGGTTCTGGCGCGCCAGGTTCGGTGCACTCGGGCGGCGCAGGCAGCGTGCCCCCACCCGCCCTCTCCGGCGATGGAATCACGCCCAAGCAGGAACCCATGGACACCAACCATATGGAGGTGAGTGGCGGTTGTATTTAACAAATAGCGACGTTCAAGATGATTGAATGAAGCTTCTTTCATAGAATATGATAGACTTGTGAAACATGATTGTATTTTTCATTTTGCGTATTTTCAAGGAGGTAGGTGTAACATTTAGAGAATTGCAATTCAGAATTTTATATTAGGAGTGATGGGAGCATTGTAAGCGCGGCTATGATCAGGGAATGAATAGTTTCGGAAACGTAGAGTGACCAGGGAAAATGAGATGACTTGCAGGGTGACGACTGCTCGAAAGAAGTGGAGAAGATCAAAGCGAGCTTGATATCGGACTTCAACAACCCCAAGGACGAAGTTCCCTCCGATCAGTATGGTTACTAGTCCATCTCCCCTTCCCCACCCCCATCCCAGTGACCTACCCCCTTCATTCATAGATAGTATTCCTACCCCCCCAAATTGCTCTATACTAGATGTGTCTTCCTCTTGCTCCAATAACCCTCGTCCCTCTCAACCGAATAGACTCGACAATTGTGATATCTGCCTTACCTCCGGATTGGTGCTTCTTCCCCCACTCGTAGTGTGTAGCTTGCGAGAGACGATTCACTTGATTTCCCTCTCATTTCGGTAGATCATGATTCTATATAGTACTGCTTCCCACGTATCCCTTCACTGTCTACTTATCCCCTGTGTAGACGCTAAACTTATTGCACCCGTTTTGCACCATTTTTACGCTTGTTTGCTTTGCTTCCAATCGATCATTGCCTAGCTACCGTACCCTCACTTGGATCCCACACCGCGCCTTCCTCGCAAAGTGTTCCGTATCTCACACATTGCCTTGTCCGCTTCCCATTTATCGATTGATTTCAAACACAACTACCGTAATCATAATTGGCCCATCGATCATCTCTATTTTAGTTTATCTAAGTCATAATAATATATGGCTCCTGCTGTAATTTTGGCTTTCCTCCATCTTTTCGTATCTCAACTTTCCATTGTGTAATTCAGCTAACTTATTTCTGATCTAATCTAGAGGCTACTAATACTTGAAATACACTCAAAATATGTTCATATATTATTGTAATTGATGGACACTGACTAATCATATCACATGGCCTTATGCCAATACCCTCTCTCTCTCTCACTCGATGTCCTTTTGCATAATTTCCCATTTTGTATCTGTACAAAAGACTCCTTTTCTATGTTCACTGTGTCACTTCACCTCTCTTTTCACTCCACCCACCCCATCAGATCCCTCACTGTGCGAAATCATGGTTGTCCAAGTTAGTTGGGAATGGCAGGGAAAAGAAATCTCGATTCATTCCCGCGCACTTTCTCGAAGATTTAGCGATGAGATAGTGTGCGGAAAGATGCGAAGTTCTTTTCCTTGCCCTTCTTCTTCATCCTATCCACTGTGCCACCCCTCCTCTCACTTTTAATTCTCCGTAGCGGTGCATTTATCTGCCGTAACCAATCTTCGAAGCGCAAATCTTGCGCAATTTCTTGTAATTTCCCCGCACAGTCTCGCTTTTATTCCATGTGAATCGCAGCCTTTTCGCTTCCTTTCTCCCTCATTCACTTTGTCTCCTCATCAAATCTCTCCCCGATAGTGCAAATCATAAGGATGATCTACCTATCTCAGTAGCTATGCACCCACAGTATCAACAACCTTTCCTTCCATCTCTGTAATGTTGATTCGAATGAGTTGTCTGCCGTGACTCATTATCGCACCACCCGCCTCTCGCAGGTGTTTCACAGTTACAATCAAATAAAATTTGCAAATATCATGACCAACCAGGGGCCACAGTCGTTACAGAGCGATGAAATATACCTGGAAGGGCGGAGATTCGACAGTGTTTGGGTAGGGAGAGGGAAGGAATCAATAATCGATGAGTACCGTAGGTGCCGAATGTCCGATATCGTGAAGGGACTGCTGGGCCTGCTCGGCCTGCTGTTCGTGCTCAATCTGTACATGTCATGGACGGGTATTGAGGGATACAAGGAGAGCCGCATGGGACTGCAGGAGCAGGTACGGATATTAAAATGCAGAAGCGAATTTTACAACACTAGCTGCTAATAGACTAGTAGAATATACCGACCGGCACCGCAATCTCTCAAACAGCATAAAAAAAATTGTTGTTACCAATGATCTCGAAGCGGAATCATACAATATGCGTCTCATTTTTATTATCTTCATCGTGAAACACTAGCCGTTGTGGACTCCAATCATCATTTTGCCGGGTCAAGAGGGACGGCACATGGTTGACCATTGCAATGGCCATGAACTTGATTTGCTTACATTTTTATAATACGGTAATGTAATCACCATTGATCGCATATGTTCCAGATACTGGCACTGGAGCAGCAGAAGGCGTCGTTGCAGCAGAAGGTGTGGGAGATGGAGAGGAACGTGCACCGATTCAATCTCCGATTGGAGTCACTCGATTCGCAGTGAGTGGCGATTTACTTTAAAGGAAGGTCTAAAGACTTCCTCAAAAGTCAGTGCTTAGAGAACTAGATAGAATGTAGACAATTCCCTTGTTTCAGAGTTCGCGACCGCCTGCAACTGCTCTCTAACCGTAAGAAGACGTCTCTGCCGATGATCTACTTCGTCACTCCGACTGGATTCCGACTGGAGCAGAAGGCCGATATGACCAGACTCGCGCAGACATTGGCGCAGGTTAGTTACATATGCGTACATTTGGCTTTAGTTAAGAATCCGAGATCAATGCGAGTTTGTTTAATTGCGTTTTTGTCCGTTTAGACATACATTCGAACAACTTACATGTGTCGGAAACTTTGTTAATTTTATTGGCAGTCTGGTTTGCGTCTCTGCGTGGTTTGTTATGACGAAGAATTTCAGGTTACTCGATACGGATATGATTTGTTTTGTTAAAAGTATCTTTATACACTCGAATAGTAAAATAATTGTAATTGTAATTGTAATTGTAATAGTCTGCAATAATTACTCAGCGTTCCTTGTTCTTTCCTTGTAGAGGGATTGAAACTTACCACCTGAACAGCAGTTGCAGTAGAATATTGAATGAATTACAATGTCGAGGGCAATTATTCATTCCATTCCTGATCAGGTCCCGAATCTGCACTGGATCGTCGTTGAGGACGCCGAGACGACGTCCAAGTCCATCAACGACATCATCAAGAGGTACGGTGTTTAAATGATATTGAATTTCGCTCTCCATTCAACATTGCTTCATATTGTATTGAGAGCTCGATAGATAGCCGCCTTTTCACGTCGTATTTCGGCGTTCTAAGAGTTCTTTAGTTCTGAAGGGATTTCGCAACTCCAATGCTCTCAGAATTAATCGTCCAATCAATTATCAAAACTTCTGTACCATAATTAGAAACACGAAACCGAGCACTTTTGTGTTCTCGGTTTTCTTCATTTTCGTAACGAAGGCTTTCGTTTCAATAACTAGATCTTGTTGTTGGCTCAAAATACAGTCAATCTCTCGCAGATCGCGCGTGCAGTACACGCACCTGGCCGTGGCCACTCCGAAGAAGAGCAAGCTGAAGGCGACGGATCCGAACTGGCTGCTGCCGAGGGGCGTCCCGCAGAGGAATGCAGCCCTCGCGTATATACGGTACGGAGGGGATCGATTGATTGGGTGAAGTGACTGGAGAAGCAACTTGGTGGATTTGTGATTGGTAGCTTTGTTATTTGCTGAAGCAGGCAGCTGCTCCGATTTCTTCTTATTTTCGTCTCCATAATCCGAATCAATTTCTTGTGATTTTTAACGTTGCCCTGTGGTTAGAGGTAGGAGAGGTAATGCTTGAGATTTGCATGACCTCGTTAGGGCCTTCGGCGTATCTTTGTCCGACACAAATTTCAAAGGTCTAGCGCATGCAATATCTATTTGTCGGCTCAACGAAATAGCGCGGAGAGCGAAAAATGAATAATTGCAGGAACAACCTCGGCTCGTCGCGCACGGGCGTCGTCTTCTTCGGTGACGACGACAACGTGTACGATTGGAGGTTAGAGTTGATTATCTGGATGTTGAAAGTAGCATAGTTCGTCAAATATTGGATCTTCTTTGGCTGGAGTTATTATTTGATTTACACGAGGAAATACGATACCTTCTTTGTGTTTCACGAGTAACGTAACAGGCAAGATGCTGTTCTAGTGCGTTACGTGAAACATCTCTCTTTGAAAAAAAATAATAACAACGTGTAATATCATCCAGACTCTTCGACGAGATGCGTCGCGTGAAGAAGGTGGGCGTGTGGCCGGTCGGAGTAGTGGGAGGGCTGCTCGCGGAGCACGCCCTGATTAATGGAGAAGGTACGGTAGATTATAGATTGGTGGACCCGATAGGGGCCTTTGAATTCGAAAAGATACCGAAGTTTTCGAAAACCTGATGGGTTGTTGCTTCTGACTTTGATATTTTTTGCGAAAATTCTTGCAGTATCAATAGAATTCTTCTTTCACCTGTTACCACAAACCATCCGATGCGCTTTTGTAGGAAACTGTAACTAATCGATCGCTTTCGCAGGCGTGATCACGGGATTCAACGCGATCTGGAAGCCGGAGCGGCCGTTCCCCATCGACATGGCGTCGTTCGCAGTGAATATCACGCTCGTGATGGACAACAAGGAGGCAGGATTCAGCTATGACGTCCCGAGAGGGTACCAGGTGAGGGGTGAAAGAGCTTTAGCCATGAAAGTTGCAAGGGCGAACTGAGAATCGCTGAGAAATTTGTTTCATTGAACATTTCTCTTGATTCAAAATTCGTGTTCCACGAGTACGTTATTAATTGTGTGGTTGAAATAGATGTATTGGGTCCTCAGCAGATGCGACAACGAAAAAATCAATAAATCCCTCTCAGGAATCGCACTTCCTGCAGTCGTGCGGCTTGGAAGGCCCGAGCGAGATGGAGCCGCTCGGAGATTATGCGAATAAGGTGAGAAAACGAAAAAATTTACGGCGTATTTCAAAAAGTTGCGAAATAAACGGACCTGTTTGAGTTTCAACATTATTCTATTAGCTGTGAGGTTCGTTCAGGACGATTAACCGTTGGGATGCATTGTAGGTCACCCAAATAGTTTCTGCAATTATTTTCAGCTGTATTTATCCATTCCGCTGGATATCTCTAATGGTTTCTCTATCACAGGTGTTCGTGTGGCATACTCGAACGGAGAAGACGAAGTTGGGGAGGGCGGACAATTCGAGTCTTGCCGAGAGAGTCCATCTGACTCCCCTCCAGAAAGATGCCATCGGATATGATTAGATATCGATTGATTATCGATTCATTAGAGACTAATTAATAACCAGAGATTCCTACTAATTATCGATCGATTACGGTTGCCTTTCTTACTGTACACAAACCCTCTGGCGCTGCTCGTTCTTTCTGTCACTTTGCAATAATTGTATCACTTTCTTGCCACACAATTGTTTCCGTACACTGCTCAGTCTGTCTTTCGGATATCACTGTATCGGGTCCATTTATTGATTGCCTTACAACGCTCAGTTTTCCACGTTGCTCATTTTCCATGCTGTGTTCCGGGTTGACGGAGGATAAATGATTTGTTTGTTTTCTTTGCAATGAGTGGTTGTCAATTGATTGGTTCGAGACCGTAAAGCATACTTTCGATCGATAAATGGAGAGGTTACAATAGAATCAATCAATAATTCAGATGGGAGAGCGTAAGGGCCAGAACCACTACTATCCGCCGGACTTCGACTACAAGAAGCACCGATCGCTCAACAACTACCATGGAGTGCACGCGCTGCGAGAGAGGGCGGCGAAGATCAAAGAGGGCATCCTCATTATCAGGTACGGTACATAGGATAGGATACGGTAGTGACGGAGAGCATTTCTGTTGGAATAGTGGTTAGAGAAAGAACATGAGGGAAATAGAGTAAAGAGAAGTGAAAATTCATTCTGAAATTCTGCAGTTTCACAAATGCTTTATAGTATGAAGCTAACTATGTAGTTCAATTTGAGACGCATGGATACTCTAGAAATAAAATAATGATCATTTAATCCTTTGCAGATTCGAGATGCCGTTCAACATCTGGTGTCTCGGCTGCAACAACCACGTCGGCATGGGAGTTCGGTACAATGCGGAGAAGAAGAAGGTATACAGTAGCTAGAATGCAACCGACACTCCATCTTTATTTCGCATGTTGAAGAATTTTGGAGTGCAGGATTCCTGAAAAATTTGCCGGAACTGTACAGTTTCTCGAAAATGTTATACTTGGAGGTTTTTGATAGTTGCTGATGAGAAGACGGCGATCGCCAGTGCGAGTAAAAATACATCTCTTTCTCCAGGTCGGAATGTTCTACACGACTCCTCTCTACGAGTTCCGGATGAAGTGCCATCTCTGCGACAACTACTATGTGATCAGGACGGATCCCAAGGTGAGGTTTAGCATTGAATTGAAACACCGATCTCGAGGGTGTGAACATAGACGGAATTCGTTGTGAATACTTTTGGGGTATTTTGGGAGTTTCTGAGCTTAATAAAATATTGATTTCCAGAACTTTGACTACGAGCTAGTGGAGGGATGCCGGAGACAGGAGAAGAGATTCGATCCGTCTACGGTAAGTGGGTGATTAATGATTTTTTTTCAATATCAAGTACTGCACGTAATCAAAGCAGTGGCAATACACCTCTGAAGTGATGAGAATCACAAGCTCAAACTCACCTAGTCCACATTTTTCATAATTTTCTGTGAGGATTTAATGAAATTAATATTGTTCCAGGTCGATGGCTCGGCTCCGATCGATCGCGGTGAACATCTCAAATTGGCCGCCGACTCGATGTACAAGGCGGAGAATGCAGAGGATGTGAGTGTGATGGGAGAGACAAATTGAGATTTACATTGAACAAGCCCTGCAAGCCTTGCTTTGCGTTGTTCAATGAATTCCGTTTTTTTCCAACACCATTGGAGTGATTATTAGATACTTCACAAAATTAGGCGTATCATGCTTTCTGTGAAACTCAAAAGGAATGAATGGCGTTTTGCTGGGAATCCAAAAAAAAAATCGAAATTCAGTCAATAATCTCTCCGTTGCAGGACCGTCAAAAGGGCACGAAGGACGACAAGAAGATCGAGCATCTCGAGTGGTTGCAGGAGAGACTGAGGGATGATTTCGCTGCGAACTCCGCCCTCAGGAGGAGCTTCAGAGTGAGTGTGTTCAAATAGTACTGTGAACAATCTAGTTGGGTATAGTTGGCGACTTTCGGTTACACGTGCAGTTGAATACTGGAAGAGGTGCAGGATTATTTGATTGGACTTCCGTTCAGGTTTATAAATTTCATTTATTGGTTTCCCTGAACGAGCTGCGATTTTTAGTTGATTGCAGTTGGCAGGCTTTCGGTTACGTGAGGTGTAGATTACAGGGAGTGGCTCATGAGTATTTGATTGTACTTCGCTTTTCATATGTAAATTGTCATTTTCTCAAGATCACCAATATCACATTTCCCCATTCCAGACGGAGAAGAAGTCTCTGAACGAACAGCGTGCACTGGATGACGATCTGAGGAAGAGAACTTCCCTCTCCATCAAGTTGTTGCCTGAGAATCCAGAGGACAAGAAAGTGGCGGGAATGATCACCAGATACAAGAATGTCAAGTGTGAGTGGCCTGTTGGGTTGAGGTTTTGGGAGTAGTAGAATGAAGTTAGAAATCCGTCAAAATGATTGTTTGGAATTGCCTAACCAAGATTATCAAAATAATTAGTTGTAGGAGATCCATGGATTACGGTAGTACTGACCAATCGATATTGCAGCATACGAAGAGCGCCAGAAGGAGGATAGGGAGTCGATTGCAAGCAGGAGGATATTCACGAAGGGAGAAGAGATGGAGGAGGAAGAACCGTCCTCGAGCAAGGAAAGACTCGTCAAGAGCCTCAAGGTTGAGAAGGTACGGTAGTATGCCCTTGATTAGAAGTACAGTAGTTTACAGTACAAATGGTATGGCAATACTTCTCTGCAGAATCGCAAACTGAACGAGGAGTTCGAGCGAAAGCGGCGGATCGGAGAGGCGTCCGGACTGACGAGAAGTGCACTCGGAATCGTCAAGAAGAAGGTACGGTAGGAGATTACGGTATCAATGAAATATCGATTGAATAGAAGGACAAAGTCAAGCAAGATCAGTAACAGTTACATACGATTACGGCAAAATCGATCGATTCTGCAGGTCAAAGTCGAGCCAGACGAAGAGACGGAGGATTCGATGGAGGTGAAAGAGGATGTCAGCGATGTGAAAGAGGAAGGAGAGTCAATCGCCGATCCAATCGACGTCAAGGAGATGAAACCAGAGATCAATAACTCCCTCTCTGCTCTCGCTCAATACTCGTCGTCCTCAGACGAGGAGTGAGATTGTACAGTAATCCCTCTACCGTATCCCCCGTTTCCTTGTACTCGCCTACGCCGGTTCCCTTTGTGTGTTCATCCAAATGTATGAGAATAAATATTATTGATTGTTTTTATCTTCGTAACAGTGAACATGTGAAAAACAACAACAAATAACAAGGCAACGATAATCGGGAGTAGATCAAATCTGGATATTTTAGAGTACGGTAATAATCGAAACAGTTCACTTGGGTTCCTCAGACATGGAAATGGATGCCATTCTTGTTGAATGCGAGTAGAAGCTTGAGGAAATCTTCGATAGTCATACTTCTCGCTCTCGATTGTCCCAATCCACTCTCTGCCAGGGTCGATTCAATATGTGCCTTCATGTCCAGATCCTCGGGAATGTTCTGCAATTGGATAATTTTATTATATTTAGGTCAACTACTTTAAGGCGATGTATATACAGTGTAGTTCTGACGGTTATAATAATTTATATTATTCGCTTAGCCATATTTACTGCATAGAAACAAAGAGGGAAAATACGTACCTTCTTCTGTGCTTTCGCAATCGCTTCATAGTTCTGTTTCAACAATTCGATAATCTGCTTCTGATGGAAGATTGAAGAAAGCGTCTTGTTCTTACGAAGGAACGCCAATCGGAGCATGCCTTCCCATTCCTGAAGTATTTTTATTCAGAATAAAACATTATCAAACAAAAACATCTATTTTGATCAGAACTGGCTAGTCAATTGTATGCGAAACAATTTCAGTGTACAGTAGCGACCGAAAGTATTGGGACACTTTTTCTTTCGTCTCTAACTTTTGAACCAGAGCAGATATCGACCTACTTTATGTTCTATTGTACAGATAATCTATAGAAGATTATGACGCACATTTAATGGTATCGGGGAATGAACTACGTAATTGCATAGTGATGACGTAACCAACATGTACTTTTTCGAATACTCGTTATTCTTTGGTGGATTTGTTCGGACTCACCAAACTTTTTGTGCATAGAGATCAGTCCAAGGACTATCCAGAAAAAAAGTTTCAAGTTGCTGCGACCACTCTCCATGGCTGCAGAAATTCAGCAAAATTGAACTCGAAATTTCATAATTCTGCCGCTAGTGGTGCTAGAAC
>LS521468.1:449124-461256 GCA_900490845.1 Pristionchus japonicus | reverse complement strand
AGAGTGATCTCTATGCACAAAAAGTTTGGAGTGTCGGAAAAAATCCATCAAAGAATAATGAAGTTTCGAAAAAGTAACGTAAATGTTGCGTCATCACTATGCAATAATGGAGAATTTGCACAGTACCGAAAAACATGCGTCGTACTCTTCGATGGACTAGCTGTGTAACAAAAAAATATTCAGCTTGATATCTGCTCTGATTCAAAAGTTACAGACGAAACAAAAAGTGCCCAAATACTTTTGGTCGCCACTGTATCCAGTTTAATGGATATAACTTTTCAAAGTATTTGTCTGACGCTCACAGAAACACACTTGATTGCTGATTGAATTCAACGCCTAATAAGAGTTCATTCTCCCATCTTCAGGCGCTCGAGGGTCGCTACGGTGCCGACCTCATTGCGGCCGAGATGCGACTGCAGCGGGAAAGGGAGGAGGATTTGAGGAGGAGTCGATCACAGTTGGGACTGCCTGATCTGCACGTGAGTTTACGGTAGGGATGGATGGAGGTTGATCGGGAACTGACTTTTATTCTGGCGAGAACTGATTCGAGAAAGAAGAAGTGCAAGTATGCTTCATTTGTGGCTTTTGAACTGAAGTGCACGCAAAATACGATTTATCCTTCAATCCGGGTGAAGAAAAAAACAATCAATTGTTTGCACGCGTTGAAAACTGCGCTGTCCTTTGGCTGATTTGCAATATTCTTCTTCACCGAGATAAGGAGACAAGAATTTTCCTATTCCAGGACACGCTTCAACTCTGGCGTCAGGGCTACCGCGGTCTGTCCACTAACTGCCTCGCCTCTGCTAGCAGCTTCGACCACGGACTGAACCACGTAAGCGACGAATGGGAAACGCCGCCCCAACATCACGCACCACGCCACACCACATTTCAGGAGTTCGGCCGCATGAGCAAGGCACAGTCGATCACGGAGCTGTCCTTCCGATGAGAGTACGGTAGCCAGGATTACGGTATCCCCACTATCGATTGATTGTACACATTATTATCGAACGATTATTATTCTTGTTAGCATTAGTATCCAGTCCATTACACTCTTTCACAGTTATGATTATGCCTTTTTTGCTCAAAAAAAGAAGACTATGTACCGCTTTGTATGTGCGAGATTCCGTGTGAAAGGGCAATGATAAATGGTTTATTGATTATTTTTTCCTTATCAATGAACACCCGATTGCACTCATGCAGAACTGCAGGCTTTCATGCAATTTCTGAAACTCATTCTTCACTCAAATCCTTGAAGAATACGTGATTTCTTCAAAATTCTATCGCAAATAACAGATTTGCATTCAATTCTTCCGAATCAATAAATTCCTGCTAGTTCCACAAAATCATTCACACCCCATCTCCTCCTTTCTTCACTCATTCTCGACCAATGGATACGACCAAGTGGGTTGCTTCTCTAACTCTTCACCTCTTTCGGACCACTTTTCTTCCCTGTTCCTTGGCCTACCCTACCGTAGTCCGTCAATCTACCGTAACCTGCCGTACTCTCCAGGACTCGCAATAAGCAATCGACGAAAGTCGACTCGCTCGCCCTTCCCTCGGCCGACGTCCATCTCGAAGAGCAAGTGGAGAACTACAAGGTATACGGTAGATTATCGGTGACTGACTTATCGATCTACCGTAATCCTACCGTACCCTTCAGAACTACGTGGATGGCTCGACTCGTCTGATTGACACGCTCAGCCTCTACCACACGAAGCCACTGACGATCGTGCGAGACCGCCAGTCCTCCCAATCGATTGTCGCCACGGACGCCGCACTGGTACGGTAATCAAGGGATACTGTAGATCTACCGTTCTCCTTTAATCTTCAATCGATAAGCTACCGTACCCCTTGCAGCTCGCTCCCAAGCTGGCGCCGATCAAGCTGGCGTCGGAGAGTCTGGCCACGACGTCGGCCGTGCATCGAGAGTGGACGGCGCACGAGGTATACGGTAGCTACAGTATCCAATCGATACCGTATCCCACATCTACCGTATCCAGTTGGCGCACTACGCGAAGACGAAGCCGATCATCGCCAACTACACGAACTGGATGCGCGACCAGGGCGCGCCCGCCATTCAGGTACCGTAACCCTGATCGATTGATCCTACCGTAATCTCCATGGCATACCGTACTCTTCAGGAGATTCGCACGATGCAGATGGCGCGCAACCAGTACGACGCGGCGCTCGTCGCTCACACGAGAAAGCCCGGCCCGGACAAGAAGAAGAAGGTGTGACCCGATTGAACTACCGTATCCAGAACTGCAGCTTCTGACTACCGTACCCTGATATACCGTACCCTACCGTACCCATTGCAGCTCGACCAGACGAAGGAGCGCTACGAGGCCATCAGGAACCAGCTCGTGACGACTAAGTGAGCAGGATGATCTTTGATCTCCGAACTGTGATCTTTGATCTCTGATAGCCTCGCTCTGATCTATAATCTTTAATCTTTGAACTCTCCGCAGGTTCAACACGATCGAGAAGACGTACGACGAGCATCGCGAGGTGTGCATCGAGCTTTTCAAGGAGATGGTACGGTATCTGGGATACGGTAGTCGATTATCGATCGATCCCTGATTCAGAAGGTCTTCCACAACGGCATGGTCTCTTCCTCCGAGGCTCCGTTCACGGCACTGCTCGCCAAATTGGACGAGGCCGCTAAGAAGAACACTCCCACCATGTCTGCCGAGGACAAAGCCGCCGAAGCCAACAACAACAACAAGGTCGGCAACAACAGCCACAAGGTGGGCTGGTTACGGTAGTGTCTGATTACGGTATCCTACTTGCAGGGTGTCGCCAACGCCAACAAGGGGGTGAGGACAACGACAACTCTTTAATCGATAAATAACTCAGTTATCGATTGGTCTACAGTATCCTGATACGGTAATTGCAGGCGACGCCGATCAAGAAGCTGGTCGAGCCGGCGAAGGACGATGGACAGTACGAGTGTCTGGACAATATGAAGTAGTCGATCTGACCGCCCGTCTGACCCGTCCGACCTACCGTAGTAGCTCCCGTTCGTCCACAATCGACAACGAAAATTTCTTTCCTACTATAAACTGTTTGTGAAAGAATGCAAACGCGATCGATTGACCTGTCGCAATCCATTACTGGAAAGTACTGTTGATGGATAGGAACCGGATGGCAGACACGGGATTACGGTAGTTGATCGATCCAATCCTTATCACTCCGCTGCAGAGTATCTCTGCAGGGGACAAGTTACAATATTAGGAACGAGTCTGATTGGGGGAAGGACGAGAGTGTACGTGGGAATGAGAGGGTCAGAGAAAGAAAGCACCCAATGATGATAGGGGAGAGTTGGCCACTTCTATCGCTCTCACTTCCGCTCACCTTTCCTCCCTTTCGCCCATTTCCAATCGCTCGCAACCACTCCTCCCTCGCAACACCTTATCGTATATTTTACAACGCGACATTATTTCGTGATTAAAAATATATTTTTATTTAAAATGTCATTCATCGCTCACAAACCGTAATCGAGTACCGTTTCCTAGCTTGCTACTGTGGTGGTCTGCTATCGACTGTTTTGGCTGCTTCCGGCTGAAAGTTTACTTTCATTGATTTCTCGGTTATTACCTTTTCGCTCTATTCGTTGATCGCCGAAGTCTCTCGTGTTTAGTCAATGTTCTTAATCCGATTTCTCTCTGCTTGGTTCCTCCTTCCTCTCCCTGTTTCCTTAATCTCGCATTCTTGACATGCCTCTAGAGTTGCTTGCTCGCGGTTTTCACTGTTTTCACAGGGGTTCATCTTCCTCTTGGCGTCCTATTCATTCTCACCCTATCTACGCGTCCAATCTAGCCCTAGAGGTGACTAATGGTAATGAGAAGCCGCGGTCTCAGGAGAAATCTGGGCGAGAGGATGGATTGACCTCCTCCTCAGCCTTCAATTACCCCCCTGGTTGACAGACTTGGCAGGGACGGACAGGAGGAAGGAAGAGAGGGGGAGACGAGAGATCGATCGTGACTGGTCACTCGAGTGGAGAGTGGGAGAGAGATGGACAGAGGGTGGAGAGAGGGAGGGGGGAGTGGGAGGGTCAGACGAGAGAGACGGAAGAACGCCCCGAAAGGGATACCCTTTAGGCGCTTTTATGCTCGCTTCCCGCTTCGTAATCTCGAGTTCTCACCACTTCTTGACCTTTTCTAACGGCTGACCCGCAAATCCTCTCATTTATTCATGATCGAGTGCATTTTATAGTGGAGTTCACACGCGCTTCTCTTTGTTTGTTGATGTTTATTGCTTTATTTGGCGCGTTTCTCTGCTTTCTTATCGTTAAAAGCTCGTTATCCTTCGCCTATATCATTGTACGCGCTCATCCTTGTGATTTGAGTTTGCGCGAACACGAGAGACGCTCAGTTTGCTTAGCCTTTTCACTCAGGCGAACCTAAGACGGCCGTGGGAAGAAAAGAAGAGCTTATTCGTCTCCTTCTTTACTAAATTTGCTCGTATCTTTGTCCGAATTACGCTTTCTTCGTCGCGTTTTTTTCATTGAAATACAATAGTTTGCGACTCCTTGCTTTCCCCGATTTGGCGCTGTTGATATTTTATTAAATGTAAACATCGCTGGTTGTGACTAAGTGCCAGAGACGCTTTTGCGCCCATCTGACTCATATTTCTGCGCCGTTTTGACTGAATTCCCCTCTAGAATGGATGGAATAGATGTCGTTGTTCCACCCTCAGGGCATAATAAATTCATCCTAGCACTGCTGGGGTGACCATTGTTCGTTCCCCCACTCCAATCTTGTCTCGTCTCTAGTGTTCACTCCTTCCTCCCTCGCCCTCCTCAGTATCCCCTAGTATGCCCATTCATTAATTTCCGAGTAGTGGTCGTATACGACTAATTGAAATGCATTTGTGATGCATTTGTGGCGCTGATCATATCTTCTCTTCTCCTCCACTAACATTTCCTAATGACTTCCTGTGATCTTTGGCTGGTTGTTCATTTAGATGCGACTCTCTCACCTTTCCTCTCCCTTTCTTTCTCTCTCATTCACACATATGGACAAGTGAATCAATCACGAAACACCCGATTGATACAATACTCGATCGATTCACTCGTCTTTTCTCCGTTTCCGTACGATTTGCCCATTCATCATCGCTGATTTATCTTATCACAAGCTCGTCGTACTGATAATTTAGATGTCTAGAGGGGACAGCTTAGTTAGTGATAAGAGAGTATCAAAGGGAAAAGAGAGGGGAGTGGACGGTTCCCTCTCTCTTTTATCGGTAATGACGAAGAGACGAGATCATGATGAGATCAATCGATCCAATCAATTCCAGCCATTCATTTATGTGTCTCAATCAGTGTCTATACTCTATCTAGGGATCGCAATCTCAGTCTATCCCCAACCTCGATCAATCTTCATTCATTTTGGACGGGCCAGCGTACTCTCAGTAGGGGGAATGCCAAATGAGCCCCTCCCATCTCTCCCTCTCTCTTCTCCCACTCCGACTCCTCCTTATCGAATAGTCGGAAATCCCGTCAAGTGAATCGTATCGATGATTAGCAACAATTGGCGCCAAGAGTCTGAACGCTGTGAGAGAATTTGAGGGTGGATGGGAGAAGAAATTAGGGAATTGGAAGAGATGAAACTATAGTGATCTAGTGCTTCAGAAATTGTTTCTATGCCAATGCGTCTGCATTTTTTGATTATGAGAGATCAATCAATGGGAAAATAAAATCATTCCGACTCGCAAGTTTGTGTTTCACAGGTAGATGACTCTGGAGTTAGAAGAATTAGGCTTGATATCGAATCCAAGAAAGCGCGAAAAAATATCGTTCAAATCAGTGCTAGTTCCGAAATTTGATTGTAGATGCAGTGTATCGGAATGGAGAATGCAACTCAACCATCTGGTAGTAAGCAACGTAGTGAATTCGGACCATCTGGCGCCTCAATCTCTCTTTTTCTTCTCCCGTCTCTCAAGATGAAATTGCTCCTCTAATAATCGCAATGGCCTTTAATCATGTGGACACTCCGCAGCAAAAAAAGCGACAGCTCTCTTGAGATGATCTCTCAAATTGATAATCTGTCTCGCTCCCTTGAGCGATCAGAGAGCAGTGGAAGCAGAGAGACAGATGATTTCTCTCATGAGAGATGGGGGTCAAAGTAACGCTCGCTTGTGTTATAAGAAGGATGGTAGGAATGATTCGTCGCTGCGTTCCTTCCTCTCGTTTTCTTTCTTCGTTCCTTCATTGACTCTCGTTTACCCCATTCACATTTCTCGCCCCATCCATTCTCCCGACTCGCTTCGTCTTTTCAACTCGTTTCACACTCGTTTCGAGAACCGATCCGATCGATAATTGGCGTTATTTGATATTGTGAAACGTAGTTTTGTCGCAACTGATTTAATTTATTGGTGTTACATGTCGTGTATGAATTGTATGGAATATCTCTTCGCGTGATTCGCTCCAGCCTTCCCATAATATAAATTAATAAATTGTTCGCGAACAAAACGACAATCTACAGATCGCTCTCCCATCTACCGCCCGCCCCGTCATCATCACTAGGCAATCTCGCGCCCACTCGATGAACAGCGTAGCCGTACTACTGGGAGACTCCCATTGAGTGAGTGATTATTGATTGAGTACGGTAGGACTACTGTGGGCTATTTTAAACTTATGCAACGACTGGCTGAGGAAGTATCAGCAATTTTGCTCTTGACCTCTCACTTCAGAAAAATCTCCAGTGGGTAGAGTAGACGAGATAGTGGATGAAGTGAGGAGAGTGCATCATGTAAATGTGTTCTCTAGTATGCAAATCAGTCGAGAGAGTGTGTAAAACGAGTAGAGTGCGTATCCCCTTGTAGCATTTCGTGTTCAAGTACACTCATTCTCGAATCCTCTGGAGACGGGAAGGGGACAATACTAGCCATCCATGCTCGTTTCCCCCTCTCATTCGTCCCGTTGACCAACCCAGAGGCTGTCCCAGAGGGAGGGGTGGAGTGATTCGTATGACTCTCTTGATTGTGCGTGCTCTCTCGCCTTGGATGAGAGATGAGAGAGCAGAGAGACTGGAGAGAAGCGGGAATATTGCCTCCAGAGGGGGTTATGAGAGAGGGCGAGATTAGTACAGAAGGGAAGAGAGCAAGCGTGTTTGCATGTGTTAAGCTTTCGTAGGAGAGGAGGGAAATGGGAGATGAGAAGGATACCGAATGTGAACGGAAGAGATCAGTAACCACAAGGCAAGACCCCAGAAGGGATCCATACTCTCTCATTTTCGCGCACTCTCTAACTCTGTCTGACCGGTGAGTGATCAGAAGATCCATCGCTAACAGAAGGAGGCCCCTGGAAACGGGAGATTTGCGGTTTCCG
The DNA here is from genome assembly GCA_900490845.1 of Pristionchus japonicus. Taxonomy (NCBI): domain Eukaryota; kingdom Metazoa; phylum Nematoda; class Chromadorea; order Rhabditida; family Neodiplogasteridae; genus Pristionchus; species Pristionchus japonicus. The sequence continues at coordinate 453,926 of LS521468.1, read as the reverse complement.
GGCGCGCTTACGAGGTCTGTCGTGTGAGAGGATGAGTATGAATGGAGGCGGTGAGATGAGAGAGCTAGATGGGAGAACAGTACTGACTAACTGTGGGGAATAGAGCTACGAATACTGGCCAGAGGTAGTGTGGGAAAAAGAAGAACTCTTGTAAGGACAGTGCGGGAACTAGAGGGCTGAGGGGGCGATTGGATAGGGTGTAAAGCTAGATAGATGATGCTAGTCTTTTTGCTCGTCCCCTTGAGAGTGTGTGAAGAGGAGAGTGGACAGAGGGAGAGAAGTGACAACTGGTGGGGGTGATAGGAGGGGGATACGTGAAGTGATCGCCTCGAGGGGCTACTATGAGTGACGAGAGGTGTAGGCTTACCCGAGTTACATCAGGATTTGAGGCGTTGAGTCGTGTTTTTGAGGCGTGGTTAGAAGTTTTTATTCGACTTAGGGTGTTTTTAGACCTTCGACTGGTTTTTCTTGTTCTCGACGTGTATTAGTCATTGAAAGAAGTAGAAAAGTGCATCTTCTGAGAATATGTTCATAGTTTCTGATAGACATTTTAGTTAATTAATTTATTAATTAAGTTAATTGCAGATAAGCATGCTGCCGCCGGTCGCGGTCTCGAAGACGAGACGGAAAGAGGGGAGAGGAGAAGGGAGATGGATGGCTTTGATGCTGATGATGGCGTGTTGTGGGTTCTCGACTTTTTAGTGTTTCTCGATTGATTGGAGTAGCGACTGTACCCTTGGGAAATGATCAGAGTGCGTTGGGTCTTTGAAAAAAAATTGGTGGGCTATTAGCAAAAGAAGTATCGAAATGAGAATTGAGCTGAAAAGTTTGCGTTACGTACTGTATATGAGTTAGGAGCTGCCGTCAGGCATTGTTCATTCTGATGCGGACGCTCGCAACGAAATATCCAACTAAACTTGAATATGCAACTGACAGCTTCTTGTTTTGTTCAAACTATAGATTCTAGCTGTCTCGATTGATAATGTTACTGGGAAGGTGTCGAATTCAAGAAAAAGAAGAAGTAGATACTTGGCATGAGAATTGTTGTAGCTGAACTTGTTGCTTCCGCGCTCCACGTTTTCTTTTAGATCAGCATAGCATCCAGTCGGTGATTCGTACAGATCTCTCAGTCAAGCACATCAATATCCCCATTCCAGTCGCCCTCGACTCGGTCGACGGCGCCTGGTCCTCCTCCGAGGAGGGAGAGGCAGCAGAGGAGGTGGCATACGGGAATGTCACCGTCCCACTGACCGCCGATGAATTGGGTTAGTAGTTTCTGCCGCTGCTTGCAATGGATGGATCAACTTTGACTCGGCTGACAGTGTTATGATCTGGAAGTGAAACGCGGAATCGTAGATTCTGGAAATGATTTTTTTTTTTGCCCTTTCACTTGTGAGACGATTACTAACGCTAGCAGAAGCTCGAGGATTGATAGGGAGTGTGGAACCGATTCTTGACAAGTGGGAACCTTGCAGGCATTCCGCGCTGTGATTCGAACCACGACTGCGTGGCGAACGGCGTGTGCCAGAAGGGCAAGGACGGATACGGGAGGTGCCTGTGCCCCGGCAGTTGCCCGTCGCGTGAGTTTTATTATTGTGTCAAATAGAAGTAGGTGAATCTCAAATTCAAACAGGGCCTGATAGGTGATGATTTGCGTTTCACAATGTGCAGTTAGTTCTCCAAGAATGGATGACTTCAATGGCTTGATGTGCGCGTTTATAAAAATCAAAATGGAACGTGTCTATCGACTCCATTCATGCTTCACGCGCGGTTGATATTTTGACAATCATCGTAGTATCGATGGTTCGAATTCATTCATCTCGCATTCCATTGCAGACATCCCCCTCCGCTGCCGGCAGTACGACCGCTATCGGAAGGTGGAGAACGCGTGTCTGATGATGGACGAGAACTACACGAGGAGATTCTCCCTCAACCAGCCTGTCTGCCATGCGGTGTGTTGTTGTTGTATTGACGGTTGTTATTGTTTGTTGTTGTTGGTATTGTTTTGTGAGAAGCAACTCAAATAGTATTGAGTTCAGGACTCGAACGAAGACACACGGGGATCTTTGGTGCGCGAGGTCAGTTGAGTGTGCGATGGGGATAGTAATTGCGTGAATTCTGGCCTATCGAAGAGGCCCCTGGTACCACATTGATAACATAATAGTGAAACGGGAATGCATGGATGTCCTTGCCTCTAAAAAATGGTTCTGGTAACAATAATCAGCCTCTTCTTCCTCTTGCAGGGCAGTTGCTCGTGTCCGCCGATGTTCGACCCCTCCGCCCTGCCCACTCGATTCAACATGGAGCAGAAGATGCTCCCGATTAGATGCGATCGACGTGAGCTATATTTTACCACGGATCAGGCGATTGAATCAGAAATAGAAGAAATTGACGAGTATTGTAGAACAGTTGAAACTGGAATAGATGCTATCGTCGTTAGTTTCTTTTTTGAAATCTGAAAGGAAGATGAAATCAGCCAGAGAAGAAAATTACAAGTATTGTAGAATGGTTGAAACTGGAACCATCGACGTGAGTAAAATGCTAGATTTGTTGATTATGAGTCAAATGCATGCACACAGCATTGAGAAAATAACCTTGGCCAGTATTTTGGAGAGGGATTGAAGCCCCCGATCAGATGCGATTGATGTGGGTCTGATTTTGAAGCTGTTATTGGGATGCTAATGTTGAGTAGAGAGTTTTTTAAAGGTGATTAATTTGTACCCACTAATCTTCTGGTGATCAGAGAGAAGCGAGAGACAAAGCTAGTGTAGAGCAGTTGAAACTCTAGTTTACCGAGGAGATAGTCCAATGATCATTCTCTGCAGGCGAGATGGGCGTGAAGATCTTCGCGCACGCCTCTCCCACCGTCTTCCGCGGGACGGAACTCACGCTGCTCTGCTGCACGAACATGGACCCGGCGAGGATAGTGGAGTACTCGGCTGTGAGTGGATTTTGAGAAGGGTTTGAAACAGTGAAAGTGATGTTTTATCACACGTTATTGAACAGAGGTTGGTTATGTTTGATTAATAGATTCGATAGATTTGGAACAATGAAAAAATGATCGAGATGACTGCGAGAGCAGGGCTTCGTAGGCGGTATGTGGGCAGGCGATTGTCAGTAGATTAATTTTGAGAGATGATCGAATAAATAAAATAATGGTCACAAATTGCAGGTGCAATTCATCCAGAACACGACGATCGTGCGCGAGATGACCTCGACGCCGTTTGATGAGGTGAGTAGTTCAATTGTTTGAGTGAAGAGTTTTTACGAAAAACGAACAATATTAAATAGTACATGCGAAACGCGGAAGATACTTTAGATGTAGTTTAGTTTGGTTTTTTTGTTTAGTCGCATTGAGCAAGCACCGTTCTAGTTGAGCATTCGAGTCCTTGATTTCACAATGAAACTCATTTGTGCCTTCTCCCTAACTATTGAGCTTTTCCAGATGCACAAGCGTAACTCTTTCGAGCGTCTCTACCCGCAGTGGTGCTGGGTGCTGCGCATCCCGAACGCCCAATTCGCCGACTCTGGCACGTACGCCTGCCAGCTGAAGATGGGCAGAGGAGTGGATGTGGACGACAAGATATTGATCACGGTGAAAGGTACGGTAGGGGGGGTGCGGTAGGGGGATAAAGTAGATCTGGAAATGGAGTGCAACTTACTTCGGACATTGGTGTTTCGAGGGTGCTTCATCTTCTTTGAGAAGTTCTAGTGTTAATGCTAGCGTCAAAGCATGGACAATACATAAAACTATTCCATTACCTCGTTCGGCTAGCCTAGGTTTCGTAGGAGTAATTTCATCTTCTCGATGCCCTAGTTGTAATGCACTTCTGGCCTTTTTGGAAAAAAATCCAAACCAATCAACCCCATCCAATACGTTTCAGACCGTCGCTTAGGTGCGATCCTCCACCCAATCCGTCACCATTCCTCCCATCGTTCCTCCATTCCCACTCTATCTCTCTCTGCCTCTCTCCTCTCTGTTCCCTCTTCCTCTCTTGTCTTTCGTCCTTCTCCACCCGAGAACGCGACTTTCCATCGCGAGAAGAAGAACCGACCTACAGCAGGTTATCGATCGATCGCATACCGTAACCTCGTCGTGGTGTGCCCCTCCTGTGCTGCGCTTTCTGTCGTTTCCGATTCATCGCCTGCCTTCTCTCTCTATCCTATTCCTTTCCACCCCTTCTTTCCGTGAAACTATCAGAGCAGTGTTGTGGTGATTGGTCGACTACCGTAATCTGGGGCGATCGTGAACTGGTTTATTTGCAGCGCCTCGGAGCATCCAGGACTTCAACGTGACGACGAACACGACGTTCGCGGAGATGACGTGGACGAAGACGGATGTGGAACCGCCGCTGATGGTCGATCTGAGGTGAGGGCTTAGTTTATGTATTTCATGTATATTGCGAGAGTTATGTGAACGAGCCTTTGTTATGATGGTGAAACCTGAATGGTCACTGCTTTTGGTCGATCTGAGGTTAGTTTTACGTAATCGTACATTCTGAAGTATAATCAACACAATCGAAGCGATGCCGAATTTGAGAGTTGCGTGAAACTCGGTTTTGTCTTGTCGAGAAGGTATTCATTCTCAGATGAGGAAGGGCTTAATAGGGAATGGTCAAACTTTACGGAGCTGAACCCGAAATCTGGCTATGTGGGCATGAAGGGACTGGTGAGGGATGCTAGAATCCATTTTCAAAAGTTGCCATAGTGACCAACTAAGATCCGAAAATCGATGATCTTTGATCGCGCGCTTAACCACAGGGGGCGAATCCCAAGCTAGGGCTCGAGAAACACTCTCTGCT
>LS521468.1:429460-447216 GCA_900490845.1 Pristionchus japonicus | reverse complement strand
AGCAGAGAGTGTTTCTCGAACCCTAGCTTGGGATCCGCCCCCTGTGGTTAAGCGCGCGATCAAAGATCATCGATTTTCGGATCTTAGTTGGTCATTATGGCAACTTTTCAAAATGGATTCTAGCATCCCTCACCAGTCCCTACATGCTCACATAGCCAGATTTCGGGTTCAGCTCCGTGAGGTTTGACCATTCCCTATTTAGTTTTTTTTGCTGCAGCTACCCACGAGAAATTGAACAAACTCTGTGAGACGAGCTCTTGAAACATGGGTGAAACCAAAATGGTCGCAGCAGATTTTCGATCCACGGCGAGATTCATTCTAGTGGCTACTATGTGGCGATTACTACCAAAATTAGGTGAGATGATCTTTTGGGGTAGCGATGAAACCTGGAAGAATATTAGAGAAATTGCACTGAATCAGAAGTACTTCACCAACCTTCATCCCCATTGCAGGCTGGTTCGTCGCACGGACAGGGACGGGAAGGAGGTGTGGACGATGAAGAACGCGACCGCGCCCGTCTTCATTCAGGTGCGAGAATGACTTTGAAGTTGGTGGAAATATGTGGGTGGCACTTGACATGTACTGAACGATTGACGCGATTGTATTACGGCTCCTTTGCAAACAAAATTATCAACGCATGAGAACATATCTATCACTTTAAAAGTCCTGTCTGATCTCCGTTTCATAGTCGGTACATGATCGGTGATAGGTTGTATTTTCAATATCCACCAGTCGAATACTTTCGAAAAATATCAATTTCGATTACTTTTCAATTCTAACGGTTTCTATGTAATTTGCCTAAGTAGTTTGACAATGTTGATCTTTGATCTTCGATTTCTCTCCCCTCAGGACCTCCGTCCGGCCACTCCCTACACGGTCTTCGTCTCCGTCGTCGACGGGCAGTCAGAGCCCTACAAGTTCTCCCAGAACTTCCAGACCAAGGATGCGCGTGAGTAACCCGTTTCAGTTTTCTTCCCGCCCACAGGAGTCTCAGAGTTGCAACGGTTACTGTTATGCTTGAAGCTTTTGAAATGTTCACTTTCATCGACGTTTGTCACAACAACAAAAAAAGCTGATGTTGAGTTATAAACTTCTGCCACAACCGCAGTTTGAGTTTCACGCGATAGAGATAGGTTCAGAATTTTAGCGAGGATGATCAGCCATAGTTCACTAGACTACAAAGATGTTCCCACTCACAAGTAGGTCTGACGTTTTGCTTATTGAATAAACAATAACATCATAACGACAACAATAATATTATGCTCACCTTCATTATCAGGTCCGCACGCGCCGAAGCCGGAGGACGTGCGCGTGCAGATGGAGGAGGGAGGAGGGCAATTCTGCGAGGTCGAGTGGAGGAGTCCGCCTGTGAGCAATGGACGGATCACCAAGTATTATGTGAGTCTGTTGGGCATACAGTGGATGTATTCAGTGAGGGCAAAATGACCGAAAGATTGAGATAGGCGAGAGCATCCATGTATTAGTGGTGGCTGAAACTTGAGATTGGGTGTAGAATTTGTTAAGTACTGGGCCGGAATGTGTCGAGTGGAGGAGTCCACCTGTGAGCAATGGACGGATCACCAAGTATTATGTGAGTGAGAGAAGTAATCATGAAACAATTGAAGTATAAGAGGATATTCGTAGATACGTGGGGGCTGAAACGTTAGTTCTTTGGGGAATAAATTGTAGCTGGGTCATGTGAAGACGAGTGGAGGAGTCCCCCTGTGAGCAATGGACGGATTACGAATTATTATGTGAGTAGTGAAGCGGGCTCGCAACTATCGAAATAGACGAGATCATCTGTGGATAAGTGGTGTCTGAAACGAGACTGCTGTGGGAGATTGCTACGTTGTGTGTTTTTTTCTAGTTTATAACGAGTAGTTATTAATGAAAAGTCAAAAATGTGCTGATATGAAGTTGTTGAAACCAGACGGCTGTGGGTCGATTATCGTTCAATTTTCTTTATAATTGTCAAGCATGACTCGATGAAAAAATCAATGTTCGGCCTTGGTTGGCATTATTACGAATGATGGGAACAATTATCCACCAGCTTCTGACATTCCCAATTTATGCGGTTTCTCCTTGCAGGTGCGTGTGGAAGGGTCTCTCCGCACGATCGCCCCCTCTCTGGACGAGATTCCCGACGGGAACGGCGGCGCGCCCCTCCACTTCCCGCCCCCGAATGAGGACAAATGCGCCAATTACGATACCAGCGAGAACTCGGACAAGGGTGAGTCGAGTCGAGTGTTTATTTAACATTTTAGGAAGTTTGATCTGTAGGAGGACTTCGATTAAAAACAGAGATAGAAGTGGGACATAAGGTGCTGCTGCAACAGGAATGAGGGCTGTGGAGTTGTATCTATAGACGCAGATTTTGTACTAGTTTTTTTTATGATTGGTGAATGGGTGAAGCGACTATTGGAAAAAGAGAACGATATGCAAGATAAGAACATCCTGCAGCTTAAATGGGTCAGTGTATCTCAGATAAAAATTATTTGAAATTGTTGCAGGCGTGAATCCGGCCGAGTACCCGTACGACTTCTTCACGTGCAAGTATGGCCCGCTCAAGGTGAGTTTTCTTATTAGTTAATTCGTAAATAAACGAAATGCTGCTCTGAAAGCTGGATGTTATGCTCAATTCGCGATGTTTTCTAATAATAGCGATAGTCTAATCGAGAACTGACTTTCTTTCAGCCGAACCGCAACTACACGGTGTCTCTGTGGGCGGAGAACAAAGCGGCGCGATCGCTGCGAGTCAACTTCACCAAGAGCTGCATGACCGACTATGCGGAGGTACGGCTTTGGACACCTTGTGAAGCACAAGTGTTGCGCAACTTCCGGAAATTATACATTTATTGAAAGGACGAGCGCTAGTGTAATAGTACTGCTGATGAAACACAGAAGGTGTTAGTGAAATGACATGGTTGATCGATAGAATGATACCGTATCCTATCGTAATCCATTCGTTACAGCCCGATCAGGTGGACATTCCGCAGACGCGCGACGCCCTCAACAACACGCACTTCGCGCTGCGATTCGACCGCCCGCCCAAGGAGACGAACGGACCCATATCGTGAGTGATTATAAAAATATTTTAAAAGAGCAAATTGGACAACATTGAAACGTGAATGGGAGGAGCCATTTTGTGTGTTGGAGAAAAAATAGAAGGATTATTGACCAGAAAGCAATTGCTGTGGTTTTGATGTATCGGTAGAACACAAAAAATATAGGCGCATTCGCAGACGGATTCATTTTGTGAGCATGTTATGGCGTTCTTTGAAGACGAAGACGAACACCAATTACGGTGAGGACAATACACGGGTCTTGATGTGAGAGTGAAACTCTTTAGTTTGGAAGCATCGTTCATTTTTATTTTTGGTGTTTATTCTCGCACCATTCCGTGATATACCACTCTTTGTGTGTTGCGGGCTAAATAACCCGAATAGGAAAACCAAATCACGCAAGTGCACATTTCCAATCGGTTATTTTTTCAAGCTGCTACTATTATGAATGTTCGGGAAAGTAGCATTATGCTGTCATCATAGTTCCATCCCCTTCCAGCTGCTACTACATCGCGGTGGTCCCCCTTCCCGGCAACGTCTCGATCGACGCGATTCCCTCCTCGAGGGAGATCATCATGGACACGATGGCCAACGCGTACGCCAACAACCTCCACCAGACCGCGGCCGAGAGCAGACGGTCAGTGGGGTTGAATTGGTTTGTTAAAGAGAAGGGTAGTTGAGAAGGAATCGGCAGAAGGAGAATCATCGGACTATGAGCAGCGAGTGTGACTTCCATTCAGTAGGTAGGAGACTTGGGGGAAAAAATTTGCATCTGGCTGCGGCCGAGAGCAGGCGGTGAGTGGGGTTGAATTGGATTGTTAGAATCTGCTGAGAGTCGATTTATTGTGGGGAGGATGCTTATGGGGCTATGAGTGATGGGTGAGACCTTCATGCACTAGGTAGGAGGCATGGTAAAAACCTATACGGAGACGCCGTGGAGTGCAGGCGGTGAGTAGCACTTTGAGAGATTTTTGCCAGCACATGTGCAGAAGGTACTGCCCGGAGTCGATTGAACGGATTAGGAGGAGAGCGTGAAACTGGAAAAGGGTAGTTGGCGACATGCGGTAAGTGGGGTTGTGTTTTGTTTGAAAGCCCGAGGCGACGACGGATTGTGAGAAAATGGCTTGTCAGTCTACAATTAGTGGATGAGACGAGTTTTCGCTAGGTGCAACGAGATCTGAAGAGTGCAAGAGGCTAGTGGGGGGGGGGGTGATCAGTCTGGACAATTTAGAAATTGCTTGTGGTGAACTCTACTGTGTAAGAAATGAATGAACAGAGAGCATTCACGAGGGTAGGCGGGAGGGTATTCTCCAGTTTCTCATTAATGAGTTTTTTTTAGGAATCCGTTCACTCGACAGTATTGTTCGGCTAGTTCTTGCTTGTAAACGCGATAATAATGAAACTGAAGAGTACCGATAACAATCCCAACATTTCTGCAGATACCTCGCCTACATAGCTGAGTCGTACACGGATCTTCCCTACGAGACGACCATCGGAGACGGGCAGCTGAGTGAGGGAAGCACGAACTGCAGTCTCACGTATGATTCATTTGTTATTTGGCAGTCTAGTTGACGGGGATGATTCCTAATGTAATCCGTGATAGAGCGCTTGGTTGGGGATAGGTCGATGGTCCTTCTTTCGCGCATTTGGAAAATCATACAATGAGCTCACAAGCAGCAGCCAGTTGTGAAATGTTGATTATCTTCTCCCGGAGGATACTTGTATCAACGCCAAACAATAAGACGACGTTTGAAGGCACTTCGATTTGTAGAAGATTATTCCACCACGTTATCTTGAAATACGCCACTGTTTTTATATCAATGTTTTGGTTTTACTTAGGAGATGCGGGTATCAATTAACAGATTAATGATGGAGGCTGAAGGATAGTCAATCCGATCCAGATTCCCATGAAAAATCAATAGCCATCGTTCTCCCCTCATCTCCCTCTCATACCGTACTCTCCTTTCCAGATACCTGGATCGATTCCGCGACGAGGACGGCCCTCTGCGGACGGGACTGAAGTACACCGGATTCGTCGTCGTGAGGGTGGACAAGATTGGGAAGGTGGAGGTAATTGTTTTTTTACAAGAGGAAAACCCCCGACGAATTGAAGAGACAGTAGGCGGAAGGAATTTGAGAGGAAAGGGTAGCACGAATTAAAATGGTGGGTGGAATAGTGACATGTGGATGGATCTTCAAACGCTCTCCTTTGACAGGAGCCGGAGCTCTTCCTCCGTTCCTCTTCGTCCTCCTCCTCCAATCGATCTCGTCGTCAACTGTCGTCATCTTCGACGCCAGAAGCCGTCTATGGCTACTCGGACTACTTCAAGCCCGTGTATCTGAGGACGAGTGAAGGTGAGTGGGTTGAGCCGTGCGTCGCCGATTAATTAGAAGTGTTCGCATACACTGGAGATGTAGGATCGGTGAAACGGAAAATAATTTGTCGAAGACAATACATACCAATTATCGTCAAACGTCGCAATGACATGATATGAGGTGTCCATGAAGCGTGAATGAACCCATCATCCAACCCTTCCGTTCCTCCAATCAATCATCTCTCCAGAAGCGGCCTCCTCCCTCGGGACACTCATCGCGGTCGTTGTCTCTTTCCTCCTGTTGATTGTGGCGGCTGTCGGGGCGAGCCTGGCAGCGCATCGGTATGTTTAATCGAGATATTGATTGATTAATTAGCTAAATTAGGTTTAAATCGATAGAAAGGCTATAGGAAGTAACATAGATAAATTGTGTTGCATCGGTAGTTCAATTCGGGATTGAATCCATCACGTTTGATTCCACTCGGTTTGCTTCTCTCCAAATTCTACTCTTGTTCAAATTTTGTTACAATCAACCTAGTGCTTATGTGCGGCTTCTGTGGTAGATTAGAGTGTTCTCGATATTTTCCTGTTCGTGTCTCTCGTTGTTCTAAAAACAACCTAAAACTCTTGTTGGTGAATTCGCTATGCATCACTACTTAATGTGGCTATTTCTTTTCTTTTTTTCGATGACTGTAGCTTTTCTTTGCTTTACATTTCCTCGTTCCAGTTTCGGTCTGCTCTCCCCCTGCCTCAAGAAAGGCGACGGGTCTCCACTCTCAACGGGCGCCATCATGATGGGCATCGTGCCGTCCGGAGACAGGTTAGTGGGGGGTTTGTAGTTTGTAGTCTACGTCACGCTCGGCCCCCTCGGAATGGCTCCCTTCAACAGGGAGCAAACATATTTTTGGGGAATGCGAAGACTAGGGATTGAAAACTCTGAGGAGAGAGTCTGGGCCACAACTTCAAGAATAGTCGAATTTTTTAATTCAATAATAAATGCTGCTAGGAAATGACAAAGACAAAGCATTGACTTTTCCCAATGAAGTTGACCTTTGCAGACGATCTCTGCTCAAGCCGGCGTACGACCCGATCCCGGCCGAGAATCTGCCCCAAGAGTTCATCATGAAGCACAGAGACAGCGACTATCTGTTCACGCAGGAGTTCGAGGTGATTGAGAAGTTCATCTTTGAATAAGCTATTAGCTACTTTTTTGAATCCTATTTGTTATATAAGAGTGGAATGCGATTCTAATCACGGATTTCGCTCACTTCCCCTTTACAGGCACTACCCTTCCCCAAACTCCCTGCCACCGCGAGCACCCGGAATGTCAGCAAGAACAGGTAAAATCGATTACGGTATCCTACCGTACTATTTTAACAATCTACAGTAATCAAATGCCTATCGTAAACTGAGCTAGTAAATACCGTAATCCTGCAGATACAAGGACATCGTGGCATTCGACGAGTCGCGCGTCAAACTGAGCAAGGTGAACGGTGTGGAGACGGCGGATTACATCAACGCGAACTGGATCAAGGTGAGGAGGAAGGGAAGGAGGTTTGAGGGTGCAGGAGTTGCTTAGGAATTGTGGGTGTGATGAGCTCACGATGCCATTCGACCGTGCATGATCTCAAGAATGTAAATTGTAGATGGACCACTGATGTTTCGAGAGTAGTACTACGTGTTTGATGTTTGATGGACTGTTGATTGAACCGTGGTAATCCTTGAAAAAAATATCCCATTCTTGACATATAAATCGCAACCGTTCTTACAGAGCTACGGCGGTCGCAAGCGGTTCATCGCCTCGCAAGCGCCGCTCGAGGGAACGGTCCAGGACTTCTGGAGAATGGTACGGGCCTATTATTCGTTCTTCTTTTCACTATCCAAGTACGGACTAGCGAGGCCGTAATAATCGCAAGTTAGAAGTTGATCGAGTGAAGCGCGACTTTCACGTGATTGCAGATAGTAACAACTGTTCGATTGCGCTGCCTAGAAATGGTGCGAGCGAAACTAGAGAATGATGGCTTGAAAATTGAGAGAGCGATATTCTTGTTTGTTGTGAGATTGGTGATCACGAGCGAACGAATTATTCGATGTCTCAACCCACAAATTGACCAAGTGAAACACGCCTTTTCCATTGTCGATTCTAATTCATCGACTTCTTAGATCTGGGAGCACGAGATTCGCATCGTGGTGATGCTGTCGAATCTGGTGGAGAGAGGACGGAATCAGAGTGCGAAGTACTGGCCGGACGAGCTGAGCACGCCACATCCGTATGTTTTGATTTGATGGAATCGGGAAATGGGCGACCAGGCGATATCGGGTTTGAAAGAGTCCGTATAGACCCACTGATTCACAGATCTTTAGTAATTCGTACAGAAGTTTCGTATCATAATTTGTGATATTCCTGACCGGAGCTCGCTCGTCCGTGAATTGACCCTTCAGAGGGGAGGAGGGGAATCAAGGCGGTGCTAGGTTCCGATTGGCGGACATTAACTCGTTTATGTGCCAGACCACCGATAAGTAGGACGTTCGCAAGACGATTTAAATCATATCCTTGAGTTCATTGTTGAAAGGCTATAAATGTGAGATGGGCGTCAAGGTGATGACTGGATTCGAGGTGCGGACTTGAATTTGTTGAGTCATTGGTAACTGATCTCTGAGCCTCTCTCGCGATTGAAACAAACTCTTTCTAGATGGTAATTTCGTATGCTTGTTCTGCCGTAATCCCGCAGTAGCCATCGCTCCTTTCCAGTCAGAACGTCGGCGGCGGTTTCTCGATTCTTCCGTGCGGTCAGCAGTACATGGCGGACCACTGCATCCGAACTTTCGATCTGACCTACCAGGGACCGCCACTGCCACCGCCGAATGGAGGAGCGGGAAGCATGAGGTACGGTGGGGGTATCGATTAGGGAGGTGTGAAAGATCTGTATGAGCCCTGGTGAGTGTATGCTTCATGATGGATTTGTATTAGTGAGGAGTAGCTTGCTTCAGTTAATTGACAACAAAATACGGAGAAAAAATCAATAATCCCCCTTGTAGAGCCTCTCCCGAGGCGACGGGTTCGATTACGTCTGAATACGCGAACGTTCCCTCGTCGAGAGGATCGATCGGAGCTGTGATGGATGGAAGAGTGGCGAGTCTCACGGAGATCAATATTGGAGAGAGTGAGTTGATTGATTTCAATAAGCAGCAAGTGTGCAATTGTTGAAGTGGGGAGTGGGAAGTATAGGAGCGTAGTGAAGCAGGAGCGTAAGTTGGCGGAGAAAAATGCGTGAATAGTAGTGTTTGAGTAAGATCAATTGTGGAGAGCGTGTTTATTATTATGACTAGAAAACCATATGAAAACACCGATTAAGAAGTTCGGCATCCTAGTAATGAGAGAGGAGCACCAAAGTGGCTTCCATTTTTATCTTTCGCTGTTGGTTTGTTGTTGTAGAAGAACACAGAGATGTCCTATTGGTAGATTTGATCCTTCAAGGAGGAAATAGTGATCGTGGAGCACCAAATCAGAGGGCTCCGTCTCCGAATATTCTGACATTCCGATTTGCAGCCCGTCGCGTCGTGCAGTACCACTTCACGGCGTGGAACGACTACAAGGCGCCCGAGTGCCCGACCGGTGAGTGGAGGGATACGGTAATATATGGTAGGTACGATAGAGCCCAAGGGCAATCGATAGAATACTACTCCGAAAAAGAGACGAGATTGCAACTGTGAATTGTGGTTGCGTGGGGAGTAAAGAAAAAATGTGGCACGGCCTCGATGATTCGAGTCTGCCGTATGCGAAATCAAACTACATTTTAACTTGGCTGTTTGCTACTGTCGGAAAGTAATAAGTTCGAATAGCTATTTATGGATCGATCATCTACTGGGTGAGGACGACAAAATACTAATCTGGGCAAGGAGGGCAATCTAATTCCAGGCCTCCTCCGATTCCTGATGAAGCTGCGGTCGCTGCCCGAGTACGAGCAGTACCCGACCATCATCCACTGCAGGTGAGGGGAGAGATGGGTGGTCTTTGATCTCTGTTTAATTGCTATTTCGATTTTATATCTGGCAAGGTGTTACTGAGTTGCAGCCTGCAGATGTTGCAGCGAATTTTGTGTTTGAAATATTAGTTTCTTTTCTGCCGATGAAAAAAATGTAGTGCGCGATGATCTCATGCTAATTTTGTGCAGGCTAGATGGTATTGTGGTTCAATGAATTATCATAGGGGCCAAATGTCTGATGACATTAATTTTGCGAGCGCATCCTCTTAAATGTAAATAAATTAAAGGTGATTAGTGAATTTTTTTTATTACGGTTTCATAGACCACAGGTATTGATTCTGAATGCAATAATTCCCCCTTCCAGTGCGGGCGTCGGTCGGACGGGCACGCTCATCGCCATCGATTCCCTGATCGATCAGTGCCAGAAGGAGGGCAAGGCAGACGTTTTCGGATTCGTCGTCGGCATGAGGAAACAACGGAATCTCATGGTCCAGAATACGGTATGTGAGAGGGGAGGTCGATCGAGAATTGATAAACTAGAAATTCGATGGTTAGAAGACAAGGAAGTTTGGAGGTTCATCTAGACTACACAGTAGTCAGTTTGGAGCTTGGGATAGTAGTCGCTCTGAAATGCTTTCAAAATAAAAATTCTGAGATTGTGCAAACCTGGGAGTGTGGCGATTCAATGTATCGACAAAGCAATGAATTTTATGTCCAGCTCAGTGGTTCCGACAGTTGGATGGACAAATAAAAGAAAAAGTAAGCTAATTTTCGAAATTGCAGGAGCAGTACGTGTTCATCTACCGGGCGCTGGCGGAGTGGCAGATGTTCGGAGAGACGGATCGATGTGTGGACGAGTTCAATCGACACTGGAGAGAGATCGGAAGGAAGAGGGCGGAGTTGAAGGAGGAGTTCGAGGTGAGGGTGGAAGGGAGAGGAGGGTTGGGGTTTCAGGGAGGGTATGTAGGCATTGAGGAAGGGATTTGTTTAGTGAAAGGATGGATTTTTTGTAAGAATTATCAGGAAGATCGAGACAAGCGAAAATAAGAGGAGAAAAGGTGAAGGGAAGGTTGGGGTTGCAAGGTGGGGACCAGGGCTGTGCGGAAAATAAATTTCGGAAAATTTCGGAAAACGGAAATTTTCCGAAAAAAATCCTCGGAAAATTCGGTAAATTCGGAAAATTTCGGAAAAACTTGCCAAGCACGTTTTTGGCCTGTAAAATAACCATACCTCTCTCGAAAATACAGTTCAGTAACTTTTTGGAGTCTCGTTCAGTGTCTAATAAAATTTTCAGCGTCGCATAGACATTATTCAATACTAAAATTATGAAAACGATGAGAATGGTAATAAAATTTTGCTCTCAAACACTCGCAAAATACCATTTTTCATTCCGAAAAATAGCTGATTGCTCAGAATATCTAGTGTATTTTTTTTCGGAAAATCTGAAAAAATTCGGAAAATTTTCCGACGGTAAATTTTTCCGAAAAATACCGGTAAATCGGAAAATTCGGAAAATCGGAAAACGGAAAATGCACAGCCCTGGTGGGGACAAGAATAGTTGTGATGCGCCAGGATGATTCCTTGGAGGTCTAGTCCGATAATTCATCACTTATCAAAATTTAATTCAACGTTTCATAGTGGTCATTAATTCGGTGAGCCTGCTGTCCATCAATAGGTGGAGTGTTGCTAAGATAATCAAATTAATTTGTAGCGCCTGGCGAACACGCTGGAGGTCCAACCGACGCACAAATTCGCGGACAAGAACCCGGAGAAGAATCGATTCCCTGCCGCGATACCGTATGACAAGTGAGATTCCGTAGGATGAGGAAGATCGATAACTGATTTGATTACAGTAAGCGCGTGATCCTCGCGCCGGTCATCGGCGGCCACGCCGACGCGCAGTACATCAACGCGTCGACGGTTAAGGTACGGTAGATTACGGTAGACTGAATATCGATAGGCTATGGTAATATCGATTGATTCCTTGCTTCAGGGTCACTTCTACCCGTACATCCTGGCGCAAGATCCTCTCGGGTCCGACACGACGTACGACTTCTGGAGGATGATCGTCGACCACAACGTCGCCACCATCGTCTGTCTGACGCCCGAGGACGAGTTCGTGGAGGAGGAGAAGGTAAGAGGAAGAGGGCTGATGTTAGTCGGGGAAGATGAGTGGTGGTTTTCAATATTTTACGTTGGGAAATTGAATCACCGGTGCGTATTGGAATACGTAGATAGTCTGTAACGGCGACTTAGCTGCCAGTTTGATACGAGAGTGAGCGGTGACTGTTTGTGTTAAGAGGCGATACCGAACAGTAAAAAAAGAGTATAATGCTTGATCGTTCCAAGCTTCACGAGTATAGCATATTCGCAATGAGCGAGCATTGGCATTATTTCGATCGCCTTCTTTAAACAACAAAATTCCATTCCATCCACTTGGAGTAGCCGACGAAGTTTTGCAACTTCGTGTAATTTCTTGTTTCACTCTGTCGGGATATTCGAAATGCGTAGTTATAGTCGATCGCGTTATCTCACTCTATGGAAAAAATGCAACACTATTCGTAATTTGATGACAGTATCTCATTTGCAGTACTGGCCTCACCGGTCGTCCACGGCGAAGTTCAACACCTTCACAGTGTCCAATCTGAAGGAGGAACAGTGGAGGAAGGACTGCAGGGAGAGGACGCTGTCCGTCCATGCAGGGGTGCGTGTTTTCTTCTTTTATAGAATCTCACGTAGAGTCATTAGCGTTCGGAGCGAGTGCCAGTGAAATAGAATAGGTGAAGCAGAGAATGTACTAGTAATGGCTAGAGCAATGCAGGGAGAGGACGTTGTCTGTCCATGCCGGGGTGCGTTGAAGTTGAAGTTTATTCCAGTCGCAGCCGGTATCCCACTAGCATGCAGAATGAAAGGCATTTATGTAAGAAATATGAAGCAGGGATGTGGAAAGAAGACACTCGATGATACATGCTGGGATTTGTATTTATTTTAATTTTTAGAGATGTCCAAGAGAAAGCACTAGTTCCCGTAGAGATTGACAGACAAGTAGTGCAGATGAAGCCGTGAGTGCCCTACATAAAGGTGGAAATGCTGAAATATAAAGGATTTCTTTTCTTTTGTGTACATCGTGCTTGAAAAAATTGAATAGCAAGAGCCAGCGAGATCACTGTTTCCGACTTTCTACGAATACGCATTGTTTTGGAGTAAATGATAATCGTCGAATGAACGCTCAAAAATTATCATCCATATCGTATTTACTTTCCTCTCTCCTTTCCAGTCGGACAAGCCGCGCACGGTCGTGCAGTACTCGCTCTCTGGCTGGAAGCCGGGCACGGAGCGTCCGTCTGATCCAGAAGCGATGCTGTCCATCATCGGAAGGGTGATCGAGAGACAGAGCAACCTCAACGATGACGGCGCCCCCATTCTGCT
Source organism: Pristionchus japonicus (assembly GCA_900490845.1). NCBI lineage: Eukaryota > Metazoa > Nematoda > Chromadorea > Rhabditida > Neodiplogasteridae > Pristionchus > Pristionchus japonicus. The sequence goes on along the minus strand of LS521468.1, from coordinate 434,424 downwards.
GCACTCGAGGTGAGAGGATGATTGAGTTTTGTTGATAGATGTGAACTGAGATTTGTTGGATTGAAAGTTGTTGTTGGAAGATAGGGATAAGGGAGCACTAGAATAGGAAGGATGGACGAGGGGAAGAAGATAGAGTGAAACGGTGATGTACCGTGTGTGCGCAGATTACTTATTTTGGTTACATGTTTCTGTGAGGTAATTTTTTGATAATTTCCCGCGTCGCATCGAATCTCAGTGACACTTTGTGGTATGTAGGCAGCCTGGAACATTGGTGCACCAGGTACTTCTGATTCAGTTCGGAACCTTTCTCTAAATATTCTCTTGCAGGAACGGTTCGACGGAGCCGGGTGTCTACTGTGCGATCTCTCTGCTGATCGAGCGATTCAAGGCAGAGGAGAGAGTGGATGTATTCCAGACCGTCCACGGGATAAGACACACCCGACCGGGCACCTTCGCCACCATCGTGAGTGTTGATTTGAAATGGTGTATTCACGCTTCGTAGAGGAGGTTTCTGATTGGATGTAATCCGTCTTCAGTGATAAATAATTATTCGGTTGAAAATATTATTACAATTCTTACATGAGCTCTTGCTTCAGAAAATTGGAAAATGTAAAAAAGGACAAAAGAAATGTTCATATAATTAGGAAAACGGGCGCTCCTATTTATTTTCGGATCTCTCGTAGCCTAATAATTATCTGGCACCACTGGACCGTTGCCTCATTTAACAGCAGGTTTCTGCTTCACGGAGTTCTTATGTAGTCGAAAGTATCTGATGCCTAGTGGTCACACGTTTGCCGACTGTAATAATAATCTCTTTCTTCAGGAGGAGTACGAGTTCGTCTACGAGACCATCCACTCGGCCATCCGCAAGTCGATGATGGATAATCGATGATCTACTAATCGATAATCGATCGACTCCGCCCCCTTTCCCTCCGCTCTTCTCAGAGTAATCCGGTAGTACTGTGCATAGTCATTCCTCTCTTGTCCTATCGATTCGACCAATCACTTTCTTGTCTCATTTCATGTACTAGTCTAGACGCCCTACCCATGGCTCCCTCCCTAATAAGAAATAATCGGGTATGGAGGCCTCTCAATGTAGCATTTCCCTTCCAACCCTTTCCTTTTCGCGTAGCTTGTCAGCTCCTCTTCAGGATCTAATCTAGATAGCTGATGACCACCCTTCCTCCTCTCCCTCTCCCTCTTCCCATCCTCCTACCACGTCTCGAGCCTCTAGTCTGTCATACAACGGGTCTCGCTAATCGATCTCAGTCATACATACCGTATCCTGCGAACCCCACCCCGTTACTGTACCCTCCTTTCCCTCGTTTTCAATAGATCCATAGACTCACCCCCTAATACATAGCTTGGCTATTCTGTTTTACTCATACCTCCTGTGTTAATTTTTAATGATTTGTATTTGAGATACCCAATGGACCCTTCTCCCTCTCCCTGACTCTTGCCACCGTGAACCCCATCCCCTCTCTTACCCCTTCTGACCGCTTCTAGTCCCCACTCAGGTTAAACCATCTAGGAATACCCGGATCCGGACGCTTCCTAGACTGTTCACAGCCACAGTCAATCAATATTTGCTCACAACCCCTCTGACCCGCAACGAGTAGACCTGGTGATGAGTACGGTATCTGCCGTATACCCCTCTTTCTTTGTATACTGTACATCGATCAACATACCATTGTGATACGCTTCTTTCCAAATGGCCGCTTGCATCAGATCAAATCTCAGTCAAACTTTCCATATTTATACCTTGTTATATCTTGAGAAACAAAGTTTTTTTTACTACCAAATTATTGCCTTGTGTTCCCGTTGTTTGTGTGCTAGTAGAGAAAGCAAGATAAAAAAGAGTTATTTCAATCCTTAGTTCGGATTTGAAAAGAAAAATGTACTCTGAGAAAAATTTAGAGAACAACTACACTAGTTTGTCATTGAAATCAGGGTATTGGGAGTTGTCCGGAGATGTGCAGGAGTGCCGGCTGATCAATGAAGTAAAGGTTCGATGAGAATCAGATTGTTCAAAGACAGAGACTAGCTCAGAGAACGTCCAGTTTCCAAAGCTAACAGCGAATGAGCATCTACTTTGTGATATCATGAAAAATACGGTTAAGAGTATTAAAAAGGGCAGTAGAACATTATAAGCTGAAGTCTTTAGTTAGGAAGAGAAACGGAACTCAATTGTTTGACGAGCTTCTGGCAAGCCAGGGGTTAAATTCAGAGATTCAGTTTCGAGAGATCAATCTGACTCATTCTAATCAGTGATGGCTTTCTGGTGGCTGATAATGGAGGGGAGTGTCGAGCCTTTTCTCACTTTTATTCGCATCACTGACAAGAATGCGCGCCCTCTCGCTGCTTCTACTTGTGATTTTGGCTGCAGGTTTGCTAATTACTTAAATGTTTTAATAATTATGGATTGTAGACTCGCAAGCCTTTGTCTACACGTGCAATGAGATCTCCAACACGGTAAGTACTATTTGATTTAATAGAAATGATTAAATAATACTCAGCTCCTGCCCAAAAATCTGGCCATCCCGTCAAAATACGCATGCGTGGCGCTGCAGGATTTGGTGAGTAAGATGAGCTAAATTGTTTTCGATAACAGAGGAAGAACTTTCCAGTATTTAGGTCTGATATTTCACTTATTTTGTTTCATTCTTAGCTGACCCCGGACACTCCCTGGCTTTCGACTACTTTCGTTAGGGATGAAGCGAGCGGGAAAAATTACAGGTAAATTGATTTTCCTATTTTTCGAGAAGGATATTAATGACCCAATGTGAAATTTGTCTACTCGAAGTAGTAGAATGCACAATGAAACCTGTCCGTCTCCATCCCAGTCTCGCCTCTTTCTCCTCCCTTCCCACTCAACCGTGCGTTACGGGCGATGGTCCATGGAGAGTGGTCACTGACTCCCCTTCGTCCATCGATTGCACTTACGAGATCACTCTCCTGTTCTCGTCAGTTCCTACGAATCTGGTGGTCATTCAGCCTCATACGGTGAGTTTTCGGACTAGAGTGGTAATAAAAGTCGGATAATGGCTTGATCGGAGCAAAACAGATCAAGCGATGAGACTTTTTGGTTGAGAACCTGATGCTGTGGATAGAACGAACCTGTTACGTCGTTCGTCTGTTATGAAATCGTTGAAGCACATATCAAAGTAATCGTAATGATTCCAGTACGAATACATTCGCGGACCGGGCGCCGATCTCACCTTCGTCTCTCCTCGAGGAGGAATCTCTCTCAATTGGCACACGCAGGGAGAAGTGACTGGATATGTGAGACCATCTTGTTTTCTTTCTGAAGTCTTCTCTTTTGGTTCCTCAGTGAGCGGGATGCGCAAGAAAAAAGAAAATAGTAATGGAAAATTTCTTCAGGAACAAATCACTTTCTACACTGGAGTGGGCGCAGGGCCAGAGGAGGACCTCTACCCGATCGGATCCCTGTCAACAAATGAGTGAGTTTTTGGACTTACTCGGAGTTTTACATTGTGTCATCGGAAAAGTTCTAGTCTAAGAAGACCTAGCTTATTTCGAAACCTTTCAGCATGGCCGAGGGCAGGGACACAGACATCTTCGACCCGGTAGTCACAGTGAAGATTCCCTCCAATATCTCCATCGAGATCGGATATGATACATTCGCCGATAAAGCTTGTTAGTTCTTCTTCCTTTTTATCATTTGAATAGGGTTTTTGAACGGTCAAAGGATCTACCACTGATCGAGATTCCAGATGAATGTGCTTGAAGAAAGTTTGAAACTCAATTGAACAAATTCTTTTCAACGAGTCTTCCTCCTTCGCAGTAAACGTGTTTGGCTACCCTGGCTACTCCGTGAACGTGCTCTCCTCGGGTCGGGCGACGACCTTCCAGGAGCAGAACACGATGAAGGTCGTCCAGGCTAGCTATGGGTACGGTTTATTTTTTCCTCCATTCGTGAGGAGCAAAAAAAACACAATTGATGAGAAACACTAAGTGTTCATTTTTATGACAACTGTTTCTAACTGTCATCGTTTCAAGCCCAGCTCTGTTGGATTTGCGGACAAGATAAAACCTATCCGATCTAATGTCAACAAATGAACCAAGCGAATTGCAGCAAGCGCGCTTCAGTGCACGTCACAGCTTCGATCACTCTCGACCCGTCATCTGAGCACACCCTCAAGTTGCAGGCGTACTGTGGAAATGATATCTGTGGAGAGAAAATGTGAGTGAATCAGTGCCCTTTCTTCGTCGATTCGCATATTTCATGAATCGTACTTTTCAGTGTCAAGCAATCCACCTCGATCGACTGGTTGTTGAACGCGGAGAAGTTTAGGGTGAGTTATAATTCTGATTGCAGCGTGGAAATGAAGTCTAAAATGCCTGCTTCAGGTCAACTACGTAACTGGCCTGACCGCGAGTCAGATCGGCAAGAATGGCGATAATATCTTCATCAGTGTGTTGTCCAGCAGTGAGTTACACCAGTCTGATTATGCTCTTTGAGTAAGAGAAAACAGTGGCATCACATTGATCTTGAGAGTTGTATTTTTCATAGGAGAACGATGCGAGGAGGAATATCTGCAGCTCGGTGATCACTGCTATCGGGCGAGGTGAATCTCAACTAAGGAAAACTAAGGAATTAATGATCTGCTTCAGTGACTCCTTCGCCACGTTCTCCGATGCTGAGGCGGATTGTGTGTCGAAGGGAGGCCATCTCGCTTCTATTCACAATGAAGATGTATGTCCTGACTTTCTTAGACTCTGGTTTTCGAAAACGTTCCAAGCAATAAGAGACACTTTCTGAGAAAATCAAACTAATAATTTTTTTCTTGGCATTGAGAAAAAATAGATTTCTCTGATATTCTGGCCATAGACTCGGGACCATGAGGGATGATGGTTGGTAGAATCTCAGATTTTTAGAATCACTCCTGGTCTCCGGGTGGAATATGTTTCATCATTTTCGAAATTCAGAAAAATCCGTAAAA